>SJOL01003093.1:140552-167508 GCA_004794785.1 Opisthorchis felineus | reverse complement strand
TCATTACTTTGACATTTGAAATTCTTCAAGTTTTTTCTGCTCATATAGGTAACCCACACTCCACTTTTGTGTTTAGTGCGTGCGTATGAACCAGCGTTTGTTTGTTCCTGCCATTTTACTCATTTGACCTTGAGGTCATCCAGCCAATTTTTGGTAGACCTCATGCACGTGTAATCCTACCATGTGGGAGCCTGTTTGCTCATTTGGTTTGTACTGTTATAGTCCAAGCAGACCAGCAGACCAGACGAGTATCTACTGTCGGGGTTTGTATATTTTTTGAATTTGTATCCAGCATTATTAGTACCATATAGAAGCCCAGCTCCGACATTCTTTTGGCTTCCCGAAGGTTTTGGTATTGCACGTCACTCGTTTGGTTGTAACCACCAAAGCACGCTCGGAGGCAGCCACGTGCCTTATTCCTCTTCGTGGTATCTTTCGTAACGTCATATGGTCAGTCCTTGTCGCGCGCACCCAAAGTTGCATCAGATATATATTGGCCTGCTTGCCATCATTAAGCGAAAGGTGTCAGTTCAGTGATTGAAACCCTCCTGGGTTACCTTCAACCAAATATCCATGGCTTAATCACTCCAGGGATTTATATATCGCAAGGAGCAGGCGCTTACTTAAAAATGCAAGTGGGAGGTATTCAAGGCAGGTGGGAAAAGCAATCCCAGTACAGGGTTTTATGGTATTCTATGAAAACAGACAAGCTGCGATTGGAATGTTTTTCCGGATGCGGCAGTGCATACGTCCCCTGAATCTTGTGAGCCTTGAGCTTGTGCAGCACCAGAATGCGTGGGATTCGGTCAAGTGCTTTTGAAAAGTCCAAAATGGCGTTTGACACTGACGGGTTTATTTTAGTTTGTGTTGGGTTCTCAGAGGACAAAGGCATTTGTGCAAAACCCGAACGACTGGGAAAAAAATAGGAGTTGGGCCAGGGCTATAAAGCTTGTTTGAAAATGTGGCTTACTGTCTTTATCGGCATGTCGGAGGGTCCAACTGGCCTGTAGCTACCAGATAAGAACCGGCCCCTGGCTTAGTTGATCAACGTGAAAATCACTTTCGGGGGCTCATAAGGTGTGGATGATGGTAACTCCTTGGAGGGTAACATGGATGCTCGTATTAATCATCAGCAGTGGTTGGTTGGAACAAAAAGCATCATGAACTACGTCCTTAACAGAAGCGAAAAGATTCTGCGCGCTTATCCAAAAAACCAAACTGCTGATTGGACTCTAAACGCGGGCTAGGAATGACATCCTCTTACATTTATTTTCAAATGAGGCCCAAGCCGACTCTATTATTGCTCCACAACTTTCATTTTGAGAGGTCGATATTGCTGAGGCAGCCATGCTAGCCGAATTGTTCCGAATCTACGACCAGGTTCCCCAAGACCCTTGCTTGGTTCGGAGAACTGCCAGAGGCCTCTTTTCAAGCCTGGGTCAAAAGCCCGCTCAAGAACTGACAGCACGCACCATTTGACTCCCAGCTGATTTCGCTGTCTTCTTCATTGGTCACGGATTGCCCTCTCGCCCTCTCGCCCACCGTAAAACCAAATCCGTGGAACTTCAGACATTCTGGAATGCAGTAGTCTTGCGCAAGCTAAAGGCCCTTATCCAGTTCTCACATTCTGGTTTGTTCTTTTAGTTCGGCGGCTTTAGTTTAGTAACAATAACAATAATATTGATCCCAAACCGGTGGGTGACGTGACGTAAAGCATGATCATTAATATGCAGTCACCATAAGGCATAGGTTAAACCAGCTGCTGACTCACAGAGATGCGCCAAACTGGAGCAGCCATACAATGAGTCAAAACAACTGAAGTCTCGCGAAAATTGGCTCAGTCTAAACACTACGGAGATCGGGGCATTGGTGCAAGTGAAACAAGTTGCATAAGGATGATATGATGGTAATCTGTGTGAGCGAAAACTGGATATCGGGATGATGAAAATGGCGTCAACAGAGGCGTGCTAAAGACAAAACTTGACGCTTTTAAACTAGAAGTGATAACCTCTGAAAATACGGGGTGACGTTTAGCAGTTTTGGTATTGACTGAGGCAGCGGACGGTGAAAAGGGGGCGGTGGCCGCTCACTGGATTTTAGGCGAAATTAATCTCCCCGAAATTATGGTTTTTTTGAAGTTGCACAATTTACGGGGAGTCAGGCTAATTCGGTTGCGCGCTTCAGTGCCATGTTGGTCATAGCATTTCTTTTGAGTGAGCAAACTTTCAAAGTCTCGGACAACCGTCGATTCACGTGCGATTACTAGTTTACGAGATAAAGCACAAAATCAAATGCTAGCATATTTTAACTTTTCGCGGCGTTCTTCAGAAAAGAAATAACATCTATAGAATATCCAATGCAAATTCCACCCAGGTGAATAGTTGCATAACGTCTATAGCTTCATATTCATCAGACACAACAAGTTAGATGAGTTTGTTAGCCGAAATTCTGCAAAACGCTTTTTTTGGAATCTCGCCTTGTGTTCAGTAGAACAACAGCGTGACACTGCCATTCCCAGCTTGACAGCTTACCCGCAGCTATTTACTTCCTACTTTTGACTGTACCCTCCTTCCCAATCATTCAAGTGCCTGCTACTACGAACAAACTCTTCACCTGCCCCCCAGCCGCCCCCGGGACGCGTTCATTTTAATCTGCTAAACCTTCCGTTCGGATCCAAACATCTCGGTGGCTTTTATCCCGTGCTCCTCACAAATTCAGTCATTTTCTGTGAAGTTCGCCTTCCGCCTTGTACGCTAGCACCAACCCCCTCCCCCGAGGAACTTTTACACCCAACTTCAATCTAACAGTGATGTCAGTGAATCTCTATAGTTTCACTTTACACCGCGATTTTGAGATTCCCGCTACCATGTATCCGTATTGGTAATTCATCCACTTCATCATCCTCACTAACGCTTTCCGCGATCCTAGCGATAAGCCCAACATTCCAAGGCAGCAAGGCCTCAGCGGTGGTTTTAGGCTTTAGTTCTGATTGGTGATTCTGCTGCCTCACCAGATCCATTGTTATGGTTCCGCATTTTCCGCAATTTAAAGTTTTCTTATCGCGTGCCAAGCAGGATGCATCTTGGTTTACTCTCCTTCGTTTTGTTTTTGCGCGATCCTCTCAAATCCTAACGATATGATCTTGTCTTAGCTTGATATTTTCCCCAAAAGCAAGAGAAAGGCCTAGTAACTGTGTTTCCATGCCCATGCCGGTTTAGGCGTGACCAGATCTACATCGGATAATGCTCACTGTTTATGACACTGTCCCTTTTCCGCGCAATCTCCAGTACCCACAAATCCCATCAGTCGTGCTTTTATTCTGACTGTAACATTAAGATCATTCCTGACGGTGTGCGACCCACTAGTTGGGAACAAACATTATCATTATTATTACTCGTCAGACATAAAAATAGATGAGGTTGTTTGCCGAAATTAGGCAAAATGCTGTTTTTTGGAAGCTCAACTTGTGTTCAATAAAACAGTTGAGCCAACTTGATGCATTGTGCAGTAATGATGCGAGCGTGCGCCTCTGTGGATGATCCCTATTCTCAGATATGCACAAATAATCATTAGCTAACGTAGCATTTTCAGACACTCGCATGTAAATTACTAAAGCAGCAGTATCCTTCCCATTTGAACCGATGACTTACTTAGGTGGAATACGTCATAAAACCCAACGACAGTGCCCGAAAACAAGGCCAACAATTGCCCTTTTTCATGATAACCGCACACGCTGTCGCATATCTTGGATGCTTATCGCAGCTGCTAATCCTGTGTCTATGCGTGCTGCTGATTCAGGCCTCAACTATGCATGGTAGCACATTCCAACGGATAAAGACGGCCTTTCATACTAATAATTGCACGCACTCTCGCTTGCTTTGGCTAAGTAGTAAGTGCACGGCCCACACCTATGAGCGCCGCTGATTGTGGGGCCTTAACTATGCATGATAGCCTGGTTGATGGCCAACAACGACCCTTCCTTGTTATAAACGTACGCATTGTCACCCATCTTGGCTACTTGTCATAACTGCTGGACCCACGTCTATGTGTGCCGCAGATTATGTGTCATAAATCATGCATGATAATCCGTTTCAACTCATAAGACGGCTCTTCGTACTCAACTGTACGCGTCGTCTACTTATAATAAACAACAGGCCCGTACATATGCGCGTCCCTGGTTGTGGTCGTGTCGTTTTCCGCTAACCAGTTTCACTCAATGATGAGTCCGAGAAGAAGACAGGCCCATTCGATTTATTCCAGCTTATGTCTTCAGTGGAACTGTTCAAAGATGTTCATATTATAAAGGTAAGCTTAATTGTGAGATTAGTTTCATTGTAAGTAATGTAATTTTAGTATGCACACCGATATCAGACAGAGCGAAATTAAAGTTAAGGTGTGTGTATACAAGGCAGTCGTAAGATCAAGTAGTTTTCTGGTTCCTAGAATTCAAGAACCTTATGGGTCACCAAGCGTGTGCCCATGGACGTAGCGGTAGCAAAGCTCTGGTGAGTGCACGGGTACTTGGTGTCAAATGGGCTCCTTTAGAGCACCAAATCCCAACTTCACTCCCCTTCTGCTCTTCGACACTTATACTTTGTAGCTTAATGGAACCAACAGTTTCGAAGTCCGCATGATAGCTTGTAATCATTATATGCTCATCCACAGTTGAAATATCATCAGGTATGGTATCCGGACTTTGATACCGTTTATAAGCTCCGTTGCCTACGTTCGTAAATAACTAGTTTGTGCTCTTCAGCATTCATTTATAGGTAAAAATGCATTTACATTTCAGGCACACAAAACGTTAGAAGCTGCTTGATCTATTAAGCAACGCCGAGGCTCTTCTCCGTGTCTGTCTTAGGGGTTTTAGTGTCATCTTTCTCATCGTTCATACCGAATTACTGCTACCCATTTTGACTACCGCAATCTTTCCTAAACTATCCAAAAACATGGGCAACTAAGACAGCCACTCCTGATACGATCTAGTCCGATCATGAAGATGATCTGACCGAGGACTGCTAGGTTTACCCCATTTCATTGTTTTTGGAACAAATATCCATCACCCCATATCCAAGTAACATACACCTCCACAATTTTGCCGATCCAGTCTCTGTCCCTTAAGCGGTCGATGCGCGTTGCCTACCCATCCACATTTGTCCTACCTGATCGGCTTCTTCGATTGCTACTCAGCCCTGAGCATCTACCACTGTACCGTGTCCGCCCCTTCCGCACCTGTCGTTGCAAATGATGCGAACGACTGCACGGTTGGAAGCCATCCTTTCAACTGTATGTCCTCCTCCCAAGGACCTTCCATAACAAACTCAACTTCATGTTCAGCCTTTACAGTAGAGAAAGCAGAAAAATACAAAAATCAGCTTTGTCAAACATCTTTTCTGCTGACTTAAGTTTGTTCCAATCGTAGCGCAATATAAAAATAAATTCAATCGTTCGGCTGTTATACCCTTTTAGTGCTTCTTCTTAGGCTGCAGTGCACCACACTCAAGTCACCTAATCCTCAAACATGCAACACAACCATGCGCATCACGTTTTTCTAAGATCTCTTGTCCCTGCATGCCTAGAATCACTGATTCCTCTAGACTCGCAAAACATTTAGATTTAGTTAGCATCTCTCTCTGCGCTGCACGTAATCATAGAGCCATTCATATCCCCAGTCTGTATGCTGCTGTTCACTCTGGCCTCTAATTGGTGACTTGCCATCCTCTGCAGCGCCCTCATCCACTTTCCGAATCAGCGTTCCCGAACCGTTCCAAAAGCCGTCTGCAATGGCTTTCTAGCCCGCTTGTTCCTCAACAGTTTATAGTACATATTAATCCTACCTCCTCAAATATTTGACAGCAAACCACCCACTTTTACACAAGCCAACTTCAAACTCAAGGTTCTGGGAGCCGCATACTTGCACCTTCGTCCACGTTGCCCAATTTTATGGATATCTACACAACTAGCAATGCACTAATTAGCCAGTACACCTCCCTTGTATTCACATATGGCCTACCTGTTTGCTTTGACCGCGCACCGCCATTCCATTCTATCTCCAACTGAATATCAACTGCAGTTTTCGAAATCAAGTAGTGTCGCCCCTTTTCAAACAAACTTTGAGCCGCAGGCTAATTTATACTCTAGTGCCCGCGGGTGAATCTTTTGACATTTCTTCCAATTTTGATTCCTCCATCTGGATAAAACTTTATTATTACCTTGTTTGAATTGCAACAACGACCCACCCCGCGCTCTCAGTGGACCCAAATATATCCTTGATACATGTTGATCATACCTTGTCACCATTCCTATGCAACCAATAACTACCCTAAAAACCACGACTGACTAGCCTTACGAAGCACTCCGGGGACCCAAGGACATCGTCGCAACGACGGTACCGCGATTGCCGTACGCATTCTAATGGAAAAAGGGTGTGGAACTGCTCTTTAAGTAGAAAGGTAGGCTTGCCGGCGCAAGGACTCATTAAAAGCGTCGAAAAATTGCTTTGAACCGGATAGTAGATGCAGCGTAAACAACCGTCGAAGAAAGGTTATTCCACGCACTAACTAACCAAAATGAGAAAAAATGTTGCTTAACAAAATTCGCGCTCCGAGCTTTGAAATCTTCCTGCCATGTCCACGCCATGTATTAGTTGGTTACACGGTAAAGAATGCCGTTGGCCAAACTTGTCCAAACAAGCCATAAGTGAGTATTGGGTCTCTTCTGGGGTGACGATACTCCAGGGGAAAGAATTCAATCACCACGAGACACGTTTCGTAACCAACGGATTTCAGGCCGGCAATTATTTTTGTAGCAGCTCGTTAGACACGTTTAATAAGGGTTGCGTCTTTCTTGCGTCCTGAGTAAACTTGGTTGGTATGTTCAAGTAGCGGTCTGACTTAAGCCCTAAAAAGTACCCGGAAGTCCATGCAAGCCTATTGAGCTTTTTGAGCCGATTGTTCGTGATGCATTTAGAAGAATGTGCCTAAAGAGAACCTGATGCTCAAATCTTTTTTGATTACTATCCTCGTAACATCGTCTGGTCCATTCTGGTTCGTTCGCTGAGTCCTCTCCAAATGACATATGTAGTGATCTGGGTACCTAAAAAAGCTACTTTAGGAAGTGTGTGGCAAAGAAATAAATATACTTACTCTGAATTGAGTACACAATAATAAAAAGGGTCGAATGGAACAGACTCACTAAGAATTGTTACTTTTAAAATAGTTCGTCGTTGGCCCAGGTCAGTGAATAAATAATAATCCGATCGTGGATGTCCAGGGGTCTTCGTTCCGGGAACCTCTCATATACAGTTTACTCCAAAGACAGTCTGAAATGTTTCGATGCCAGAGTTAGCACATGAAGCTCGCGAATGGCCGCTGTAAGCGCGAGTAACATGAGAAGAGAAAATCGGAGAATGCGACTACGCCTGTATTGTATGTAATTTTGTACAAATGCGCATTTTTGTGGTTTTGCGTATTCAAACAAAAAACGTTTATGAAATTGATGAAATACGTAACGTTATAATGAAAGCAAAAGAAAGGTACAAAACACCACACATATTGACGCACTATTCGTCAGCCAGAGGAAAGTGCCTATCCAGCGACAGCCGGCTTGCAGGGTCTACATCCATTTTGAGGGCACTGGCGTTGGAACTCCAGGATTTCAAAACGTCCGCAAAAAGTTGTCATAGATTTGATAGGGCATCCGGAAGATAGTTGACCTAGTTCAAAAACAGAAGTGCTTCCAAAACGGATCCTTGAGGATCTCCAATAGAGACCTGTCTCAAATAAGAGTAAATTGAGCCTACTTTAATACGAAATGTCTTGTTTGAAATGAATGTTTCAATGCGGCGTAAAATTCCTCCTTAAATACTTAAGATTGCCTGCTTCAGAATGCGTCCCACTACCATGCACAGTATGCTGGTGAGGCTAATAGCTGCCGGGCGTCAGGCGGCCACTAGTTTTGTAGGCTGGCGTGACAGTCGCTTCCTTTTAAGCAAAGAGGAAGTTGTCTTCGTCGAGCGACTGACGAAGCACCAGGTAGAAATGATTTGACGCGCGCCAAAAGCCATCTTATTCCGCCTAAATTGTGCCAAAGCTCAAAAGTACTGGTTAACTTGCCTGTGCTGCACATACATCCACTAATTTTCTCTTAGCACCACCAAGGACCCAGTATACCGGTGAAGATAAACTGTTGTCCTGCATCCGATATAGCGAGTGCTGAACATCATAAAATCCCAACAAAATCACTAGCTTCGACGAATTTTTTTCTTTTGTCTGGCAGGGAGCGTGCTGCAAGCGTAGAAAACTTTTTTCTGTATAACTTGCGAATAGGTGATTCACTTTAAGCCTGTGCGGACAGACGCAACACGATTATTGTGCATGGACTCTATCAAAACAGTCCCAAGTCCGAAACAGGAGAAACACGTGAAGAACCCAATTTCTACAAAAAATTTCCGACGGTCGTCACGGAGACCGCGCTGAGCATTAAGAGCCAATAAAAGATATGAATTTCGCGCCCAAAGTGGACCTTCAGTACGCTTAAAATTTATTTTAGCAAAACTGCTTCTCTGCGGAGATTATAAGGTAGCAAATAAATCCCGCCAAGTGCTAACACTTTATGCAAAATATTCCATGTTTCAAAATATGCTTCTAGAGAAATTTGGGGCGTGCATCTGCAGATTGGCGGGGTGATGCACAACCCGTTACCCGAATGGAGAAGAAACTGAGCTTCCACCGGGGCAATTCGGGTCAATATGGACGCAAGAAAGCTCACTGGTTCCGAAAATTGCGACTTGTTTGGGTGGGCGGTGGTTATATTTTATGAAACCAGATGGTTAACATGAAAATGGTAAACAAAATTATGAGCAGAATTGGTCGGCTGTACACAGGAACAGCCAGGAAATTGTGGTTATGGCATAAATATGGCAGCTTGAGACAGTCTTTTGTGTGAAAGTAACACGCGTGACCTGGAAATGGCTGGTGTAGTAAACCACAAGTGTGCCATCGGCCTGGGCGCGTCAGTGATAGTGTAATCATCTCGATCTCACATCGTTTCATAGGTAGCCCCGTCCGGGGACGCTTTGTGTGAGGCATTCGGGATAACTTGACAAATTGGGGTTCGTTAGGATTAGCCAAAGAAATGTGTGGGGAAAAGATCAATATAAAGCAGGGGTATTCTTATGACCATTAGGGGTGCAGCGTGTGTTATTAGCAGTGTTGTTGCAATCCAGAAGAGGTATTGAAACAGCCAATAGTAGAGTAAGGACTCGAATCGGGAAGAAGAGAAAAAAGGTTGATGGAAAAGGCTGGGTTTAGGAGGCACATTGTGGCTCGCCTATGGAAAGTTGCAATTTCTAACTGCTGTGCCGCCGCAATGGTACCAGAACGTACATATGAGTAACCAGGTGGGGATAGTGGGGAATGACAACAAGCGGTCGGATTTAACGGTTGCGTCTTTTCATGCAATTGAGGGGCACGCATAAGCCAGCTGATGCGCTGCTTGTGTGGTAGCCCGTTATTGAGCCGTCCGCGGGGCTGGTAGCTTGGAGAGAAGTGTGAAAAGTGAGAGGGCCGGGCAAAACACCATGCCTCAGACGTATGTGTAGTTGCACCTAGTTCAGGAGAATAGGTGATTAGCTACCAGGGAGGCAGGCCAACACCGTAAAGCAAGGTGCTAGTGTATAAAAGGATTTTAGGGAACCATCAAAGACAGCTACTGAAATAGTTCCGTAATGCACAATCAAAAAGTTAACTGAGGGGTTGGAGAGAAAAACAAGTCACTAGTCGGTGGCTACGGCAAACAGCAATAAAATGAGTCAGCAGATGGATAGGTCATTGGTACTGCGTGCCTCGCTGAAAGAGATGCAAAAATTGTTTAGGAAGTTGGATGAGTCTAGAGGAGTCAGTCAGTCTAGACAATACAGAACGAGGGACTAGAGAAAAATTTAAGATTCATGGTCGTGTTCTGAGTTGGGAAGATGAGTTAGCCTCGGCGCGGCGTGGTCACAGCCTAGGGAAGAGAGCACAGGTTAGTTACAACGCACAACGTCCGAAACGCTGCATTACGTGCCTTTATTTTGGCTCTGTTGAATCGCACGTGAAGCAAAAATATTTATTTAATTATGATTAGTGTTTTGGGTTTACAAGTGGATTTTCAGGGGGTATGGTTTAACCAGGACGGACCTAACCCAGCGACGCAGCATCCAACACTGGTCATGCTTTTTTATTTTTTCTGCATATAAAAACCATTCTCAGAACGCCGACACGGAGTTATAACTGATGCTGCTGGATGAGCGGCGCTCACACGCATGCACCCGCGTGAAAACTATGAGGGCAACTGTCCAACTGTCCTAGCCCCAGCCGCCTCGAGAACGCGTCCAATCCAATCTGCTGAACCGTTCGTTCGGACTTAACCATTTCGGTGGACTTTCAGTTTGCGCTCTCCACCAAGTCAATAATTTTTCTGTACAGTTCGCGTTCCGGCCTGTGTGTTGTCACCAACTCGCTCTCTCAAAGAACTTTCACGCCCGGCCCCACTATAACAGCGACACGAGCGCGTTTCTACTGTTTCACTATACATCATGATTCTGAGATTCCTGCCACCATTTATCCGCATTGCTAATACCTCCACTTCATCATCCCAATTACGCTTTTCGTGACCCTGGCCATAAGCCCAACAGTCCGAGGCAACGAGGCCTCAGCGGTGGTTTTAGGTTTTATTGACCGGCTGGAGTACGCTAAGTCTGCTGCTTCGCCAGAACTGTTGTTCTGGTTCCTCATTTCCCGAAGTTTGCACTTTTTCTGTCACGTGTCAGGCAGGAAGCCCCTTGTTTTACCCGCCATCGTTTTGTTTTTGACCGGCACCTTTAAATCCTATGGATTTGATCTTGCTCGATATTTTCTCCAAAAAGCAGTAGCAACTGTGCTTCCCTGCCCTTGCCATTTTAGGGGTGAACACGTCTTCTGCGGATAACGCCCACTGTTTATGACTGTCCCTTTTCCACGCAATCCCCTGTACCCACAAATCCCGTCAGTCATGCTTTTATTCTTATTGTAACATTATGACCATGTTTGACTGGGTGCCACCCACCAGTTTGGAATAAGCATTATTATTGTTATTATTATTATTGCTCAACCACTACCCAATATATCTTAACAAATCCGTACGGAGGCGAAATGCATAGCAGCCTTATTCTCAGATTACGCATGAATTAACCCCAGCTACAAGCTATATTATCCGGTCGGGGAAACAACAGGAGCAGTAGTACGGCACAATTAAACTAAGCGGGCATACGACAGGCAACTGCTTTTCAAACCAGCACAAGGAAGCGGCACTGGGTGCACGCGAGTCTCAAAGCGGTAAATAAGAAATAGACAACAGGTCAGAGTGCCTCGGTGATACAGCGCTGATGTCGCCTAGGCCTACCACACACCGGCAGACCACACTGCGCCACGCTGTTGTGTGTTTGTGAGATGGATAGAACGTGTAAGGAACATATTTGCACGGTGCCGATATATGAATATAAATGCATGTATATAAGGATGATTGAGTGTAGCTCTGATGAGAATCTGCGAGACAAGACAGAATTTAACCAGTTTCACAGAGCTTAAATGGAGCCCAGCTTGCTATGGCCTTGGACGGAGAAACAGGTGTGGGGGAGCACGACGGGTGACGAAATACCAACATCTAAGTTAGTCCACAACAACAATGCAGTGGAAGAGCACAATAAAATCAAAAGTGCTTAAAACAAAAATGGTAGAGGAGCTCCGGATTAGTACGCTATCAAGTAGGGTGGGAGCGGCGTCACAAATATGGACCACGGATTGCGGAGCCACGACGATGTGACCTATTTTGAAATACAATTGCAAGAATGTGCACTACTGCTATCCAAACACAAAGCTTTGGACAGTGAACCCACAGCCCAAATTTCCCCATGAACTAACATGAGAAAATGAATTCAACATCTTGAACGTGACTTTGACAGCTGTGGGGCCAAGTTTCGATTTTAATCCGCTGTAGCCCCCTACAGAAAACAATGGTTACGGTTCAGCCTGTGATGGACTTTTAAATGCTTGTTTTTGTATGTCATGAATCTTGCCCCTTTTTTACGGCGAAGGCCATCTCCTGGCCAACGAATAAAGAGGCCCCCGTAAAGGTGATTGGTAAGCCGAGGTAAACAAGCGGCACCTTCCCTAATATTTCCACTTTTTTGCCATCCAGGAAATGGCTTTGAAGACGCCAGGTTGTACGCAAAGGACGTTGTTGTGGTTCTCAGCTTTCACACTGAGCGGGACAGCAACCGTCACAGCCACTAACACCCCCCGCGACAAAATATTAAAAAAGGCTGAATACAGGCTAGGCTGGATTTTGCAAATTTATCACTCGGTGAAAAGTTCAAACTTTGATTCTTCAGGTTAAAAAGGATTGCTTGGCTACTGGTGGGCGTAAATTTGGGGAAGGAATTCAAGCTGCCCCACTGCGGGTGTTCCTTTGAGTTCATCTTCTCCGATCGCACTGTCTCACTAGTAAAGGTTGAGGTCTATCAGATTGCTGTGCTTGAACCAACGCTATGCTTAACCGCGTTAACGGTCATCCGGACTTTAAGAAAGATCCAAACTTGCTTCTCGCGGTTGATTTTAAAACCCAGAAGTCCGACGTTACCTAGATCATTTGGTCTTCATTCAACTAAAGGTTGAGCATCATACTAGGTCTACGCATTTGTGGCGAAATATGTTTGCAAATGCTGTCTAGTAGGGGTCATAAAACCCCCCGCCAATATGCGAGCTAGTTAGCGGAATTTGAGTATTTTGTTGTCTTCCCGTACTCACACTTCGTTCTATCGCGTAAAGAGTCATAGAGAGTCGTTATAAATGTGACCAGACTTCCACGGCCGATCGATATCTGGTGAGTTCAAGATGGCATATGGTGAGCAGCTGCAATGGTGCTACAGCACGCCGACCAAGTGGTTCATGCTGGATTACGAAAAGACCATTACCGAGTTGGGCGCAACTAACGTGTACGTACGAAGATGGTCGCTTGTATCAGTGCTGTGAAACACGAAAAGAGTTTGAACCCTGTCTGGTAAGCTACAGATGTCTAAGTGCAGGGCTGAACGTAATATACCACTTTCAACGGGGTGGGTTAGTTGAACTCTGTCTCGCGGCCCCTATTCCAACAGGCAGTCGCATGAAAGAAGGCCTCTTAATTTAAGTGTGTCGTTACAGCCAAATGGTTTCTTTGGGTGACGCGTAATTAAAAAACCTCCAAGAAGGCAAAACAAAGTAGGAGCCGGGCTTCTTTATGGTACTATTATTATAAGACATGAATTCACGAAATATACAAACCTCGATGGTAAATACTCGTCCACAACAAATGTTTCACTTGAACTATAACGGTGAAAACAAACTGAGCAAATAGGCCCCATATGAGATAATCATACGTGCATGAGGTCGGCCACAGGATGGCCTGATGACCTCAAGGTTAAATGAATGAAGTGGTAAGGGCAAACAAACGCCAGTTCATAAGCACGCACTAAACAGAAAAATGGAATGGGGGTTACCTATAGAGAGAGAAGAAACGTGGAATTTCACTGGTTAATGTAATGGATGATAAAATTTTGCTTTGTCTCAATGCAACGTGTCCGTCGTTACATAGCGCAAGCGCTTGAAGCAACCTACTTTCAAGCGTTCACACCAGAAATCCTACTTGGAGACTTTTGCGTGGTTCCTTTCGTGATGCCTCACAACTGATGATGTTCCCTTTCAAGCCCACCGAATTAGGAGAAAACGCTATAGCTGAACTCGTTATTTATCCTTCACCCGACAAAGGATGGCTCGCAAAGTTGACAGTTGCTGATTCCCGGTCCCAAGCGGCCCTGGACTCGGTCTACGATGGCTCCGGACAAAAGTGTTTCAGCTCACAGGTAGGTTCTTTTTGTCTTACAAATGTTGCTTCCGCTAAGGCAGCTTTCTTCATCTGGCTCCTTCAAAGTTCTCACAAATTTGAGGTACTCCCGTTTTCCCATCGCAGTTGACCTCAGTGCACCAGTTATAAACTGGAATTCGATTGCATGCCCTCCGACTACATTTCCTTCTCTCAGCAACTTTCAACCCAGAAGACTTGCAACCTATTCGCAAATAAACGGCCAAGTCCGGTGAACTTCAGCCCATCTCTTCATTTAGAAGTGTGATCGCTCCAAAATTGATCAGGTATGCTACTGGTCCTTTTCAGCGGTTTTACCGAGCTCCCCCAGAGACAGCCACCTTTGGGATGATAATGAGAGCGTGCGGACTCAAGTCTCAGAAACACGAACTCGCTGGGCGCATTTCGAATGGGCTTACTCCTATTGCAGTTATTTGTTAGCCCCATTCCAGCAAGAAACAAGATAATTAAGCAAAACACCGTTGCTTAGAAACGATTTGAGTTGGCCACCTTGTGATTCGTAGTGTCTGAAGCCACCAGCATAAGCGGCGCTTCGGCGGGACATATGGCCGCTGCTTGGGCTATGAATGTCTCGTCCACCTCACACATGTTATCATGTAAAGGAAGCTGGACCTGTCCCTATC
The DNA here is from genome assembly GCA_004794785.1 of Opisthorchis felineus. Classification (NCBI taxonomy): domain Eukaryota; kingdom Metazoa; phylum Platyhelminthes; class Trematoda; order Opisthorchiida; family Opisthorchiidae; genus Opisthorchis; species Opisthorchis felineus. Next base: position 152,947 of record SJOL01003093.1, on the reverse strand, counting down.
CACGACTTCCCCCTGACGAACACACCTGCACCAACTGGTTTTTACGGGTACCGCCACAATTAAGCAACACAGACGCTCCTTCAAGGTGTGATTGACCGAAACATTCCGAGCTAAACCGAAGACCACTTTTATCTTATACGGGAAATGGACGAAAACTTTCGGCCTACCGCTGGGCACAGATGTTGCGGGTGATTGATCCCTGCAGAATTCCGGCTGCTAAAAACTCCTCGGTGGTGAATACAGAGGCCGTGCAATAAAATGCCTAGACACGTGTTGAAAAACCCACCACGTACCACCCAGGACGACAGCCATCGCCCTATGGCTTAGTTCTAACAAACACGAACCACCTTGCGGACCTAGTATTGGCCAGAACCGTAGCCGATTAGAGCGACCAGCTTCTTTCGTTTATGGTTTTTAAGTGTTATTGGTAGTGAAATCTCCACCAGCAGGCTTTCACGTTAAATGCTTCCGAAACAAGCTCCGTGGCAAAAGGGCGTTATTTCTCGGTTGATGACGGTATGGCCATGTGTACAAACCAAATACAACGTCTGACACCATTGTATAAAGAAATGACCAGCGTTTGCAGAAAACTACCATGCCGCCGATCCAAGCGAAAGCTTTTTGGATGAATCTGTTGTCTCCTGAGCATGAGGTCAAGACGTCTTCCAAAACGGATGGATACTGGTGTTCCTAGCAAGCAACACCATTTCGGCACACACTGAGCCGATGTAGCACAGAAGTTCGCAACTTCATCAGTTGTGGTGCTAAGCCTTGGCCCTTGCCCAGGGCAATAAAAGGTTCCTCACATTACAGGAGGAGGATAAAGCGGAAAGCTAGAACAGACCGCGTTCCGCCCCGGAAATGATTGCACACAGTCTACACGTGGAATGCTCACCATGGCAGAGCTTTCCAGAACGCGCTTTCACATCATATACTCTTCCCATCCTGTAGCGATGTGCACATCTTTCACACCACGAAGGTACGCTTAGCCTTCAGCGTATGTGAATTTTACAGGGGAGGTTTTTTGCTCATCCGGAATTCGTCTGGCACCTCCGGGGCTGATGCTGAAGGAGAAATCACGCTGGCCATCGAGGAACTTGTTTGAGATGTTCAGACACCGGTTTTAGAAGTGATATGCAAAGTGGTAGCAGCTAAATCTGTTTTCAAGTTAGCGACAGCTTGGCAGCTTAATAAAGGCCCTGCACCCCCGTCAGCAAATTGTTCGAGGTAATGATCATGAATTGCAGCGAAGTGTCCTAAAGTATTCAGCTACTAACGAACTAGCATCCTCACACAAAGCTGATTACCACGCTGGTTATGATGGGGATTACTCAGAGCATTGGCTGCGGGCCATTACTTCTCCATCCTGCGTTAATTGTCTGCCAGACGTTACGATGAGCCATGCTCTTCTCTATACCTCTAATATCACACCCTATAACTCCAGCGTCAGCAATCCCCGAGTGAGTATCTACACGACGAAATGCAGGGCGCTGTGTTGAGACCTCCTTTAACGACAAAATCCCATCCGGTGTTGAGGGTAAAAAAGTAAGGTCATGAAGAACTTCGAAAAATATTCTAATTGGATGCGATGGAGGTCTGTTCGCCTAGCTGTCTCTCACCACTTTCTTCTCACTACGCCTTTGAGGATGTAAACAAGCTGTACATTATCATCAACCTTTACCTCCCCCATTGAAGCCCGCAGACTTTTGGGCATCGCGCTGCCCACTTTTCGGACCTTCTCTCGGGGTTCGTCAGAATTACTAGTATTGTGTTCGACGTGTCGAGCCCACGTCCACAGTGATGATTTTTGACCATTGGTCGACGGACCGCTGACAGTGTCTCGACAGCAGATATCTGTGTGATGACTTTATCCTATCAGGTTCATATATAAATGTGGTTTAGTCGCACAACAATTCGCCTGCCATCCAAACGATACCAAGAGACAACACGAAAGAAATTCGTTCGAGTTAATGTCGCGCACTTGCCCGCGGCAACCATTTCCGTTTGGGAGCTGAAAGCAGTTGCCCAAAAGCACTACCACTTGCAGCTCTAAACCACAGTTTAGCCCCATGGAACGTCCAATTCCGTGTTTCATTTGGTCGAAATGCTTCCGTTAGACGCCACAAAAATGGCAGCTAGTGCTACGCACAACGTTCCGTTTTCGCCTTCTGGCAACTAGCGTCCACGCATCATTTTGATCTGAGAAGCAGTGAAACCGGCTGGTTATCAGCCACGCCAACCGGCTAGTGATCAACAAATCTTTCGTGTCAGAGGACGTAGATAGCGCAATGAAAACTGCGTACCAAGGAACACGTAGATTTTCCAGTTACAAAATACGCAATCACCAAAATGACTAAAAAACGAACATTTCATCTCGTTCTAGTTGGATAATTGCACTTCCCATTTGAAGCCGGTGGGCGCCTGTTGATCGTGCACGCGAGCTAGGCCGGTTTAGTTATCCGCTGTGAGCGAAATAGGTTGCATTGTAGTGCGCACTCTATAGAAGAACCACGCTATGGACGATGATCCTCCGAGTGTAGGGCTCCACGACAATTTCTGTGGATGGAAAAAAGAAAAAAGCTCGTGAGTTGAAGCCCAGTAAGCAAAGTTTTACATCACCACCACTTGCGAATGAATCAAACAGAATCATAGCCAATGCATACAACAGCATGTCGCATGTTGCTTAGGTGAGGCTGACCCCGGGCCACATGTCAGCCGTGCGCCTGAGCTAGGTTCTTTTGGCTGTACCACAGGAGCAGTGACAGTATCGTTCAGAAAAGTAAACGAATGACCTGAGGCGCTTCCTGGGTCTACAGTGAGGTTTAATGCGTGGCGTTGTACTCAGCAGCTCACGATATATATCTATATTGTGAAGTCGTGTGACAGCTCCCCCGTTGTTGACTGCAGACCGCCTACTTCGTCACGCCCCTTGTAATGGAGGGCCCTGCTGTCACTAACCATGACCTGAATTCTTTCAGGGCGATATCAAGCAGCCTCTTAGAATACGCAACCCATGTGTATAGATCAAGTACAATATATGACACTTGCCCCTCTTTTACATCTGATGGAAAAGTGTGTAAAATGTATATGTTGAGAGCAGTATGTCCTCCAAAACTCAGGTGATTTATCACGGGCCAGTGAATGTTTCTACCTGATGATTACTCTGAATGGCTCTTCCCGAGGTACGAGGACTCAGGCTTCATCGGTCTGTTTGGATAGAGGACACCAGATAGAAATCTAGATACTGGAGGGACCCTCCCGCATATTTCGTGTCAGTGGGGGTTTCCTAGGTTGTAGCTACTTTTGCACATTATTATAGCTGCGTAACTGCAACAATCGTCGTTTCATTGTGGACCACATCTTCCGTCGTGTTGAGATTTTGCGTTTCATAAAGCACCGCTTTCTAAATCAATGGATTTGTCGACCTTGAAAAATCACTCACTGGTACAAAGCACCCTCACGAATAAGCCGCAGAAAAACGCATCGAGCATAAACGTTTTCGCCTACGAAGTGATAGCCCCGAAAACTTTTTTTGCGGGAAATCATTTTATTTCGGCGGTTGCCGGTCGGCTGCTGTAAGAGGAAAAAACCTTTATTCTGATTGGTCAACATTTTGACCATTGGGAGCGTGGCCTGGTCCTCAGACGGCGCGGTACATTCGACGTAGTGTCCAGTATGAGTTGCATGCGATTCATGCACAAGCCAGCATTCTGATTGGTTGGTTGTGCACAGGTCAGGAAGAGCGCGCATTCAAATTGCATTTGCGCACAAGCCAATTCCATTGTGCGAACATTGATCGGCCCAAGTGAAGAACGAGTGAAATTCTTAAGTTGTCGTGGCTGAATTCTGTTGAATAAGGATCCCGGATGGTAATCACAGAGTCGCCGTACGACTTGTGTATTCACAAACCACGGTTCAAAGCTTTTTATGGCTTGTTGAATAGACCACCAGTGTTTTGTTTCGCTGTTAGTTTTTCCACCGTTTCTATACCACATTTTCGTGGAAAATCATCAAGGTAGTTTATTCTCTGAGCTTGATCACGCACAAATGCTTTGGCTGAAGAGTTGTTCTCCACTGAAGGTTCTCGGACCTACTATAGATTCTGGCTATGAGACAAACGCTTAGTTAACGCGCACTGGGATCGCGTACGATCACCGAGTCGATGCCAGCTTCCAAAGGTAGTTGATTGAGGAAGCTTAATACGGTGCTGAAGATGAGGCGAACAAAAATGAGGCTAATCTTCTAATGTGACTCCGGTTGCAAGCGGGCGGGTATATAAAAATACGTGGAGTCGGTAAAGCAGAGTGCACCTACGTAGTTCATTATTGGAAACGAAGAGTGTGCGAATATAAACAAGGCAACTGCTCGGGCCGCTGGGCCTGTATAAGATTTTGCGGCAACAGATAAACGAGAAATACGCAAACGAAGCAGCACACCTTTCGAGAGAATAACGACAACCACGGACACCAGGGGCACTCAACTCCAGAGAGCTGTTCTTAAACGCGGTTTTGCCGCCCGTAGCTGATGGAAACATGGTCACTTTGTGTCTTGTTGAGGTGGTTGTGAGCACCAGCTAGAATTTTGGCGCTTAAGATGTCTGAAGCTTTCACTGACTAGGTGCGTCGATTGCCTGCGCACATATTTGAGAGCCTGTTGCCGTTGTTGCTTTGAGTCGCAACCAAAGTACGGGAGCCACTGAGGCTGGATTCTTTTGAACTGAAACGGTCCACACATGTGTTCAGGTCCCGGGTCAAGCAATACCACCGGTTCCTGGACCGCGCAGGAAGAGTCCGTGAAGTCAAGTGTAGGGTTTATTCTTGACTGTACCAGAGTTGCATTTAGTAGGATCAAATATGCAACGGTTCTTCTCTCTGTGGTATATATATATATATGCATATATATATATATATATATATATATATATATATATATATCACTGCTCCGATGATAGCATAGGGTTCCTTTTCGATAGCAGAGTTGTGTTTAATTAAGTCAGAGTTCCGGAGAAAAGAGGCCATGAGCCTGCCGTTCTGACTCAGCGATGCGGCAGTAGTAGTGTATGGGGCGTTCGGTTCAACAGCCAGGGGTATGTCGTAGTCAGTGGTGACCCCAGGCTCGAGATGGGTCAGTGTTTAAGGAAGGTCCGTGGTTCGAACCCAAACCCAGCATCTCGATTGTTTCTGTCCATGCCTGGGTAACCTGGTAGTTTCCCAGTCCCTGGGCGGCATGACAACTAGACACCTAAATGGCTTTATAGCTGAGCGATCGTTTTCTTTTTCCATGGTGACGACATAAGCATTCTTGAATTCTTTGAGTTTGTTGAGCAAACTCCGAACATGTTCCGGAATGGGCGTTTTTTATCAGGAAACTGATCTTGTAAGAGAACTAGTCAACAGTAGTCGTTCAGCTGTAACACCCTTTCGGTGCCTGGCTTCCATGCCACCTGAAGGAAGCACGAGGTCTGAGATACTGTCACGCTGCCCAAGCCTAGACAGGGGCATTTGAGATGCCAAGGTTGGGTTCGAACCACGGACCTTGCATTCTGTAAGTTTGCACCTTAACCACTGAGCTATCTTGAGCTGGAGCGGTCTACCAGTCCCTTTAGTGGTCTCCTTAAAAATAAAAACAATGGCGAAAGTCGTTCCATGCACAGTTGTTGTACAAACTAGTGGGAGCAAATGAGGGTTGACATACTCCCAGGTTGCTCGGGTCTGCACAATAGCAACTGAAAAGCCGGGGGTGGGCTCGAACCACGTTCAGGAGCTGCGCACTCCAAACGCTCAGTTATCTTGAGTCACAGGCGTAACAATGAGGACTGGTGGCTAAACACACATTTGCAACTTAACTTGGTGTTACCAGTCCGAGTTGGTGATCAAGAAAGATGAAAGTTCAGGGACCACGTCTGTCACTTCAGTCTATTAGCTTTAAACCGTGTGCCAAGGATAGGGTGGTTCGAGTTGCTGCAGTTTCAGTCACCGGGGAATCGGATTACAGGAGAACAGGAACTGGAGGTGATGGCACGTATGCTAATTGTATGATCGATTTCCTTTCTGTTCACTACCTTAGTCGTTTCTCAGGCAGATGACATTCACCTACGCATAACCAGTTCCCACGTAACAAGCGTTGACTTTACGCCCGTTTTCTCTCCACACACACACCAGCTCAGAAATAACTGATATTTTGTCAACTTCCCGAAACAGGTACAGTGAAGTCTTAAGGAGTGCAATGGTTAGCTTTGTAGACAATGAATACTGTACCAGTTTATACAACGTCTGCCTCGGCGTTTCTCTTTAGCATTTATCTTTTGTCCACCTGAGCCTTTACCCACCGTATTGCTGGAATGACTTGGTTCCTCACCAGTGTGTCTCGTATGCGGGGCTGCCTCTGTTTAAGCCCTTCAGCCCAAAACTACGTTTAAAGTACTTCTTAGGTAAGTATTTCACTGGTGCAAATGTCTTCACTGAAAATTTCCCTTCAGCGTGCGTCTTCCGGTGAAATGTGCTATTAATCGACACCAGGAACCTGTTTCCATAAAGGCCCATTGAGCTTTGATCAACAACTTAGCCCAAAAAGTCAAACACGGGCATACACATTGACGAATCTTGTGTTCTAAGTTGAATAAGGTTCACCAACTACCACGGTTCCTTTTGTCCTAATAACTCAGACGCAGTACATGCCGACCACAAAGCCGTCTCCTCTCGTAAATCTGAGTTGCGACAGCTTCCTCTTGTGAGCGATGAAACATGTACAACACGTGAACTAAGTTACCTCACTCAAATCCCGACCCAAAGCTGTCACCTTGTCGTGTTGGTCAGGCTTCTGGGCTCCAATGATCCTGCAGGCTATAGTGGATAGAACTCAGTTCATAAAGGTTCAACCATGCCAGGAAGACCAACGGGAGCAGCCCGACGAAGAACAACGAGTCCCCATACTGCAAGTAGTCGTGTTACAAGGCGGTCTGGATGTAAGGTCGTACTGTCCTCTGCGATAGGAGTGTGAAGGCACTAAGGCGTTTCCCTCAGGCGACCAGCATGTCCATATTCATGGAAGCAGTGATGCTGCCTTCCCGCGAGGAAGGACGGGCTAGAAAAGTTCGGCCGCAAAAACCGCACACTTCGATCACCCAATGGTTGACCGTAACCGCCGGCGCGTTATTCAATACGGTCGAAATATTTCTAAAACAGAAGAGTCTGATGCTGCTCAAAAGGCACCTGCTGTGCGCAACTGCACTAGGAGTGAGACAGTAACGCCTTACTCCCTACACCCTCGGGCCAGGCCGGCTCCCTGCAGCCCAGTGAGTCAGACTCTTGAGTCAGAGACTAGGGGCAGGGTCCCCGAACAAAACCCCACATGCACTGCCCTGTGGGTCAGACTTTTGAGTCAAAGGCTCAAGGTGGGTTACCTCAACTAAATCCACTTCTTCAGCCTGGGCAACCGGGAAGTATCATTTGCCCTTGCAGCTCTTCGCTCACCGGCCTTCTACACTTCCTCCCCACCCATCGTACAATGCAGTGCACTCAAACCATCTACCAATCCCTTAGCCACTGTTCCGTGTCTCAACGTCACCCAGAAAAATAAACCAAAATAATCACTTACGAACCTCAAAAGATCTGATCCACGTTGCAACCTTCAGTGTCCGTACTCTATGTCAAATTGGGCAACAGGCATCTCTTGCTGAAACCTTGCTTTCCCTCTCTATCGATATGGGCGCGAGATGGCTCAGTGGTCAGAGCGCGAATGTACTGGCCGGAAGGTCCGTGGTTCGAACTCGAACTCGACCTCTGCCTCTCGACTTCCCCTGTCTAGGCTTGGGCAACCTGGCAGAATCCCAGCCCTCGTGCTTCCTTCGGGTGGCATGGCAGCTAGGCACCGGAAGGGTGTTACAGCTGAACGATTTTTTTCAAAGGCCCAGGAGATGGAGAAAGTCTTCGCTGCAGGCATCAGCCGCGCCCTCTTTCAACTGATTCGATCAACCGATCAAAAGAAGGCAGGCGTCAGTAAAATGGTATGCGTATCCGTTGTCTGTGAAGTGTCTCAGAAGTGTCCGAACGTATATCTCTGCTCCAGCGTCATCGTGCTGCTGGTCCTGACTACCTTCAAGGATGGTGGTGGGCTTCTCAGCCAGTGCCAGTCTAGCCTAACTGGGGTATATCTGGGAGAAAAAGGCCCTCCCAGACTACTGGTGTGAATCGATAATAGTGTCCATTTTCAAAAAGGCTACTCATAGTGAATGTTGTAACCGCAGAGTTGTTAGTTTGACTCCTGTTGTGGCAAGGCTCCTGGCCTCACTGACTCTTCGTCGTCTTATGGTGGAGCACGAAACCTTCACTCGTGAGAATCAAGTGGGATTTCGACCGGGTAGAAGCCGTTTTGACCATATCTTCACACTCTTTCACGTGCTAGAACAATGCTGTACGTATAAGCGACCTAAAATTTTAGTATTCCCAAATTTCCAACGCCCATTCCACTCGGTTGACTGACACGCTTGCCCATCAAGGAATGAACATAATAAGTTCTTTGTATTATCGGGCTTTCGGGCATGTGAGAGTATACAGAGAGCTTTCCAAAAGCTTCCGTATACAAAGTGGTGTCAGTCATGGATGCCCAATCTCTCCATTCCCACTTAATTTCGTGTTTGATGAGATAATTAGAGGTTAAGATAGTGCACGTGTTTTTGGATGAACTAAGCAAAGTCATCCCGTCCTTTGACATTCGCTCTGCACCTACAAAGTATAAGGTCATGCTCCTGGACATGCAGTCGCCGAAGACCCTACTCACAATCCACGTAGAGGCGCCTGAACTTGTGGAGCGTTTTGCCTGTTTTGGAAGTTGTGTTAGTTCCGATTGTAGTGTGACAGATGAGATCAATGCACGAATCTGCAAGGCTCGGGTCGCGTTAGTTAATTTGAGACACCTGTAGCGTCAATGCGGCATATTTCTGAATCACAAGGGACGTATCAGTCTATAGTACCGGCCGTTTTGTTGTATGGCTGTAAAACCTCGTCTCTGCGGAACTGAGACGTCTTCATGCCTTCGATAAACGTTGTCTGAGAATCATAGGTTGTGTAGTTTAGTGTTGGCGATTCCGTAACGAAGCAAATGGAAAGCAGGTTTCGGTCGAGCAACGGGGACTTCCACCAAAGAATGTGCCCAGCACCAGGAGCTGCGTTGGTTAGGCCACATGTGACGCATTCCGAACCATCGTTTGCCGAAGGGAATGCTGTGTGTGTCCAATTCAGGGTGGCGAAAGTGGAGAGGCGGTCAACCTTCGATCTTGCATAGGGTTATGAAAGAGATTACGAAAATTGTGGGTGCTGTCGGTGCTACTCGCCTTCGAGGATGGGGAGCACGTGATCCCCACTGCGCCTGCTTGTAGACGCTGCAAGATATGGCTGCTAATCGATGTCAATGGCGTTCGTGTTGTCAGTTTCTATCCAGATTGCCTGAATGAGTGTCTGGAGGTGTAGGCACCTCGGTACCTTGGTAGGTTGGCAGTAAGTCCTTTGCCCGTCCACTTTTATTCTTTTTTCCCAATAAGGCTTTGAAATAAGTCATGGATGCACGACAGGAAAGCATCAGTGTTGATCACGGATGTTATGCAGTCGACGATGATGAAGATGAAATGGGAATGAAGAAGATAACGAATGACCTGGGTTTTGAGTGCACTACTCGCCTTCCAGGATGGGATCCATGTTATCCTCACCGTACTTGGTTGGAGACTGCGAAGTATGATCGCTAACTTATATCACTGGCCTTTGGGTTGTTGGTTTTTTGTCCAGCTTATCCTGTAGAGGACCTGGCGTGAATAGGCTAACAGTTAATAAACGGAGTAGAAAAGCCTGAAAGTCTAGGCATCTTGAATGTTTGTTACAAACTTGCACTAGGCTTCCCCCCTCTGTTTTTTGGCTTCATTTTGAGGCCTTATCTGAATAAACCGGGATTTTTGACACTCAAGCACCGATGTTCTTTTGCCGCTGTTGATGACAATGATAATGACGACCTTGTGATTATTTCTTGCAATGTATTCTTCCGGCTGCACGGAAGCCGCACCATACTGAATACATTTAGAGAAATACCCATCGTAGTTTTGTGGCACATTCATATGATACTTCATGAGATCAAGTACCTCATGGAGCTACGTTTTATGCGGAGCTTCTTCACATGCCTTAACTCCATGGTTTTTGGTGTTTGTCCATTTCAGCACTTCTTTCTAGGATCGGATGACTGTGGAGTTTTGTGATGGATTTGCAAGGCCTGAAAATATCGGTTTGTCTGGCGCTCATTCGCTTCGACCACCACGTCTGGTTGTCCTTTATGGAAGTCAAACTGGTTTAAGTAGGTCGATTGCGGAACGCCTTGTGTCCCAAGCCTATTATTTGTTTTCTGCAAGACCTAACCCAGTGTCTTCATTACCTCCGAACCAGAGTGTGAAGTTATTGGTTTCTCTCTGTCCATTGGATTCGTATACACCTATAAACCGATTGGCGAAAGAATGTGATCCGATAGTTTTTGTGTGCTCCACAACGGGATATGGAGTTCCGCCGGACAACATGTGCCAATTTTGGCGGCGTCTGATGAGTCGAAATCTTCCAGTCGGTCGGGCACTTCCAACTAACCTAAGGTTTGCTGTTTTGGGTCTGGGTGATTCATCGTACCCGAAGTTCAATATTGTAGCGAAAAAGCTTTATCGTCGACTTGTGCAGCTGGGAGCAGCTCCGCTGCCTATTTTCTCACCAGTAGGCGATAGTTCAACGGATTGCGGTCTTGGTCTCGCTGACGAACAGGCTGAGCTGGGCGTGAACAGCGTGATGAACTGGTGGGTTCCTCAACTGTGGACTGTGCTTTCTGATTACTGGCACCTTCCTTTTGTCGCCGACTCTGCGCCCATTCCACTGACTTATTCATTTCTGGAAAGTCCTCCAATATTGTCTAGTTTTTGGCCGACGTATGATGTGACTCTGGTCAAACCTGTTCCCACGTTTGCATTCGACGGGGATGCAGATTCACGAAACTCTGACAGCATCTCCTACATAGCCGATTGGGACTGTGAATTCATGTTGAAAGGTCACCCTTTCCCGCCATCATCTCAATGGTTTCGTGTGCTTCGGAATGAACGAATTACGGCAGCTGATCACTTCCAAGATACGCGTTTGATTTCACTTTCATCTTGTGAGGTAAGTGATAATGTAACATGTTTTCTCATTTTCACTCATTGAAAACAATACTAATATTGAACACCAGTGCTTTACTGTCGTACGCCAGTCTACTTGGGGTGGGGTGGGGGGTTCCTCGGTGTTAAAAAATGACAAAACGGAAGAGGACAGTAGCCAAGTTCCTCTATCTTTTCGTCTGTTCTTTTTGTGCGGTCAGCTCTTGTGTTAGGCGAGTGGGTTCCGTTGGTGCTGTGGATGGTGTGGTATATCCATGTTGTTTCATGGGAGTGTATTTGTCTCAACCGCTGTTGTTGTACACGGTGTAACCCGTCCTGCCAGTGAAATTGGTCGCGAACAGTCAAGGTGCGATTGTACCATAAAGCAGCTTCCAATAAGGAGTAATTTAGTTACATACGCATCTCGTTTGGTAATCTCGCCTCCCAGTTTCATGAATGCAGTGATCGCTTCGCCGCAGTTCCTGTCATCTATAGACTACAGTTTTCCAACCCTGGGGATACCACTTCAGCGTACTGAAAGTTGTCTTCTTTGGAAGGAACTTTGTCATTGAAGAGTGCTCTTTAGAAGGGAATGTTGTGCACTTGAATAATTGAGCCAGAAATAGAGAACGAGGATTCCCGAATGATTGGCTTTAATCTTCTAACAATTTCAGTGCATCAGCTAAAACATTAGGAAAAGTTAGTTTAATGAATAGCAAGTAAACAGTTTAACACAACATTAGTATATAACATTCTTCCCCACCGGAAGGGTTATTGTCAGGAGAATATAGATTAGGCTTCGCGGTTTCGAAGATCATATGGTCGAATACGTTGTTGGTCTGTGATGTACTGTAGGACATTCTCTGGAATTTCACTGGATTGTTCTGGTGGTGCCGTTTCGCCTCCAGGAGGATCAATCGAATGTGATTGAGTCTCGTCTTGAGGAGCCGCTACACCTTCGATTGATTCGGTTAAATAGACATCGGAAATATTTTGTGCTTTGGGTGCCAGATGTCTAAGAGAAACAGTTTTCCTTTCCGTTCGGGAAACGAACGCAGGCATACTGCGGGTTGCAGTTAACAAGTTCCACCTCTACCACTAACGGATCGTCTTTGGAAGAACGTGTCATCCTTTTTAACAGAACGGGGCCCGGAGTCGATAACCAAGTCGGAAGAGAGGTACCATACGTGGACCTCCGGTGGAAGTTTTATATATATATATATATATATATATATATATATATATA
>SJOL01003093.1:0-140503 GCA_004794785.1 Opisthorchis felineus | reverse complement strand
TATATATATATATATAATTTGCAGCTGGTTGCGTGTTCTGGCGGATTCAGGCCCACATCACTCTAGTCCTTCTGTCCTGCTGCAATTTTTCCGATGAGTCCACACCAAAGGGGGAAAGTATTGGACTCGAGTTTCGCTCTTATTAAAGCTCATCAGCATTGAATATCCTTGACTATGCCGGAGTTTGAACTCCGGACATCTGGCAAGGACTACTGTGTGTGAAAATAGAAAAACAACACAATATCAGAATGTAAAGGAGTTTTATCCGTGCTAAATACAAGTGAACTCCACTATATACAAAAAAAGGAAAGTTTAGATGAAAACCCTTTGTTCTGATGATGGATTGATGATGCCTGTGACAAAATCTGTCAATTATCCGTGACGGTATTTAGAGGTATGAAGGCCACTGGATTTGTTTTAAGAGATGCAGGTAAAGAATAGAGTTGAGAACCACTGACTTAAAAATCGCTCAGCTGTAGCACCTTTTCGGTGCCTAACTGTCATGCTACCAGAAGGAAGCACGAGGGCTGGGATACTGCCAGGTTACCCAAGCCTAGACAGGGAAAGTCGAGAGGCAGAGGTCGGGTTCGAACCACGGACCTTCCGGTCAGTAACTTCGCGCTCTAACCAATAAGCTATCTCCCCTCCAACCACTGACTTATAGTATCTAGGTTTGATTCCCGCTTTTTCTATGCATCGACCAGCATTTTTTTATACATTTACCAACCCTATTAGGTAATTGTGAGCCCAGTATGCAGTATACTTTCTTTACATAGACTTCCCGTTTTCGAATATATTGCCGTCAACATAGCAGTATTTAATCAACTTTAGAACAATCTTTTCTCTGTAGTTCTGGTGTTCTTTGAAAACCCTGGTCTGTTTATATCAGTCTAGTTTTTATAACGGTTGCCTCCAACCCCTCCCCCTAATTGGTTTTGAGATTTTCGTAACTCGCGGAATTTATGTAAGTTTTAGACAAATCTAGTTCAGCTTTAAGCACCGCAAAGTAGTTCATTTCCAACCTTCAGCGAACATTAACAAGACTAGCAATTCCCACGAAGTAGGTGGCCGCTTCCATTTGCAGGGTGCCTATTAGGTTTCGTGTCATTAGTGAGTGGGGTTGATACAGACGTGTGCTGACATATCTCCGCTTGTCTATGTGGAAATTGGTCTTGGAGATATTGATTTCTATCGTTTCAGAAGGGCTTGGTAAACAATCGGTAGTTTTTAAATGAGCATGGTTTCGCTTTTGACACAAAACTTCATCAGGCCAAGCTTTTATGTCAAAAGCGAAACGTTGCCCAGTTAGAAACTACCGATTGTTTACCAAGCCCTTCTGAAACGATGACTTCTCAATCGGTTCCAAATTTTTTCCATCTTGATTTCTAGTTTATGCTGACGAAACCGGCCTTGCAGCACTTGGATAAATTTACTGTTTTGGAAGTTTTCTGTAGGTATTTTGTCCTTGTTGTATTTGGCTTTCATTGCTTTATTTCTGATGATTTCACGAGGTCGAACTGAGAGATCCCTTATTTGGGTCTGTTTTTGTTGTTTTGTTTAGCTCTTGGTGTAACTCGTGGTATGTGTTTATTCTGTTTGTCGCTATCAGCTTCCATAGTCCGTCAAATCCGAATTGGAAGTTCAGCACCAACGGGCAATGCACTCAGAGCTACTCTGTGGAATAGGAGAGTTGGAAGTAAAATGAATGCGCATACGGTCACGGTGGTTCTGTATAGCGCTGGATGTTGGCGTTCTTTTGCTCAATCCTAGGTGTCCGATGTAACTACGATTGGTACAGAGCGCACTGCATGCCTCCCTACACTGACCGCTAGTTTGCAGCCACCGTTTTTGTCGGTCCAACCAAATTCTCGTCATGACCCTTCTGAAATGGGTTAGAACCATTTTGATAACGACGGCCAGAGCAAATTAGCCTCCAATTCAACAGGTACTCTGTTCCTTCTCTAAGGCTGATGAAATAACGTGGTCTTTGTATCGACATGTGGTTCGCTTGTTATAACCCTGAATTTTGACGTTTTTAGGTTGTGTACCTGTAGATCAGGTAGCATGCAATTAAAAAGGCAAACGGTCTTGATGGAATGTATACCGAAGTAGGATTAATAGCATGATAATCCGACATACATGCTGGCTCAGCAAAGAGCGCGACAGTCCAAATGGTAGGCTACAATGGAAAAGAGAATCTTGTTAGATGAAGTGATCGTTTTTACGTAATTCCGTCAGCCCTACTTGCAGGTTTTCTACTGTATTTTGAGATTAGCGCGATCTTATTATTGTGGTTTTGCCACAGATATATCTGCTGCTTTCCTCGGTTATTCCACTGTTGATAAAACATGAATGTGTGCAATTCGAGGGTCCGCGTGTTTCTTGTTGATTAGACTACGTGGTGTGCGTGACCCTTGCACTGGACCATTAAACGGTCGTTTTGAGTATGTTCGGTGGAGGGTTTGTATGGCTCTGGGGATTGTTACAAGCCTTTTGCGAGATCAGAAGACCTGCTCGATATTGACCGTTTCCACGCCAGATAGTACTGATCATAGCCAAACAGCAAATCATACATCTTAAGTCTTGAGAATCAGCTTTGCATAAAACCACTTAACTAAACACAGCGTAACTGTAATCGAATCAGGTCGTATAAATGTTCCACATGCTTTAGTTCTTTAAGTATTCACATCTGAATTCAGAATAAGCAACATCTTCCGACAAGGTCTTGTCAACTAAGCAATCTTATAAACAGATTACAAGGTTGAAGGCCTACGAAGTTTGAGTTTATCGGTAAAAATGGTAAACATTGGTACTTAACTAAACCCATCTTTTGCAGGTGCCGTCGATGAGCTAACGTCAACACTTTCGCGCAACTCTTTTTTCGCAATGAGGGTCGGCCTAACTTAATTGTAGTTTCTTCAGCTGTTTTGGTTGACTTTTGATGGACGTACTTTTGATGATTGTTTGGAAATGAGTGAATAACAATGAATAACAGTGTTAACAACCTCTGTCATAATCTCTGATTGAAATAAAAATGACAGCATTCCAACGGCTGTAGTATGCTGTATGTTTTTTTACTCAGCTAACAATTGAGTGTGAAACTTGACCCAACAAGTAATGGACTTTTTTCATGCACTGTGTCCACCGGCGAATAGTCACGATGGAGAATGGATGACCATCCCTATGACACTGTCTGACAAGTTACTAGCAGTCAGACTGTCTGAAGAATTAAAAAGCTGGTCAAACCAAGTTTCACATCTGATTCACATTTCCCCAGCTATGCAAGCCTGTTAGCTGGCGTGTGATCCCTGATCGACAGCCTGAAATTGCCAGCTAAGATATTATCCGTCTGATAACTGATGAGCCCCAGTAAGGACGGGAATGCCTCATGTGGTTGATTTTTTGCTGGTCCATTTAACTATTTACCGGCTAACTGACAACTCTGCGGACTGGGACAAGTGGCTCAAGGGTTGGGGTGAGAGCAGTTGTCCGAGAGGTCTTTGGATCGTGGCTTTTCGGCTCATCTTGTCTAATCATCCAGTCTAGGCATACTTGCAAGCGTTTAGCTCGCACTTCCTACGGGTCATATCATAGTTAGGGAAAGAAAAAGTGTCTATGCTAAACTACCGGTCAGGATTTTACCTTCGCCCAGCGTACAGGTTGAAATGAATGCTATTCGCTTTTGCGTAAACCCGATAATCATTTTTACCTTTCTTCCTCAGCTAGAGACCGAACAACAATCACAATTTCAGCCTGGCGACGTACTTTTTGTTCAACCGCGAAACAGCTCACGGGATATCAACCTATTATTTCAAGTCACTGGAGCCGATCCATGTCAACGGTTGTGTATCAGTGAACGTGATACCAACTTTCCCCTGTCGGCACCATTGCTCAAACAAAGGGAAGGGGATTTTCGAGGTCTTTCAGCTGCTTGGTTGGCTACATATTATTTTGATTTGACTGTCATTCCAACGGCCACATTCTTTGCCAATTTAGCTGCGGTTGCCTACCAAGTACTATGGGAACCCACAAATTCATATCGTGTTCAAGACCCCGATCGTTTGAATATGGAATTTGAGCGCCTATCCGAATTGGGATCAATTTCTTCACCGGAATTTGTGGAGGATTTACATGACTACGTGAGTCGTCCTCGACGTCGTCTTGTGGAAGTTTTGGCAGACTTTCCCACTACGTCATCCCTACTATCACCAGTCCGATGGTTCGACATACTGCCTGGCCCCATGCGTGCTCGGCCTTACTCCATCGCATCCGCACCCCCAGACATTGAACTGCTTGTTGCTGTGGTAACTTATCAAACTCGTATGTCAACGGCACGTCAGGGTCTTGCCTCAGCCTTTTTGTCCAGTTTATCAGTAGGTGACCGTCTACCTGGCTGGATTGCTTCTAATGTGGCCGGTGGGTTCAACTTCATCTCAGCATTACAACGGCCACCCAGTCCTCTTCTTCTGATCGCTCCAGGCACTGGAGTAGCGCCCTTCCGCAGCCTTATTTGGCATCAACATCGACTACTTCCTGGACTGGGAAGTAATGTCCTCTTTTTTGGTTGCCGATATTCAAACAAGGATTTCTATTTTGCCGACGAGTGGTCACGTCTAGAGGCTGAAGGTACACTAAAACTCATACCAGCGTTCTCCCGGGATCCAGTCCCAGTTCGTGTTCACGATGATTTGAAGGCCGCCGGTAGTCGTGTCTATGTACAGCACAAAATCCGCGAGCACGCCACTCTGGTATGGTCTACGTTGTCTCATCCACAGTCATGTGTGTTTGTTGCGGGCAACGCCAAAGCAATGCCCGCTGAGGTTCGCGAGGCACTCATGAATGCATGCGAGAAGGGTGGTAACTTAACGGCTCACGAGGCCGAAGCATTTATTACTCATCTCGAGGCCATGGGTCGCCTGCAAGTGGAAGCCTGGTCTTAGCATTTCGCTGCATTTACTTCCCTGTGTGATCTTTCTGTACATATCTAGACCTTAAAAATGCTTGTACCTTTCCTTCCGTTGAATGGCTGTAGAATAAAACTGAGCATTTCTTTGTACTTTTTTTTTCTGCTTCCGTTCGTTTGAGAAGTATTGGCTTTGTGAAACGCAAAATTTTTACTGCAAGGTGTACGTGCTGGCGCTCATATTATCACATTCTGGTCGACTTTGACACGAGGGTGTTTAGATATGTTAATCCTTCTGGAAAGGAATTTCGCTCTCCGTATTGTCTGGCCGCGGCGAAACTCATCCTTTAAATATATAAGTTTACGACACTGACCGTCAGCTTAAATGACACGACCGGGCTGTGAGCTTCAGCAGACCTGTTCTATGTGACAGTCATACTTTTCTAACCATATATCAGTCGCAAGAAGTCATTCGCTCGTGGTCGACTGCCATAATTGCTTTAGGCATCACTGAACATCAGTTCTTCCAATGGTCGAATGCTCCATACTAGCTGGAACTCAATTAATCGTGGCTATCAATGTGGCAATGCTTGCACACAGCAAACTGGCGAAGAGCTCATTTACCCTTCACAAGAAATCCCGTTATCAAACTGTGCGGACAAATTCATACGTTTTTTGAAGCGGTCCTGTTTTGTCAGCGCGGTGCCCCTAATTATACCCCCGGACTTTAAAACTTTGCTTCCGAAAACCTTCGAGAAGTTTACAGATGAAGAAAAAACCGAGAAGTGACTGTAACAAAATTATTTCTATCCCGTTTTTAGCTGTCTATCTCGCCTTTGCTTTGTTTGCTGAGCCGGGCAGTTTGACTGCAAACGCTCAACCACCAATCGACGTTACATCGTCAGTGCGTTGTTAGGGGGCGGAACGCCGCCCAACGGCGCGTCAGTGATTGTGCGTTAAGTTATGGTGCGTTTGTTAATACATATGCTAGGCGGGACTGACCTTCGATCACAACTGTGTGTCCGGTCGGGCGCTTCTACTAGTTGGTCTGTTTTTCTGCGTCCTGGTTGGTCGGTGACCATGTGACCATTGAGATTCGCCTCCCCTGGCCTCGACAACTGGTCGGTGCTCGTGTTTCATCCGTTCAGTCTAAAAAATAATTTAAAAAATTGTTCAGTTGCAGCACCCTTTGGGTGTCCAGCTGCTATGCCAACGGAAGGAGGCACGAGGGCTAGGTCACTGCCAGGTTGCCCAAGCCTAGACAGGAGCAGTCGAGATGCAGAGTTTGGGTTCGAACCACGGACCTTCTGATCAGTAGATTCGCACTCTAAGCACTGAGCCATCTCGAGCTTGCGACCAAGTTTTATAGGACAGATGATATTTACCGGTATCATGCAACATGACATTATGAAACCACGGCAACCGCCGTAGTGAGATCTCTTCAGCCATCCTGACCTTTCTGGACTGGAAGCTGGTACTACAATAATTTCCCGAAGCAGCGCGCTTGTCACACTTGAAAGCAAGAGTGCAATCGCTTTGAAATGCTCATCGTTTTTATTTATCCAGTTCCAGGGGTCAAACCTTGACTTCCTCGCGGTTGACACCCATTAAAACGTAATTTGAAGACATCACAGCTATATGCGCTTTGTACTCATTCATCACAATGTTGTTCGATGCTGAATAGCCAACCCCAACTAGCATCTTCACCAAAGTTTTGGGTCGCGATCTGAGGAATACATTCGGAAAACAGCAGTAAAAACTTCCTCTAGTTCCATCTTCCCGACCATACTCTGGGCCTTTCACTGGATATCTTTCACAGCGTTACCACTATTTGACAGTGTCCGGTGACGTCTTCAACTGCACTGAATGATCATCAATTTGCTTTTGAGGGACAGGAAAACCTAATTTCTCACGACATAGTTACCTGAAGATTGGTGCCTTTACAGTGGAAATAACGGCCACACAACCGAGGTGTGCTTCATCTCACCAATACTTTGATGTGTTATCGGCATTGATTGCAGCAATCATACAATTATGTTCATGCTCCAAAATCAGTCTCATGATTTGCCACACGCAAGCCACGCTCAATCCATGAAACCACGTTTTTGTACGCTAGTTCCATCTGTCGGGCCTAGTAGTAATGACCATTAACGCATAAGCATTTTTCTCACCGTAGCTAAACAGCAATTAACGGTGATGCAACAATTAAGGGGATCACTGTATTTGACTGCACTAAATTGACAACAGGGACTTTCTACTGACCGGTTAAAATAGGATGCACAAATATGAGGATTGATTACCCCGTGTGGTTTTTTTTTGCACAATATGAGCGTCAGCGTATGCCCCCATTCACCTTGTCCCTTTGATGTATGGACAACCGTATGAACAGTTCGGAGCTTGAAAGCCTGCACAAAAAACGCTTTATTGTTGCGGATTCTTTGGGTCGGCTTATTTGTACTAGCCTCGTGGCGAAAAAGTGTTCCGTAACTTTGGCTCAAGTAACACATGGCTACACTAAATTACAAGCAGGTCATAGGATTCAGCTCACTTTACACCGTTTTGTCCTTGTCGTTGATTGTCTACGTGCTGCATCCCAGTGAATTCACTGTGAATCCATAGATTATTTCTCCATTCTTTTGGAACCAGTATAGCTTATGGAGGTGAACATCTGACACTCTAAGTAAGCGTACTCTGGTTAGGATTTTTTCTGATCTGTATTTCAATCAAGATTTTATGCTGTAGGTAGAGTTAATTTATGTTGAAAGATTGAAAAGCACTGTAGAGCGGTGCTCCGTTCATTTTGGGAAACATCAAAAGTATGCATCCCTAGGGCATCCAGGGAGACTGGTCCTTTTAACCTTCTGGTTAATAATTGAGCATTGTACCGTTAGGCCGATCAGTAGTGTCATTAATTTGCGCCTGGACACGATATGGCGCCGCTATCAACACCATCTGCACAGCTATGTTCGAAACGGTTAACTAATTTTTCGAATCATACATTGTGCGGACTTTGGGATGTACGGTGGTGAAGAAAGTTGATCACACGTTGCATCTATTGATTATACTGAAATACCATTCTTATAATACTACAGTTTTGTCGATAACTGAAGTGACAGCTTTTCTGTGCATGCTCAAGATGTCGCAAGAAATCAGTGGTCTCATGACTGTCAGTTTCCACCAGGTGATTTGATTGAGTAACAAACAAGTTTACATAATTATTCTAACTCACAGAATAACAACCTGTACCGGATATCTTGCTGCACTTGGGTCCAATAAATAGTGAGAATAGCCATCATTACATGTTTGTATAATCCCTAACCAAAATAGCTGAACTGTATGCACTGATAAGAGCGCCACTACCGAACCAAACAACCAGTTGGCGAGCAAAGCGGAAATGCACCACAATTATACTATGTTTGAAGCAGTAAAAGTAGGTGTAGTAGCAGGCTTACCTTTGGCAGATGTTGAGTATCAAAGGGAACAATTTACCCAAGCAGTTCACTGGCGCTTTTGTGGTGTTTTAGAGTGGGCACACTGGAGGCTGGCGAGTTCGATTGTGCTCAAGTATATGCCCCCGCAGTTTGCACAGTTCCAAGTGGCTGTGGTTGTGCTTGGTCGTTTTGAATGACGCGTTTGCGGGCACTAAGATGTGTTGTGCTCCAAAGCTCTCCAGACTTCCGCAGACAGCACTTCGCTAGGTCGCTGTTTCAAGTGTGAGATTTTCCCAAGACGTGAAACCAAAATTGTAATTTTTCAGACTTACGTGAGAGTTTGCATAATAGCGGAATTCTAGCCATCCTCGAATTCGGAATGCCACTATAGGCCATTCATTGAGCACGTCGTGGCAGCTGGGAAAAGCTGGCTGCATGCGGGTGAAAATTTGTTTGGCCCGACCCTTTTTTCCTTACAAAGCGCTTTCCGGCCTTTTACAGGTTGAATTGGACACGACCGTACAGGTTGTGGTTTGATTGTCATAACCGTTCGTGCTACAGCTTGTTTCCCAAACTTTTCTAAAACTTTCGTTATTCTACACCCATTTGATCATCTCGATGCTTTTGGATAGTGGTTATCATGCGACAGCAAGATCTGATATTTGTGATGTAAATTTTGGAACCGGTCAAAAACTCCCCGTTTCAATAGGTTGGACATATACTCCATCTATTTATTGTTGGGCAGCGTTTCAATTTTGCAATACAACGGTTTTCAGGCCGGGCTTTATGGCAGACGGAGTGACGATCGTTAAGATCACTTTCGACTAACACGCAAAACCTACTTTAAACGTCAGGTAAAAGTTCTTGTTGGTTATTGTGACTGCCTGTCTTACGGCCTATGCATTAGGGGGTTTGGAGGAGTGCGTTGGTGTGACGAACTCTATGTTTTCATATTCTCACAAACTGGTCTTCGGACAAGACGTAAAATATGTTTCCCGATATATCAACCTCCACACTTTCCTAGCTACTTGATGGAAGTGATCCTGCTGCCGGAAAGAGACAGGAGACCTGCTGACCGCCTAATAGAATTAATTTACGGAATCTGCTTCTTCTTTGGTATTCCTCCAGGTTTTTCGTCGACCTTTCTAACCTATGCTTGATTCAAATTCGAAGTGCGTTGGCCGGCTAAATATGATGAGCAGATTAGTGGCGCATACAAAGAGGTGGCTTTAATATCCATCTAAAAGGACTAATGGAATGTCACTCGAATAACACTTCAGTGTTAGCGAACTACACTCATTTGCACATTGGTTTTGACGGGAGACTGACCTGGAACCCAGCTGAATCTCTCGTTTATGAGGTTTTAGTGTGTTATCATTGGATCGTTGCTGGTAGCTAAAAAACAAGATCGACACGAACTGCTGAGTCACTAGCCTGAAGAAACAGGTAGAAGATTCCGTAAACTAATCGCGTCACATGCCCTGGCAAATGTGAACTACTCTCGTGGCCGTACTGATGTGGTTGGGATACGGGTAAGAGAGCCGCGGTCGGCACACTGACCGAATTCGTCCGAGCAAAATTGTTAGAGGTGAAATCCTGTCCAAGATTTGATGAGCAGTAGATGTCGCGTGATTTCGTGTAGATGTATATAATACGTAACACTGACGGACCATTTCGCAAAGTATTCTTCGTTTATCTCTCGTTTATGTGTCTCTACTTGTTTAATGGCCGAACGCATGCTTCTATGCCCTGACATCCTTAGATGTTAGGATGAAGGACTGAAGGAAGGGTGAACACTTCTGTCTCCCACTTTTACGATGTTGTTTCTGGGGCATTCCCGGCACTACGTAACTTATTACCGGATTTCCTGGACTGCAACTTCGGCTCATTGTTTTATCCACCCCGGATAGGTCAGATGAAGTACTTCATCCTCTCTCATTGCCTATCTAGCCAATGGTTATTTTGCCAGTTCCTTTTTACAGAAGCCTCGTTCTAAATGTGCAGAATTCATACAG
The DNA here is from genome assembly GCA_004794785.1 of Opisthorchis felineus. Classification (NCBI taxonomy): domain Eukaryota; kingdom Metazoa; phylum Platyhelminthes; class Trematoda; order Opisthorchiida; family Opisthorchiidae; genus Opisthorchis; species Opisthorchis felineus. Next base: position 130,154 of record SJOL01003093.1, on the reverse strand, counting down.
TTTTTCTATGATTAAGGTTTATTAACCACTGATGACCGTCGAATGCGTCAGCTGGGCCACTTGATTTTTGAAGGCTATGTCAGATCGACAAATGCTTGCCCTAATACAACATGGGGCTTTCATCTTGAGTTGAACTATTCCAGCCGTGTGTTTGACCGTTTCCCTAATTATATTTTGCACTGAAATTTTCGTTGCCTCCATACTACTTACAACAGTACCGAAAGGATGCAAACCATTGTTGCAGACCCTTAAAACTCACTTTTAGTTTGGCCCATGAAGTGCAATATATGGCAGATACCTCAAGGTACATAGTTTTGTCACGGTATTCCTCTTTGCAGAAAAAACCCATCTGGACCCTTCTAGTTCCCCACATTTCTGACGCACTTCCTAAGGAGATACATCATGATGAGAATCGATTTGTCAGAGACCGGTATTGAGCGGTTAACTCAATTGCTGATGTTGTAATGTCTCAGCCCTCGTCTACCTCACACTGGACCTTGCTGGCCTAGACCGTTGAGTAGCCTTTATGGCACAGGTGTTCCTATTTTCTTTGTTCACTGATCATTCGAATCGGCTGTGTTTATACCTGTTGTTGCTTGACCCTGGCCAATCGCTCGCGTCAGTTAATAGAGAACAGAGTTGACATTTCTGCTTGGTCATCGAAGAATAGCACACAAGGCACAACAGAGTTGACAGAATTATTGACAGTGGTTCGGCCTTAGCACACCAGTGAGCGTGTTTTTATAGCGCAACGGGTCGATTACTCAAACTGGACGATTCATGAAAAAACTGAACCGCCTCTACTTTGACAGCAGTTTCATCTGGCAGTAGCTCCATGCGCTCAGTAACTCGCATGGATACCATGTTACTAAATAAAAAATAAGTAGCTCATGTTTGCCATGGTATTCACTGAGGCCGTTACCACACGATCCCTACTTTGCACTCGTGATCCGAACCTCCTTTAGAGGTCTCACATCCGTTGTTTGGGCTCTCCGTCCGCTCATATAATTGAGCCGTCTCTTTCGAACTGCTGTTTCCCAACCAAAATGGCTTACTAAGTTCACTGGATTTCTGCGGAGATTACGGATCCTCCATTTTATTAGGTGATGGGTTGCTGGTACATTTATGTTCGGTTCCGTTATTTTGGCAATCATCATAATAAGGTGAGACTTGACAATGCAGAATTGCGAATCCTTTTGTTATTGGCCACTGAACTCGCTTGGATATGGATGGAACTTTTTTCTAATGATGACTACAGCCCGAGGATTACACAAAGTTCTTTAATTTGGACGTCCCATGGTCCGATCATTCTATGGGACGATATCCATGGTACGTCCACTAATATGGGTATGCTTCCGTCTTACTTCTCACCTCCGCAGATTTCACAAGTGACAACTGCTTATACGCGACAGTCGGTAGCTGGTTCCACACCGGCTATCACGACGAAACAGGTGTGACAGAAATAGCTGGTCATCTATTCAGATGATGCGCGGTGGATTCTTAAAATTCAAACAACTGTGTGTAACGTGATAGTGCACCTTTGGTAATTAGTAGGAAAATCCGTCTGCACTTTGTCGTGCACTGCATCTTGTCCACAATAATCTATCTGTAGCGCTGATAACTCTTAACATAGACAGTTTTTTCTGTTAGGTTGTCGAATAGTGTGACGTTCGCCCCAGGCTTGTAACCTATAACATCGGTTGCAGTTATTTACCTTCCCTCCATTCTGAACATACGTATCCTTCCCATAACCAATACACAACCGGACCTTTGATGTACTTGCATAATGAGACCTTATTTTCTTCCGTTTCCGTGGAATCAGACCAGCTATGCTATATATGACAACAAAACTGTCCTCGGCGGACGTCACCATGAGTCCCACGTCCCTGGGAGATCGAATCTGAGAGACACGTCGGTGTTTCGGCGAACCTTAATAATAAGATATTCTTTATGCCTATGATTTCGAACATAGCTCTTTAAAAAACATCTTGTGCCTTCCCGTTTTTAAAATATTCTTTATGCATTTGTTCGCTTGTCCTTGCTTGCTTCGTGCAGACCGAAAAAGCAATCAGTGGCTGAAAATCGAAATATGGGTAAATACGATAGGTCAGGAATCGTTCGTAGAATATTGGTGATTCTTACATGATGTGACTTAGTCGGAGCCTGAGTTTTTTGACAGAAAGAATCAGATTTTAAGCTTGCATCAGCTCGTAACCCTCCTTTTGAATCGGTAATATATGCATCCCATGTTTAGATCGTAACGAGCGGTAAAATTACTTTGCAGCTCGCTTTTCTAGTCTATCACGCCAGCGGCCCTGTTGAGGTCATGCGGCGCAAACACACAGCTCATTTTTTAACTTCAATAGAAGAGCGCTGGACAGACGTGGCACGTGCCGCTGAAGGCACGCGATTATGCCGCCTGAGTTATCATTATTTTTGTCTAACACAAAAAATACCAGCCAACGCATTCCACCGATTCGAAAAGCGGTGAGTACCGGCATCGACTTACCTAGACTGAACTGTTCCCATTCTTTGATGTGGCCATCTGAGTGCACTGTTCGATTTTTTCCGCTCACCTGAAATGAACCAAGCCTAATAGTTCCCACGGTCATTCGCCCCGGTGTTCTCACGTGATACATGCCCGACGGAATTTTCAGCTGTTCCGCACACTCTCTATCATACCCTGTTTCGTCAGCACAGGTTTCTGCAGGGTTGTTGTGTTCACAAACCCAAATTCTGACTCTTTAGAGGTCTTTAAGCATTGTATGAATGAGGGCTTAATGGGTAAAAGTTTGTAGCACTGGCCTGCTTGTTCCTCCACGTTGACGCTGCCAACTTTTGGTGCAGATCGGCTCCAGCAGATTATGCTGCAGTTTCCTTATCATGGAATTTTTCTGGTGTGTCCTGCATGCAATCATATTATTCCTTTAAACGTTGCAAATGGACGGTATTTTTCAACGGGTCGGACTTTTATTTAGCTTTTTTTTTAACTGAAGAGAGTTTGTGTCACTCGTTGGAATAGTCACTCGTATATGACCGCAGTCAGACAATGCACCATTTGAAATATCTTGGATAGCAGTTGTCACGGGCAGTAGAGTGCTTGTAAGAGACATTGTGCAACATACTGTGTTCGAGTCGAGGAAATACATGCCTTCCCTTGCTTTTGTTGCCCAGATGTTCTCCGTATTTTTGCACGGTGGTCTGCCCTAGTGAGTGAAAATGCAGATATAGGTAATCTGTGCGTCAGTCCAGGTAATCACTATTGCTAAATTCTATGTATGGTTAACTTTTTTGTTCAAGCTTGCTACACGTTACCAACTTAAGTGAGTTTTGGATGCCCCAGTTGCCATTGGCAACTATCTTCCTCTACATAGTTGGTGTCTCTAGTTCCTTCCGACTGAATATTTTATTTTTTCTTTGAGTTCGGTCCTCTGACAAACAACTTATAGAGATTCAGTTCATCTTTCCCAATGATTGAATGGAGCCGTCTCACTGTAGGTGGGATGGAATTATAAGACTAGGGTGGGAAACAGGGAGCGTATGCTGTCATGAGTGTCCTACCGCGAGCTATCTCTTCATTTTCCACGTGAATCTTATGCCTGGAATCACTTGTTGAAAGCTATGCACAGGTTTACTGTATTTCCGTTAAGGTATCCTTTCATGTGGTCTCCGCAGAAGAGAACAAGTGCGTAAGTAAGCAAGCAGTAGAGTTGAACTTCATCCTCAGGCGATCCATGGCCAAAGGGTCACGTGATCGGTTCACTTAATTCTCCCTGATTAGCATCAATAAGGACGAATCGCTCGCGACACTGGGGACGGATTACATTTTAATTATCAGCTACTTGCTTGTGGAGGGGTACTCATTATTACAACCATATGCAGCGCTTCCGTGATGCTCGAATTATTCCAGTCATCGATTGTTATCTGAACGATCTGAATGTCATGGGCTGAGAATGGATGTTTCATTCTGTACGTCAATGGTTTTCTTTTTACCTTCCTCATTCAACTTCATAGGAAAGCAAGTAATAAAAGCTTTATGTGGCCCACAGGATGTAAGGGTGAGGAATCGGATCTTAGGGGCACTCCGGCCGAAGGTCCCGGTTAAGACTCCCAAAAATCAACCCTCACATTGGTCTTCAATGTACACCAAAAATCACCTGTGCAGTCCGGATAAACTCGGTATTGTCTGTTGTTGCATACCTACTTGATGGCGCTGAATCTTTGCATAAATTATAAAATTTTACGGTGCTAAAAAAGCCTGTTATCTTCACACATCTTTCCCGATTCCGCATTAACCTGAAAGCGTAATCTAGCTGTCCGGGTACTAAGCAGCTTATCTGTAAATTACTTAGTCCGATTACGACTTCGATTATCCCCGATTTTCGTTCAAATAGCTCAGTGGTTGAGACGCGAACTTACTGACTGGAAGATCCGTGTTTCAAACCCAACTTGACTACTCGTGTATGGGGTTCGGCAAGCTGGCAGTATCTTGGTCCTCTTATTTACTTCGGGTAGCGTGATAGTTAGGCACCGAAAGGGTGCTATAACTCAACGGTATTCAAAATTTGACCGCTACAACTGTCGGACCCGTTTACCGTGTCCTTTGTCCCACGTACGCTGCCCCCTCCAAGGTAGCGATGACATCCTCTCCCTTTTTACTCACCTTCCAGCTCCACTGTTCATATGGCTTCCGGCCCTGGATTTCTTTCCGGGCTTTATGATTTTCTCGCCTCACCAGTACGATTGTGGCGCATGCACACTCGTCTAGTTCTATTAAACCCACAAGAAGCTCGCTTGCAAAATGTTCAGAAACATTATCAAGAGCACGCTCGCCGGGTCCAAATGCGGGAACGCATGAAGGAAACCTATGTTTCACACTCCCCGGTCCGCACTCCTGGTCCGATTTGCTGGTCGGCTCCTGTTGCGATGGAATCCGGTGGTCTTTTTCAGCCACTCGTTTGCATCTGGTTGATAAATGTCGGACTAATTATGGTGAGTTCGTTTTTCAATTGAAACTATACAGTCACTCCGTGCCTGCACGAAACATTTAGTACAACAAAAATTTTCTAACAAGATTAGAGCAAAGGTGTCACCCATAACTTCTTGACCCTCCTTAATGCGCTGTACGCCAACTCCCGCGGCTGTGTGAAGATCTACTGGAAGCTCTCTTCTGAGTTCACCACATCAAGTGATGTCAGACAGGGCTGTCCTGTTTCATTTTTTTCTCTTCAACTTCGTCATTGTTACGATCATGGAAGACTCTATCAGCCTCTAATGCCTGTGGGGTCGAAGTGCTCCCGGGGCGTCCGCTCACAGATATCGAGTACGCAGACGACATAGCTCTTCTTGGATCTGACCCCGTGGTAATGCAAACAATATTAAATAATCTAAATAATTCCGCATCACCGTTTGGCATGCAAACTGTAAAGTGCTACTGGGTGGGCTCGGAACCTAACCTCATGCTTTCGGATGAGCCGATTGAGGTAGTGGACAAGTTTGTCTACCTTGGCAGCTTTATCAGTCCCGATGGTCTCGCGAATGATGGTATTTCCATCCGGATTGGGAAGGCCAGAGCAGCTTTTATGAACCTGCGTCACTTGTGCCGTAGGCGTGACATCAGCTTAACCGTCAAGGGTCGAGTTTACAATGCTGCGGTGCGCTCCATATTACTGTACGGATCGGAAACCGGGCCGCTGCGTGCCGAGGACGTCAAAAGACTTTCAGTGTTTGACCATCGATGTCTTCGGAGCCTTGCCCGAGTCTGGTGGGAACACTGGATCAGTAGTGCTGGTATTCGGAAGAAATAACGCACTCACGATAGATGAACTGATCACACTACATAGGTTGAGCTGGCTTGGCCACGTGCTCCGTACGCCAGTCGACCGACTTCCTCGAAGGGTTCTTTTCACAGAACCACGCGAAGTGTGGAAACGAGCCAGGGGAGGTCAAACGATGACTTGGCAGCGAAGTGTGAAAGCCATTACCAGCAAACTCAGCTGCGCTGGTCATTGCCGTCATCCTGGATGGGGACCCCGAGACGGGCCACATCAATGGTTAGAGACACTATCAGACGTGGCCCAGTCGCGCCCTCAATGGCGCCCGTGCATCCAAGCTATTGCCTTCAATGCATAGCTCCCTTCCCAATCCCCCCGCTGACAGTGCCTGATTTATGCACCAATTTATCAGCTCCCGCCTCCAGTGCGCAGCTACCTATCCAAATCATCTGTGAACGAAACTGTGGTGGCTACAACCACTGTACGACAAGTACGCGGTTCTTACAGCTGATAATGATGGTGGTGATACCCTTACCCTTCAACAGTCACATTAATTTAAGAAACCACACAAATTAATTGTGTCCGTTTTTTTATGATGAAAAAATAAGTAGTTTGTGATTGTGAGCGATATTTTTCTCCACGCCTGTTATTCAGTTCCCAACTATTCGGGGGAACCACTTATTCCAATTGCGAAACAAATTAGTGAAGGCTTTTGGTCATACATACGGTAGTCTTTTTTAGCGGAGCGTCATCATTACGCTGAGAGAAATGACTCAGTTCACGCAAACCGTAATATAGCCGCAATGATCTGTTTATATAAGCGTCAGAGAGAGAACTTGTTAACTTAATAGGCACCGCGACAATTTTATACCGGAATGGATTTCACTGTACAACAGTGGCAGCGGTACGGAGGGCATCACTGGATAGCGTGGTTCTAACTGGCCCCACCATGCTCGTCTCGATATTTAGTGAACCGCACTCAGAACTCAGTAAAAATGGCTGACATCTATGTCGTTTCGAATGAACACCGGTTCCGTCTTTTTAATGAGTTCTGTTCACCCACCCTATCTGTGAAACCGCCTCTAGTCCCATATCAGTAGAGTAGCCGATACTGAACACCATTCAGCTACTTATGGGTAGATTATCAAAAAGCCCCTTTGTGAGCTTCTATGATCCTAATCTGGTTGTTTAATGCAAATATGCAATGCGCAATATTAGCAAGGGACCATAGAATACCATACCATTTAGGGGCGTGCCTTCTCTGACTAAAGATGCTACCACTTTTCCGTTATTTAGATTCTTGTTGCCAATCTTGTAATTGTTATTATTATTCTATTAAACTTGTGATCGACAGTAGTTGGTCTGAATAAAGCAACCACTTACCCGAAGTTGCTTCCATCAAGTGTATCCAGTCAGAACTACGACTTTACAGGAACACTGGTAGCCATTCGATGCACGTAAATATGCGCATTCCATTCCTCTCGGTGATCGAGACCAGATTTCCAGGTAACTCAGACAGAGTTGGTAAGGTAAGAGTAAAAAATTGTGAGCACATTTCTAAACGAACGTTGGTTGCAAAAACGCGTTTTAAAATCGCCCTTGATACGCAAGTTCGAGTCTTTTTGAACGGAAATCCTCCCACCAGAGAGCTATTTGGGTTTTTTTCACCTCCCCTCTGACTGGAGCCACCGTATATAATTTGACCGCAACTGGTGCTCTTCTCATATCTCCATGTCATGGTGATTGTTATTCAAAAACCCCAATTACGTGATAGGCTGCCGGCCTATTACATCCTGTGAGAAGTCAATAGTCTGGGTGGGGTAGTACTATTTGTTACTTTACTGTAAATTGCATGCCGTTTGTGTGAATTCGGTCCCAATGAAATAGTTTTCCGGCGAGATTTCTGAAGCTTTGTTGGTTTGTTCATAGAATAGCAAATTCTGGTCACTGCATATTCCGATGATGGGATCAGTTAGTAGATTTTTTAGACTCTGTACTTTCTACGAGTAGTCCCGTACACCGGCACAAATATAGCCCTATCTCTATCGCTATGAGGGTTAACTTTGGTCTTTGTTTCTCTCTCATTCAAATCGGGACTTTCACGCCTCACTTACGCATATTAGTAGCACGATTCATGACGTAAACGTCCCTCCGTAGAAATATTTCGATGTCTAGTCCTTCATTTTTCTCTGTCTTAATTATAAAACGGTTTGGTTTACGTATCTCTTTTTTGGAACGGTCTTTTTACCCTGACGCGGTCTCGAGACAGTGCATGGCTCTAGACACTAACCGAGAGATCCATGGCTTCAGTCGACCCTTGGATTCCCGATTGTACACTGGCAGCGTCCAATAGATCGCTTGGCAACTGTGGACCGAAAGGGTGCTACAGATGGACGATTTGACTTGACACAACTGTTCTGGTTAGTTAATCCATTATAATCGTGATAAAGCAATCACGGGTACGCTCCTTGGTTGTAAAAATCTTCGTATCCAATCTGAGTTTGGATATTTTAATTTTGAACCTCGAGGCAAATGCCTTTACCTGCCAGTTATCGCCTAGCTATCCTGTCTCATTAGGTGTGTGTCCCCAGTTGTGTTCCTACGGCGATTTTCCCTTTTAAAGCAGGTGGACCTTACTGTAGCCTGTTTTTTTGTATTTAACTATCTTAAAGTCATCACATTCTTCCGTAAAAACGACTCCTGTATATCCATGACACGCATCCTTCATTTCAGCTACTGGTCTTACTTTCCTGCCTATGGTTACTTGTCCGTCAACACACATTTCCAGGTGAGTCATACTCCATTTGATTTGTCCACGACAGTTACCAGTCCTATTCGCATCGTAGTACGAGGCACCTGTGGGTTTCAGATAGTCCTGTCGTCCGGCTTTATACCACCTCTGAAGCATATGGGGGTGTGATGTGATTCGCCAATAAGTGTCTGTGGTTCGGGTTGCAAGGCTGTTCGTTTGCTTCCATTTCTCCTATCCTACACATTGTGATACACTGCTGTATTGTCTTGTATCCTGTCTTATCGTGTTCTATTTGATCGAATTTACTTTTGTATCTTTATATCCTATACGTATACCAATGTCTGTCAACAATCCGGACCTTCGGAAATGTTAGGCCTACAACGGTGTTAGAGGTGCTCCGTGTGACCACTTCTGTACAGACCAAGCTGAATATTGTCTGGCACGAGCTGTTTCACTCCTTTATGCGAGTGTTCCAGGAATCGCCTTACAGTAATCTGTCCAGGAAACCTCCGCGGAAGACGGGTTTTGGCGTCTGTTCAAGGGATGGCCTCTTCTTCGTTTGGACCTCCATCCAATCCATGGCTGACGGAGAACGCTACCGTGGACTCTTCAGGCTTCGCCTTCCTCGGTTTCACACAGCTGTTTGTCCTCTGCCAGCGTTAGTGAGCCCAGTCCGAGGGAACCCACCTAAGGGCATTAGGATATATCTGATCTGTACCAACTTTGCATCCGTTGCGTCCCCTTAGAACACTAGGTTTCACTAACAGCTACTTTAGGTCCGGAAATCTTTTGAGACAGTTTGCTGACAGGAATAGGTCGCTACAAACTTCTTCCACATATATCCACAATTCCTGTCTCTGTTCACTCATGTGACACGAAAGCCTCCCCCGCGGCTACGTGACGTGCACATCAGCAGAGAAACGAGTAGTAAGGATTTAGCAATGCAGTACATCATGCGGATCACATGACGCGTCTGACAATCGTTTTCGAGTCATGTATTTATCTAACGGTTCTTCTGTGTTAGAGAGACTTAGATCCCATGATTCGATAAAGTAACGACATACCTTGAACGACGCGAGTTTTTCCTTCATTTCGAAATTTTCAAGCGACTTGTTTTCACGTGTGAAATGTGCAAAACCCGGCGGTAGACAAACCTGTTTCCAATTCTCCGTCCCATTTTTTCGCGTCTCATTTATTTGTTCGAGTCTGCCATCAAGTCATCACTTGCAATCGTTCTGTTGTGTCCCAGATTCTATGACAAATGTATTGAGTTCTGAATCGGTAGTTTCAACAGAGACCAAAATCATTCGGGGGTTTAAACATTATCTGCCCGCTATGCGATTCGAGTGCGACTAAACGCTAACGAAAATTGTTGTCAGTGTGTTGCTGCCCTATTGCTATTCCAACCTACTGTAATAGCTTGATTGCAGATGCTATACGTGTGCGAAAATTGTAGACCTGGCAGTGAAAACAGGTTAGGAATGGATTATCTCCCTTCTTCCTTTTACTGGGAAGACTTGGGGACGCCCTTTGTTTCTGTTTACGTCGGACGGTAATGTCGAATAGTCATGCCTCTCACCACTTGACGGTTCATCGTGCCCTTCTCTGTGTTTGGGACTCCTTCGGAAGGGGCATTCCGATAAACTGTGTGGTAGCTGGTCGACGTAGCTTTAGTTTGGTTGGACGCACCCGGTTAATGTGGTATTTGTTAAATTTATCCTGTGCTTAGTTCCCTAGTTAGGCGAGCACTCATTGCACTGTTGGGTTGCTAGCTGAATATAGTTCCAAGCCTGCATAGTCAAGGGTGTCCACTCATCGGAACTCAGATAGGTTGCACTTTCTGTTAGGCTGCTGAAGTTTCTCAACCACATTCGACCGCATTCAACCTCTAAACAAACGTTTTCTCGTTTGAGGAATAAGTGCCTAGGGATCACAAACTTTTCTTAACAGTACCTCTTTCGGCTTTCCAACGAACGTTATCGTCAGCTAAATTTTACAAGTTAATCGTTGTCACCCCCCGCCCCAGACAATCCCCACCCGTTAAATCACCCAAGTCAGGGGTAGGTTCCACAAAGGGTCAAACCCGCACGTCCAGCTTATAGAACACAAATAACTGTGGGAAATTCTGAAGACTTTCTCACAAGAACACCCATTGATTGTCGTTTGCTGTGAAGTGCGCCCCAGTAATAGTTCAGCACATCGTTGATTCAATGTTAATAGGACCCTGTCGTTTGCCTTGGCCCAACTAGATGAATTATGTGAAATTGGTCTAACCCCATACGAACACTGTACAACGAGTTTAGGTATCAAGATATCTCCGTGTTCGACCTTAGAAATGCGCATTCATGATGTCCAGCGTCACCTACCTGGGCTATGTTGTGAATAACAACGAACGACATCATGATACGTACAATACATCATGCATCAAACACCACCACGACCACGTGAACAAATTGCTACAGTCATTCTTAGGCCTGGTTGATCACCAGCATAGTTTTGTTGCAATGGATGTTATGTTTTTTTAGCTTCCAGTTAATTTAATTCTATCAAAATAATCAAATTAGCTTTGGTCAACAAAATATCAAGGAAATCAATAGACTTCTATCCTCAGACTTATTCTTCACCCATTACGACACTATACTGCCCATGAAGTTTTGCGGCGGATGCATGGTAAAGTGGATTTGGGGCGCTCCAGCTCTGCCACCTTTCAGCTGAGAATCAACAGGCGTCAACACGCACACGTTTTGAATGCGGCTGAAAAGAATTACAGTCAATTTGAGAAGGGGGGGTTACTATTGTGTTTGCCCTCGAAGAATTCCACTTGATGCATTGCACTGATCGCACTGACAATCGCTTTCAGAGGCGGGCTATATTTATACTGGCGTATGATTTCGAAATGGTATTAAAAAATATCCTGTTTCGAGCGCGGGTGCACTGTCACGTTTGAATTCAGATCGGCCCCGCGGGAACGCAAGATTTTTCTTGTCTGCCTTTGTTACCAACTCCGAAACCCGGAGCTGTGGGCCAACTACCCGTCGGAACAGACTGTGAAATATCCAGCGTTACATTCACCCTGCGGTACTTGGAGGAGGGTTGGTCTGTGTCCTCTTGACAGCAGGCACCATCTTGCATGCACCTGTTCTGGGTGACCTGCCGTGTGTCCACCGTGTACAATCTCAACCCCAACGACTATTTTCAGGCCCACTTATTCGCCCAACACGGCATACAGGGGTTTATTCAGGGTTAATTCTTGAGAACAATGCCCTCAGTTCAGCTCCGTCCAACTTGTCTAGTTTCCTCACTCCTTGTCTGTCTACCATCCTTAGTTCTAGTCCTCCTTACCATCTGCAATCGAGTGCACAAGCGGAGCGCTTTTCGGCTATTTTTAAGTAAGCTCATCATAAGCCTAAGTAGGGGGGTACGAATGATGAGACTCTGGATATATTTTTTATCGCCCAATGCATCGGTACCGAGCCACTATCTACCGACATATGTGTTCCTCGATCGTCACTACACTACTGGGCGCTACGTGCCTTAGCCCCTATATGAGGTAACAAAATAGCAGCCGGATAAGCATTGCAGTTTGAGTAACGAATCGCCAGAAGGAGAATTTCCTTCGAGGAATCCGGTTTTCATGTTCAAGTGTTTCAAACGATACTAGATATCATGAGCTGGAATTCGCTGCGTATGATGCTTACTACAGGAGTACGCTCATCACATCAAACTACGCCATGCAAGTGCCATAAATAGCCATGGGAATCAAGAGCTTCGACCAGGTCTTGTTCTGGAGGCCTTTGAAATACGTCAAAATGGCCTCGGGCAAGCATACTCTGTGTGAAGTACTATGACCTTCAATCCAGAAGGTTATACAATCCGGACGAAATCTTTCGCCGATCCAACCCTCTGTTTAGATCCTTAGAAAAACCTGTGTTGCCCCTATGATTTGCCGGCAAACTAGAGACAGACTGGTTCGTTTGCTCTGCTAAGTCGTGTTCACTCTGTCTAAGTTTATCAGTCTGCTTGGGCGTACACAATCAGAAATGGCCTTCGGAATGTTTTTTTTTCGTTTCCGTTTCACAAGAGGTTCCAAAACTCAGCAGACAAGCAGTTATGGCTTGCGGATTGTTATAAATCAGTTGTTTCTAATTCTGTTGGGAATTAAACAAGCGATAGTTTGTATTTTTAGGAGCTTTCGGTTAAGTTAGCACAGGAATCAGAGATCCGGACAAGGGACAGTGGCTTAAGTGGAGAAAACGAAACACCCGGTTCTAGTGGCGCACACTAAAACGAAAGTTCATTGTTTGCTGATACAATGATGTCCAGTTGTTATAATGTGCCCCAGTACACAGTTCGCGGGTCTGGAATTTTCTGTACTGTGCTGTACGCAAATTTGTCGTTTGGTGATCAGATGATTCGTTAGAAAGTGTTTACGCTGGGGCGTTGTTATCCTGCGGACTCATATAAGTGACAAGGTCAAACTTTGCGCTTCGTCGCATAGTTGTTTTGTGGGCCACCTTTTAACTTCACTGTTCATCGGGCACGTAGGTTACTTCGTGTTAAAACCTCAGCACAGTGATCGATACCTATGATTTCTATTTTAACAGCAATATGTTGTTTACTTCCTTTCGATCTCACTTGATTCCACACGTTATTTAGGCTCACGACGTCATACTTCAATAGTTTTTTATCTACCTAATGCGTTTCTGAGGGTCTAAAAAGACGCCATATAGCTCTCGAACATCAAACCAACGTGTTCAGCTCTGTGGCCCTTTTGGGGTGTATGGTTGCCGGGTCGGCATGATGGATTACAAACTCCCCCTCTAGCTTTATTACTATAAAACTGTGCGGATTTAAGCCGGACGTGTTCCCGCTGACTTGTAACGGTATCTTGGTACCCATGAATTAAAGGTATATTTTTTGGAGCAAACACCGTTTCCCCCCACTGCAATTTGATGCGAAACATTGAATTCGGCCCACGACACTGCTCGTCTGCTATCCAAAATACTTGACTTCACCTTTCCATTTCTTCGTATCCGGGTACTCCTTTTTCCCTAAAGTGTTCACACAAAGATGTCCACTTTGTTTTCTGAAGTTGGGTGCCATATCGCACACTCACAACATTGGCCTTTTAAGAGAGCTATGTAGGACAGAAAATGCCTCAAAATTCGCGAACTGCACTTATTTGCGCACCAACTTGGTGTCTACGGTAGATCCAACTGAATCCCAGCTGAATCTCCCATTTATGGTATTCAGTGCCTACCTGATGAGCCCCTAGAAGGGTTAAACCAGTCGTGGGATGTCAAAGAGTTTCATTCAAGAAAATTCTTCACAGCTGTTTTTTATTGAACGAGCGAACACTTAATTTACTTTGCTGGACTCTAAGATATGTAGGAGACTTCCATTAGTGGCCGCTTTCTCTGTATCATTTGTCTCATCACACATGCTCTGCGGTTCTTGTGTCGGTTTCATTCAACCTATGTTTTCAAGGTCCCAGTTATGACCAGATGTTTCATGTCTCATGTACCCCGTTCTGGATTTAAATCGAGGAACTTTAGCCGTGTCCTAGCCTTTACTTTGCTTTCTTGTTTAATTTCTTTGTTCGAACATAATGCAATTTTCGCTGCATGCATTCGAAAGATTGAATTCCTACTCAAAGCTGAAGTGTAAATGTTTATCCCACAGAGAGATGCTGCAAAATGCCACTGTCAGCCATGTTTACTTCACGGAGTGGTTTTTAAATCTGTTGACTCTCAGTTCCAGGGTGGCTAACATAGTAAAGGCTTGTGAATGCCTTTTGAACTCCCTCAGTGGTGAGTACATGTACAGTTGAATCATAGAGTGAAATTGGTCAGCTCGGCCCTGTTTCTTAGCTTTAAGCAGTTTACCGGAGGCAAGTTGGCTCCAACACTGGTCCGATATTACAAACGGTTAGTGCGATCATAAGCCCTTGATCGGCTAATAATGAGGTCTTCCGGGAGGTTCAATAGTTGTTAAGGTTTCGATTATTTACCAGAAGTTAATTGCTTGTATACAGGTAAACAGCTGGTTAGAACGAGAACCACACCCGAAAAACGAGGTTTCTTTTTGCTTTTTTGTCTGATACAGCAGGTGCACTGATTATCATCTCTTGGCGCTGTTTCGATATCTGGACTTAAACTGATGCTTCTGTCTGCTTACTGTTATGCCCACTAGAAGAAGCAGAGTTGATCCAGTCGTCTATAGCCTACGGGGTACCATAGCCGGATCTAAGGCATACCGAACCTGAGGGTGTATGAGTCAGTTAACCTCTCACAGATGCCTCTATTGGTTGTAGTTCACATTCGTTTGGTTTGAGAAATAATGGATATTTCCTTGGAAACGATCAAACGGCCCCTTACGGGCTCTTGCTGATTCTAATTTCTCCCAGATTGACGACATTTAACTACTACCTGGGAGATTACTTGATAATCTCATTTAGCATTTACCATAATCAGCCTTCAAGTCCTGAGGCCTTTCACGTAGAGCTCCCTTGGTTTCTTCCACTTAAGATTAGTTTTTGTGGAAAACTACTAACGAACTATAAAACTCATTCGTACATTTGGAGTGTCTGATAGGTTCGACTGGAAACTTGTGCTTTACGACAAAAATGGAATAACTCCTTCCTTGCTAGGGACTTCTATATCTCTTACCAGTCAAAACATCTACGTAAATTGATTACGGCTACCATCGGGAAATAACTCCGCATCTCTCAGTATTCATTTGTCATTCAAAGTCTATACAGATGAGGATTTGGACCACATATCTAGTGGTTTTCCTGACTTGATTTAACTGAAAACAAGGAGACACTGTATACAGTTCCAAGATATGCTTTAAGCATTTATATTGAAAGGAGAGAGGGACAAATAATGTTTGATACCTTGTTAGGCGTATCAATTTCCCCTCGTGGTAGACCAGCGAAAAGATGTGAACAGCGTGGCGACTAAAAGCGATTTATTCAACCTCTTGAAAGTGAAATTTAGTGATAAATTCCAAACGTAATCGACACATCCTTTTTGTGCTCATCCCCCGTGCGGACGAACGGAATTGCACCAGCGTAATTGGTTGCCTATACATATCAGCAATCCACAGATGGAATGGGGCTGGATGTAGACATTATTTATGAAAGGTGACTGAGAGTGCTAGTGGGGTTTCAATTATTCATCTCGTTGTATGCAGCCAGTAGGATGCCAGGATAACGTTTGGCTGATGGCTGGTCTGTTTTTATTGGTCAGGGTACCCACTCTTAGACGGATGGACCACTGGGATTCTCACCCAAGAAGTTCCACTAAAACACCTAACCAAAAGGCAGCAGTCATCGAATTGAAGAACCAGGTGATTGCGTTCATCTAACTCGGTGGTTGCCAACTTGAGGTCACCAGACCCAGGGAGGCCTCAGTCCCTGAACCAGCTTAGGTTCTCTTCAGTATACACACGACGAATGTCTGGACCGGTGGACTGGTCCTTCGATACGTAATTTGTTCCATCATTTTTTATATGCAGCTATTCTCGTCACTTTAAGTTATTCTCCAAGTTGCACCTGGATTTTCAGTATCAATGGCTATTAAAACAAAACTATACAGCCAATTTAGAGATAAAAAACCACATGAATTTGATACAAGCGAAAATACCAGAGTTGACATTTCGGGCACGAAAACAATTGTCGCACAAATTTATTCAGTTCGAATTGCGTGTACAGGAAATTTTGGTCAGAATTACTTGACGGGGCGATTAAAAATTGACCGATTCAACAGAATTGACTAAAATTGTTCTAACCTCAATCCTGCAATGCTTGAATCACACCACAGCCTAAGTTGCCCCTTGCAGAGACGTGCAGCTCTCGTCAGTGTGCTGAAATGGTAGCTTTCCAGAAAACTCGAGGTTGATATACCGACATTAGTTGAATGAAAAAATCACTGAGTGGTATTGTTTGTTAAGTGTGATTGTTTTGTTGTTGTATAAACCTACCGTCCATTGATAATGGCGCAGAACCCGCCTTTATTAGAATCTGGTTCATTTTGACCCACAACCACTAAGGTCTTGGTCAAATCTTCCACGTGAATATTTACGGTGGGGTTCAACGGCTTCATTAGAAATTCCAGCGCTGGAGAAACTTGAAGCTCAGCGAAGGATATGTATCAGCAGTCTAACATATTCCAGGCATGTCTGAATGATTGGGATAAACGAAAATGATAGTGCGCCTTCTAGTTTGAATGCCACAATCTCTGCACCGAACGAAGAACGACATTGTGTCACTGCGTAGAATAGCATACGATACCCCATGTGACACAACACCAGTCAGATCACACTTATGAATTGCCTGAATACGACGCTGATCGGTTGAGGTAATGGAGCAACCGGAGTGCTTTAAACGATATCACAGGGACGAGTTCTACGCACGATGAGGACTCACCAATTGACGGAATGCGAAACCAAAATCTCATGCTGGTGTTTGCCATTACGTAGATCGGAACCTGAGGCGAAGGGTTCCATCGAGTGGCGAACTCACAAGGTGGTGCTTAGTAGGTCGACAGATTAACCGGGAACACATGGTTCCATCGACCGGTTGGCTGTTACAAAGGCCAGTCGCGGGAGGAGAGTGCTGTACACATTGATTATGCTTCCTAGTAAGGATGACAGATGCCTCTCGGGTTTAAGGCATCTGTTGACTTCACTGGCTTGGGAACTTCAAAATCTCCCCACCACCCACGGTACACTTTGAATTTCAACAATAGGCTCATCGGGTTTTGTCTTAACCCCTGTTGTGTGTGCGCTATGATTTAGTTTGTCCCTTCTTGCACAGATTCGTGGGGTCCCAGCGTGCCCGGATTCACCACGATATCCCATCTCGTGTCAGGCATTCTTCATATTTGTCTTCCACTGTTCATGGAAATGGTAAACACTCTATACCTTAAGGTGAGTGACCATTCACGTTACTCTGTGAAGAGATTGTTTTTCTCCCCGTCCCAGCTATATTATATCATGCATAGGCCTACGTTTCATAGCAGCCATGTGGTCAGTATAACACCCCCCCCAGGACCTTCTATGTAACAACCCTTTCTCTAATACGACCGCGGTTTTGTCCCTGCTACCGAAATTACCTCCGAGACACAACTCCCCTCTAATCCTACGAGTTTTTTGTTGGCCAATGCAGTTCTTCTGTATGGCCGACGGAATGTTATTCATTAGGACATGGTCGGTTAGGTGTCATAATTAAAAGTATGTACGCCCAGATACAGCGGTAGAATAACCAAGCCAAAAATATTCAAAATGAAGCCGCTTTTCCGCCTTCGATTCGTACTACTTTGCCTCAACCCAGAGAACGCAACAAGTTTTCATTAGTTTTGAGTTCAGGCATTGCTGTCGGATAACGTTTTTGTGGGGACATGAAGAGAAGCTTGTGGAGGCATTCGTTAGAATAACAGTATGTTCAGGATACTGAATTACCCCAAGTTTGTTTGGGTGTGATATTTCAGTCGCTTTTTGGAGATTGGTTTCAGGGGAACAGCTGAGGTATCAACCGTGCCTCTTTACTATCTGCGGGCGGGAGCATGGTGCAACGTATCTCCACTGCTGGTGAGGTATCCGGAAAACGTACGAGGGATGGTGATATTGACTTATGCTGTTAGTTTGGTTCTTGTGCTTTCTTTTCATGCAGTTCATACGTGCGATGGCCCACGTGCTACTAAGTCGGATTAGAGGAATTCACCAGAAGACAGTTCAACAGATTGTCTCTCATTAGCCCTGTTGTTCCTGCAGGAGCGGTGAAATTTCTCCAGAAATGGATGGCCTACTTACTGAATCGGGTTCTAGAGCATCTCCGATTCTATTGTCCAATCCAACTCATTATCTGTTGTAGAAATTGCCATCTGGCGTTAAACAAATTGGTCTTTTGAAGTGCTTACCGTTCATGTATGACCCATAATCATTGACCTGGTCTGTGCACTGGTCCCCTCTAGCCTTCTCTAGAATGTCAAATTCAGGAAAATCCAGTAACGAATAGACCCGATCTTAGTGCGAGTTGAATCGAAGACGTCGGTTGGGCTGGTATTGTCCTATCATCTATGTAACGACCGTACAGCGCACATTGCTCAGTGGGCGTACTTAGGTTCTGAGTTTCTGGACTAACTAGACCTCTTACGAGAGGAGTCAAAGGATATCCTATCACAATTCCGTATTCTGTTGTCGATAAATTTCAATTATTGAAGCTGAACTGAAGATAGTGTATGCGAAATGGCATTGGTTTTCTCAACACTACCTACTCTGTTTTGGTGTCCGGTGCACTGATAAACAGTAACACGTCCCAAGAGGGAACGTGCGATGGTGGTTTTCGGCTTTTAGGTCCTTTAGCTGGTTAACTAACTGAAAAGTTAGTACCCGTTCACAAGTTTAGATCATTTTAATGGGAGACTCAACTGAACTTCAGCTGAATCTCTGGTTTATACTATTCTACGTCAGGTGGTCCTCAACGGCGGCTGGTAATTAAACTGGCTGATAGGCAAGCATCTTTCAAATATTGGCATCTTGTGCCGCACACCTCGTTGGTATGAAAAGATCTCTTTAGTGTGTGATTGCATTTGGGTGAAGTTGCTGGTCAAAGTGGCAATATTCAAATGAAGCTACCCGATTTAACTTTCAAGGTTATGTTTCATATGGTACCTCTTCCACAGCGGTGTCTTTGTCTAGATTAGGCTAGAACAAATGCATGTGATTACCTGTCCTGAATGGGGTGGTCAAACATGTGCTAGCTCTCTGTTCCACTCGATTACCGTTTGCCTACGACTTCCCATTTTAAGTGTGCCGTCCTGTAACTCAGGCTAATTTGTCCAGCCTTCGATTTACATGTTCACTGTATGTTACCTTCCTGTAACACCTGATTGCGACAGGTCTGCAGTATAGTGCCGGTAATGTTCCCCTTGAATGCTCAACGCTCAATCATGCCCGTGTACATTTCCAACGATTCGGTAAATGTTTGTCCTGTGCTCTTTTAATAAATCGTCGAACCGTGTTCCAGACCAGAAGTGCACAAAATTCTATGTGAATCTCCGATTTAACCCCGTACCCTGGTGTTGACATAGTCATCTTGCTTTATCGAAGTAGGGCTTGCTACAGTTTTCCCCCGATAACTTCTGCCGGGTCACACTCAGTGCGTAGACTCGTTTGGTCATGTGGACAGGACCAGTAAGGAAAGTCGCTGGCATGACAGATAATCAATAAACAGTAAGATCAGAGGCGTTCTTCTCCAGAAGAGACCTGTTTGTGCTGCAAAAGCTTCAGCAACGATCATCAGTCTGGGTTAGATTCGCAAGGAACGTTTCTAAGCATCTTTGTCAGTTTGCAAAATCTTCAAAAAGTCACACTGCTTTATCTGGATTGTGTGACCTCTGTTTCAAGTTAGGAACTTCTGTTTTGGAACGGAGTTGACTGAACCGAGGTGATGAATGGCGGCGACCGGATGATGAGTCAATTAAATTTAGCTATAAACTACTTCCTTAATCTAATAACGCCCTCTGTAACTATCCTTGAGTACAGACATTCCATTGCCTGTAGTTAATACAAGTCCCCCTCAATTGATAGCAATGCAACTCAGCTGCCGTGGATCGATTCGGCTCATCAGTAGTTTGAAATTTTCGACACCAACTAAAATAATCGTACAAGTACCGTTGGGACCACACTCCAAGATCGTACCTCACGATTCGGCGCCACAGACCTAAGCCGAGGATACGGCACGATTGTTTATAACGCAGATGCAACCCTTGAATACGCTTTTGGTCAGACTTAGAATGATATGGATTTCATTACTACCATGATGAAACAGGACTTATTCAACTATGCCCTCGGAGAGGCAAGGCACGGAGGTTGAGCTTAACCGTATTGCCTTGGGTAGTTTGTCTCTGATCTAATATGGTGAGTGATTTCTTCGCGGCAGATGTTTTGCTCATTGTGCCCCCTAACCAGTTTACTGTTGGGATTCACACTTCTTTTTTTGTCGCATGATACACCAAATCTTGATTACCTCGAATTATTCACAGGGGAACCGTAGACAACCACCACTTTCCACCTCCTCCGCACTAATTCCCATATCTCAGCATACAGCTGTCCTCCTTCAAACATTAGCAGAGATCAGCGAGACGGTCGAATAGCACAGAGAAAGATGGGACCGGAAGTGATAAAGGACAACGCACTTAATCCAGTACCATGAAACAGGACGTCTATTGCCTAATCCAAATGATGGGCTTTCACGAGAAATAAACACCTGCCTAGTAGCTGTCCTGTTTGTGTCGATTGATTGACTCGCCTATCGGGACTTGCAGTCAACTGTCGTTACAGACGCCTGAATCATACACAAATTCCGTATTGTTATTTCGTGAAAACAGTTTCGTAAGGTTAGTTTGACTCCCGACTCAACACGTACTGTCATGTTCTGTCAGCACGGCTCCGACTTCCGGAAATGCACCAAATTTTAATTTAGTTTGGCCTATAAAGCACTGCTCCTGAATTATTGGTCCGGGGAAGAGCCTGTAATGTTCATGGCAGTGAAAGGCAATAAATATAATGAGACACCTGAATTCGAAAGCACATTAAGACCGAGTATACGAACACTGGTTACGACATACATTTGAGCATCCACCCGAGACTCGGGAATGTACGAAATTTGGAAGAGAACATGGAAAGAATACGTAAGGGAATTGAGATCGATGTGATACCCATGTATGTGAAATGACCTATTGTGCCTGCGATTATCGCATAAGTTTGAGGGACTGCGCCTACCTGATGAGTCCCAAGAAGGGTGAAAGCGGTCGTGGGCTATCGGAGAGTTTTCAGCACCCTTATGAGTAGCGTTTTGCGTTTAGTTCAGTTTCACCAAAACGGCAGATAGCTGCACATAATTGCTACTTGCGAACTAGGACGTCTTGTGGAAGACATTGAGAATACTGCAGGAAACAACGGCACGAATGTCTAAGGGACAGTTCTAGATCAAGCAGCTAATTATTGGTATGTAGCGGTCATCATATGTGCGAGTAATCGATCGCGTCTGGAACTCTCGGGGTTTGTGGCACACCTCTTCCGTCTCTAATGCTTCCGACACGATTTCGTCGACTTTCGCTCACCTTATTTCTCTAAAAGGTGACTTTTAACTAGTCCGGCGACCCGTGATATCTTATTAGTGTATCTCATCACAGGATTCTGATAGTGACGTTGCAACTGATTCATTTTACATAGCTCTAGGCCCTCCGTCAATAAATTGATCAGTTACATGCAACCTGAAATATATCTCTGCTTCATCCAATTCCCCTGTGTTGAATTGCTGATGTTGCATGAGGTATGTTGATAACATGCCTCCTATACTCCTCAGTACCTTCTGTATAGGTGGTTCGGTTTTTTATTACAACATCTACACTCCCAGGCTCCACCAGCTAACTGTCATTGCTCCTCCGTCCTTCCACTTATCTTTGAATTGTTGTCTCTCAACGCCAGCTAGTCTTTCTTTTCTGGATGTATTCTATCCCGTTGCAGAAAATATGTGATCGCCTTGCCTTGCTGAAAAGCACTGCATCACAACGCAAACACTCGTCTCAACCTACAGAACAAAGCAATACTGCTATAGGTGCTACCATCATGGATCGTGTTTACACTTTGATCTTCTTCATTATCTTCCAGCTCCAAGTGAGTCTTCTCCACAACTTGACTTGATCTGTCTCAATGCCCCTTGATGCCTGACCGTGCCCGTGAAATAAAATGTACAGGTTTATTTGTTCTACGCTTAATGAGCGTCTTGTTGAAACGCTGGATCCCTTTTCAGATGGGATTTTACTCAGTCGCGTTAAACGAACTGTAAGTCATACAGGGCACTCGACGGGCCTATTAACCGCTCACAATAGTATAGAGTTCTGTCTGCATAGCAGGCCAGCATTTTCTCTGTTAGGTTGAATAAACTGAGCACTCTGGTGTTCGCATAAAGTTTGGTGGAGATGTTATTTACTCATTATTGAGTGACCAACTCTATCCTACGAGGTGGTCCTTAGGTATTGATGAACCTTTCAAACTCGTGTCTCTTTCAGTGGTACAAGGAATGCAGGTATTGCTTGGCTAGGTGGAGGAACCCTCGTATGACCGGTCTTATGTTGGCTTAGTCAGACCACGCTATCCCTCTGTCAGCATCCCTTGAGTGCACGGCTGCCGTGCCGCCTGTAAGAAGCACGAGGGCAGAGGTGTTTTGAGGTTGTCCAGGTATTGCCTTCTTAGCACTTCATAGCATCTGCAGCACGTTAGTAAAGACCCTACTGTTGCCTGAAACCTCACGCTGTTGTAGAATCCTCTTCTTTCTGCGTGTAGAGCCGCAACTTATTTGAATTCATAACCGCTATCGTCTGAGTGAGACTAAGGTATCCACTACATTTTGCGAAATGTATCTCCCTCATTAAGAATCTGAAAACGCAACTATACATAGGATGCTGGTCGAAATTACTATACTGAAGCACTTTACCTTGAGACTCCAGATATTTTATAGGTGGAATCGAGGTTTTCAGCCCCTCCCCCTCCGCCGAGACAGACCGCCGTGTCGCATACATGAGAACAGTTTTCCGTAGTCACCGACAGCTTCTTCTGGTAATGTGCGTGTGTATGTTGCTTTCTTCTCTTGGTTCCTGACTAAATATTTGACATGTGCAATGACTTTCTAACTGCCGTGCTTTGATGCAACCCGCACACTCTTGAACCGTGCGACCCGCGTATCAATGTCGCAAGCGGAATCATTGACAGCAGCATACCAATAGTGAATGCTAGGGTAAATGCCCTAGTATGTAGCAGGAAGAAACGCGAATAGGCACACAATAAGGAAGAGCCTATTCTCAGGAATGAAGATAAAGAGCAAGATGACCCACAACTTCGGACGACATTAAAATAAGCACCAGGTCGGAGAAAGGTACAGTCAACAAGGTCGATTCAGCGCACCTTGCCCAACACAAGCGGAACGCACAACAACAAGCCCTAGTTAGGTAGTCTGACTAGGAAGTGGCAACGTGCTCACCATTTGGATGTGCTACTTGCTCTGTCCTGTGGGATGTCCAGTCAGTTGCAAGAAAAATCAGCGAGTTGCTTTCATCCCCATAGCTTCTATCCTCCTATAAAGGCTATCTGCTGATCGCGAGCTGAAAATGCGTAAAATGTGTGCTGAGTTTCGTGATTTGATCGCATCTCTACTCTCTAGCAGCTTTTAGAGTATCGCCACACTTGTCATAGACCCTCGGTAATGGCACTCTCGGACATAAAGACAGCCTTTGATTTTGTTGGTATGGGGGTACTACTAGCTGCTTGTTATCCAGCATGGTTTCTGAAAACTATTCTGTCGTCTTAAGTATGGCATGCAGCGAAACCAGTGAAAAAGTCCGAACATTCACATCGCCGTTTAACATCTCGAATAGAGTGCGTCAATGTTTCCTCCATGTATCTATTCCATCTGAATTCTACCACCGATTACATCCACCTAAAGGTTGTAGAACGCAAAATAGACGGCAGGTTGATGTCTCTCCCGGGTACAGGAGTATGCAAACTATATTGCGTTGCTCGTTCAGTGCGCTCAAAGCTTGCAGAACGCACTTAACTCTCCGGTAGTCAAGGTGGGACGGTCTAGCATATGCTTTGCGCCGAAATTGTGTAAAATACCCACTATTGGTGACACTTGCACTCGATTTCAACTTGATTAGTGACAGGCTAGATCATCAACGGCCCTGTCCATTTGGGTATAACTGATTATGACATGGGAGAAACAATTATTAGACGAATTTCCAATCGCCAATCTAATAGACTCGCGGCACCAACGCGACACTCACCTTCCCGTGAAAATCGGAGTTTATAATGCCACAGTTTAGGCTGTATTATCGTATGACCGCGAAATCCAGTTACTACTTTTCATAAGCTGGTAGTTCTCAACAATCGTTGCTTGCAGTGTTCCACACTTGTGACAGGAGCACCCTTTTCAACGATTATGAAGTGCATCATCACGTGCTTGGCGCAAACAGATTTAGGCCCACAGCACAATTTCCATACACCGGCCCAGACATGTGCCCGGAATGCCTTCTCAACGGTTACCACTTCGGACCTTCTTTCCATGAGAGGAGGTAGATGGGTGGACAATGACTTGATGCAGAAGTATGAAGAAAATAATTGCTGGACTAGTTCCTGTCGGATCAGCCCATCTTCTTGGGTGAGGTCTGAAGCATGAGGATTATTGTTGGCCCAGTTCGCTGAAAGATATGGCCCAAAACCTAACTCAGTCATCATCATCATCATCATGGACAGCATGATATCAGTGTTCAACACTGATGCTTCGCTGCCATACAACCATGATTCATTTGAAAGCCTTATCGTGAAGGAAAGAATAAAGGTGGACAGGGAAGTGACTTAGTGCTACATGACTACAATCATTCCAAGGTGCCTACACCTCCAGACACTCATTCAGGCAATCTGGATAGAAACTGACAACACGGACGCCATTGACATCGATTAGCAACCATAGCATGCAGCGTCTCCAACCAGGCGCAGTGGGAATCACGCGGTTCCAATCCGAGAAGGCGAGTAGTGCCGACAGCACCCAAACGTTTCGTAATCTCCTTCATACCCATCTGCCAGGTCAAGGGTTGGCCACCTCTCTGCTTCCGCCACTCTGAATTGGGCACGGAAAACAGCAAACGATGGTTCGGCATACGCAGTCCATGGCCTAACCAACGCAGCTTTTGGTGCTAGACACACTCTTCAATGGAAGTTCCTGTTGCACAACCAAGAACTCGCTTTCTAATTGCCTCGTTGTGGATTCTCCGACACCAACTCACACGAGCTACGGTCCTGAGACAACGGTTGTCGAACACATGAAGACGTCTCAGTTCCGCTGCTCGAACAGGCCAGGTCTCACAGCCATACAACAAAACAGCCCGCACTGTGGCGTGATATACATGTCTTTTGAGATTCAGGGAAAGTGGCGAACCGTCAAGCAAGAGAAAACATCAAGTACTCTCATTTGTGTACGAATTTGGTTTTGACGGAAGACTCATCTGAATTTGGCTGAATCTCCCGTTTATGGTGGTATTCTTCAACTAAGTTTGTTGCACTAGGCCACGTCATGTTTTATTTAGTACGATATTCGTGATATCGCAATACAAGAAGGGCAAAACCGATCATGGGCTGTCGAGGGGTTTTCAGCAATTTTATCAGTAATGTATTGCGTCTAAGCAAAAACATCATTCACGCAAATTTGTTTAGACTTCTTGCGTCCGTTTTCCATACCATGTTCTGCTTAGTACTATGTGTGGCGTCCCACCGATGTATTCATCCACTGGCCATTAACACAAAAACCGTTTCCCATTTGCATGGGCAGTTCGACCTGTAAATGAGCGGTAGTAGTTTATTGAATGGTTCTCAGTCGCACGTCAACGCAGAGTAAACCTTCGGCTTGATGATGGTGCAGCAATTTGAATTGATCCGGCTCCCACAATGACGGACAGAGTAGGTATCTATAGCTGTCTATGAATTATGCATTTTAATTTGAGAACTCAAGTAACTTCAAGTCGGTTGAAACACGTAAAATGAGTTTTCTAGGACCGAAAATTTTCAAAAAATCTTCAAGCTGGCGAATTATAGGGTCTTGGTGTTAGCTGAACAATATCCGAATTCTCTCATTTGTTACATTTCTTTGTCTGCATGTGTTCTACACATACAGATAGTATTACAGGTCGAATTTTCTTTTCCAGCGTTTCATTTCATCAACTATATAGGTCTTCTATTGGAATCTTTCATCCCGGGGGCTATGTTTTGCAACCCATTCCGAATTCGATGGAATCCGATTAAGTCACAGTTGTTTCACATGTTCCATCATGTGATCAATCACCGATCGCATGCAAGCTCTGGCAACCGGCAGCATGTCCCCTGACTTGCTGACCAATCGACAACCGGCACTAGCTCTCTGCCGCCATAGGCGCACACGCGCATGCGCATACCTCTAACCGCTCGTTTGTGCTAACTTCAAGATTAAGCCCGTTGCTGTGACGCTGGCCATCGCGGTCCAACCATTCGTTCTGGCGCACGCACTCACGTGACCATCGTATTGGAGGCTGTGACAAAAAACTTGCTGAATACTCCACCATTCTGCTGATCGTTTTGGCCTTTTTCTCGACATCAGTTTTTCGACTGGCATAGTAGACAGAGTGTAATTATTGTGGGATTACAGGCACGCACATGTCCGATACTACTCGTGGAGTTCACATCTCTGCCATAACACTCGGTTGTCTGTTGTTGTGCCTCATTTCAACGTTTTTTTTCCGCCAAAATCCTTCAGGATACATCTACCAGGTGCGACTCCACCACGAACATTTTCACGCATATCCTCGGCGGCAAGTAGTTAATTTTATGGTTATATGCCAACGGAATAACCGTAAACTGTGGATATGCAGCAACCACTAAACCCACGAATATCTTCCACGATTAAGGGTAAGAGCTGGCATCCATAAGATAAGACGGAGCTAGCAGCACCTTGGTAGACCCGATCCTCGGTTCGGAGATTGATTTCTTTTCTACACCATGGAGCATTCTGCACCTGAAAGAGAGCTCTACTACCATTGTTGATTTGGTTTTTGATTTCGTCCCTAGCCTGACCGTCGGACAGAATGAGGGAGGCGAGGTGATCGAATGCACCAACCGTTTCAGTTATCGGGTATCTCAACATCAGTGGTTTCTGTGTTGGTTGGATGGCTTGGAAACGTTTTCCTTTTGATAACTTTAATCTCTGGACCAGTCACTAGGAGGATGGTATCGTTGGTGTCATCGAATTCAGATATGCGTGAGTTATGGATAAGTTGATCCCTACGATAACCCTCAAGGAATTTTCCCAGTATCCAGTCGATGATCTAGCTAGTACGGAGCGTAGACAATGGACATCACTTTCGTACAATGATGAAGTCAATGGTCAGCCGTCCACACACCTGGCTTCGGCCTTTGGGAGTGGATTAGTATGGCTGTAGAAAAACCTGTTCCTATCGTAGCGCAGCGGTGCTAACCATGGCCTGATGGTTATTGCACATGTGCTAACAAGGATCTGTGGTAGTTCCAACGGAAAGTAGCGTTTTCTAGGCTGGCATAATATCTCCTGCAAAATGCCACATGGACTCATTGTGGACACCATGACATGGCAGGCGTCGCGCTGCCGTAAAAGGGTTTTACATTCCACACGGAGAACACGAGCTCTATTTCATTTCATAGTATAACCGATTTGACGTGTGAACTGTAGGACATTGTTAGCCTGCGAGTCGCACTTGGTTGCGCTAGGACTACAAAGCCGAACTCGAACAAAAGCCAGACCCGACAGAGTGGACAGTAGAGATTGACTCAAGATTCAAAGGCCTAACCATTCTGCTCTCTATACCCTCCCTGCTGCCTTGCATTCTTTATTCGGTCTTACAAAGGTTACGGGTGCACCCCTCAGAAAAGGCTGTGAAAAGCTAGGGCCGTCATTTGTACATAACTCCTCGTCTTGCTTCATAATCATTTCTGCAGCTCAATTCATCCTGTGGCGTCCTCGGTAAGCGACACCGTCGCTGCTGGTTGTGCCGTCGCGGAAGCTGAGCCTCTCTCTTCAAAATCAGGCATGCATTGCACATAACTCTTGAGATCGGAAGCAAGAGTCTCACTATGCGAATCCCCCGATATTGCTTGTCTTTCCGAAACACGGACTTCTTATTTCGGTTCACGGCGATTCAAAATCCAGTGGATGGGGTCTTCTTACTGGCTATACTATAGAAGTTCAAGCGACACCTCGGTCTGCACGTTGTTGCTCTTTGCTTTAGCAACTGCGCCCCCTATTTCGGACTATTTTGAGACCGGTATCATTCGTTTCAAAGGTGCTCAGGTGAAATTGACCGCCGTATCCATCTGAATCCCTACTTCTACCGGGATAAACGATTTCTGCGAGGAGGTGCAAGTACTTTGCGATGGCGGTTCCAGGGAATGCTTTTATGGTATTCTGCGCCTTTTTAGTTGATCCAACGGTGCTCCCTACAATGGTTTGTACACATTCTCCGCAAATAGAATTCCGAACTTTTCAAGCTTTCTCTGTTGCGATTGTCTTGCCCAGATTGGCGCTGATGCCTTGGAGGACGATTGAAAACCTGATTCTCTAAAGTTACGACAGACGTTGAACTACTGGGTTTCTGTGTCGTCTAAGATATGGGGCAACGAAAGAGAAAACAATAGCGCGATGCATGAACCTCGCTGTTGCTGGCGCTTGATGTGCGGCAGTGGTTTGGAACCGCAAAGCAAGTAAGTAGCACAACCTCATCAGGTGCTTCGGTTTGGACGACCGTCCGTCATTTAGACTGATGTTTCACAGCACATCGCCCTCTACTGAATCGATACCTGCACAGAAGTCGATAAAGCAGATTGTCCTGTGTTCCAGTATATGTCGGAAGTTGATATTTGTTCAACACTGCCCCTACCAAGACAGAAGCCTGCTTGATTAGGATGAATGCTTTTCGCATCGCAGAATGTCTTATCAAGAGGGATGTGAAGAACTTTGCAACGGCATCCGGTAAACCGATGCTGTGTTGACTCTCAGCTCTTAGTGTCACCCTTAGGGCGCAGCAGCAAAATTGAAGTACTCCGATCCTATGGGAGCACTTCTAATTTCCTAAAAGAACAAAACGGTTGTTGGAGAATGTCCAGCGGCGTGGAGGTGTAGATCTTGCAGACCTCAACAAAAAATCCCAAGTTCTTCCAAGGGGATGTTTTTCAGTCGCTGGTCGCCGATATTATGATAGCGCGATGCAGTCGGTGTCATATATGGCTGATAGTGTCGCTGATGTGGAGAAAGTAGACAAGGTACCGTGGTAATTCAGCAATTGGCAGAGGTTTCACATATCAGGCATCTTTCTCATCCACGTCTTGAGGTGTTCAGAGGAAGCTGTGATGCTATACATTTCCGTGTGGCGCAAATTATCAAACGGCTTAGGTTTCCGAAGTCACCACCGTTGGTATTATGTTCTAGGCTTCCTGGCGTCTCTGCAGAGTAGCGGTTGCCATCAGCCTGAGATGAGCACGGTAGTCTGGTGAGTTTCCAAGTCAAGACGCTTTGGCAAGTGCGGAAGGTGCTCCGCGTTTTGCTAACCAATTTTCTTTCAACGTGAGGCCCACCACCGCTCGTCGTTTCAAATCCTAGTTCAGCGCTAGTCTCCTGTCGACAAGCGATGTTTCCGAGCCAACAAATGTTGAAATGCTTAGGATGGATTCGATTGAGGGTGTGTTCGGCGGAACCTGAGCCGCGTCCCTCGACATGATCTTCGTTCGTCTGCTGAGGAAGTCCAGCTCGAATAATCCAAATGTATTCCAGTTGGTGGACCGTTTTTCTGTCGCTTAATTAGCTTGGTAGGAAGTACTTTTGAAGTGTTGGAAACGCGTGTTCGAAGTGCATAGTGCAACGGACTTCCACTGTTTTCACGTTGTTGACCAAGGCCAGAGTGAGATTAGTGTACGTGGTTCATGACAGGGTGCAAGTGGTCGTAGTGCCGATCTTTGACTGACCGCTCAGATGGTAGTGTCAGGTCACAGTCTGAGGTACCGGGAAGATTGATCGGATCGCTTTCAAAACCAGATTGTAAAGCACTCGAGGTATACCTATGAAACGAAGGCTTCGTCGGCATTTGGGCTAATGTAACCCTGTCTTGGCTATAGCTGTCTACCGGTCCCCCAAAATATTGGCACTCAAAATCTCAACACGTTTCGGTCCTTAGTCTGAACCTCAAACAAGTAGGCGGTGTCTGTTTGGTGGTCGTGCAAGGTGCGCAAAGTAAAGACTTGATGTCCGACGTCAAATATCAAGCAAAGAACTATTCTCTCGTTTCCATACCCACAGGTAGGCTTACGAATGGTTCGCAGCTTTCGGCGATACCGAGTTATGAGAGCTGTTGCTGTGATGTGGTATGTTCATGGGGCTTCATGGAAGTCCATTTCAAGAAACTCACAATGCTATGAGATCTTTATGTTCGAGGACACCCTTCTCAGCTAGTACGCCCTATAAAACGGCAGACGAAATGTGTAGATTTTGCAGGAACTGGTTGAACAACACCGCCACCGTGGCTGTTGGATTCCGAAGGTAATCTCATCCGCCAAGTCCGCTGGAACTGATTTGTGACCAGGCTATTGTTGGCTTGGATACTCATAAAGGGCTATACAATGGATCGACAGTCAGGCCATAGCGCCCGACATCCTCTTCCATTCCTTCATTTTCGTGAGGGAACAACAACAACAAGCGGCGTTTATTTGTTGTGTCAGCATATGCCACGGCAGACCACAGCCCTATGGCTGAGAGATGAACTTTATCGAGTTTTGTCACGGCCGCTTCTATCGGCAAGCCATCCCTGGACTCAGTCGGACCATGCGGCAATCAGCTACCGGTGCAGAGTCTCAATACAAGACTCTTTTTTTCGGAGTACACAAACTGACTCTGATTGTGATACTGCGTGGGCCCGCGTATCGATTCGCCTCCTTTCTGGGACATGCCGGTTGACGCAGGCCATTCAGTTGACCACCTGTGAAGCATATTTATAGTCCAACAATATCAGGCTGAATTGATCGAAAAGTCTTTGGAACTACATGGGCATGGTGATAGTCATTATTACCAGGAGCACGATTGTGCAAAGACTAAAGAAGCCGCACCCACCGCTTTTGAAGCCTTCTGTATGAGGTCGGTTGCGCCCATTTCATCACCATCAGCAGCTGTCATTGATCCCAGAAAAACTGTACCACCAACAAGCAACTGTGGTGGCACACACAGTTCCCTCAGACGGCGAATACTGAAGAGCCTAAGGACTGACAGAGAGCGCTGGTGGATAGCGAAAGCTTGAGAAACGGAGGCAGATTTTGAAGCGTGAAACAGTCTCATCCCGACCCAACTAATCTGACCAGCTGGTCCGAGAAGGGCAGACGTTAGCGAAACAATCTCTGAAAAGAATGGCTCTTCAATTCATTCACGGAACTGTCGTCTTCAACGATGGCCTGAATACGGAAAAACGGTTCAGCTGACTCCTATTAAATCAACCCCCGGAAGCACCACAAATCCAAGCCTCTTGCTTGCAGATGAACCGATCATTTTGAAAAATAAGTTACTCTCTCCGAGCAGGTGCATAAGTCCCAGAGGGCTCGGAGGATAAAATTAATTCCCCGATCAGGAAAGCCTGGGAAGCGTTTGCCAACTTCCGATATTTGTGACGCCAAATGTAAACGAGGAAAGTCCTTCAATGAACTGGTCAGACGGGAACTGCTGGCGCGACACTCCGGCAAAGTCCGATCCAATGACTGCTGCAGGGTGGCGAAGAACACCGTCGGGTCGCATCCAGCTCCCATCCTGGCGGTCGGCCGGTTTGTCAAACTCCGCTGCAAGAGCTTCCTTCGTAGCGGCCCAGTTCAAATGAACTGGAATCATTCCCAAGGTGGGTAAAAGATCCTTTTCATCCAGTTTCGACGTCTTTGAACTTGTCCAGGAGATATAGTGGTACAGTTATGATGATGTAATCAACAGTTCCCTAGAATTTTTGTCAGTTCAATTTGTAACTAGCATTACCATTGAATTTGCCATAACTTTGCGAAAAAGAGGTCAAAGAAGGCTAAACATAAAAATGCCTATCTCAAACTTTCCATGATTGTTGTTGAGCAATTCATCCCTTTTTGATAAACTTTCAGTGGAGCCTTTTGTCGAGTTTCCTGTCAAGCTATAAAATCAGCTATCTGATTAATGTGTTCGCTGTGGCTTTCATGTACGCATGTTATGCAATCGAATACCGGTGGCGTCAAGTTCCAGGTAAGAATATAGTGTGCTGCGAACTATCCCGTTTCCCCCATTTTTATTCACCTCCATTTAACTCCATGCACTAGAGCTTCTCATTCCATTCACTCATCTCTTCTTCCTCCATAACGTAGTTCACCTGTAGGTATCGTTAGTTTCGTGAATACAATCCTCGGAAATCGACGGGACCACGCCTAATAGAGTAAACTGAGGGTTGATGCCAGAAAGTGATCGATGTGTCCACAGCACAGCTTCGTCTGCCAGAGGTAAAAAATTAGAAAGGGGCTAAATTAGGGTTGATTATAGAGAAAGGAGAATGCGTATACAACACCCAGCTGACTGACGCAGTACATCTGGTGAGATGTAATTCGGAAGCGGGACGTGCACCGCGCGAGACAGAGTGCCTACCCAGAAAGACGGTCGTCAGCACTTCAAAGGAAGGTGAGGAAGGAATACGATCTGGGTGGTTTCAGGACAGTGAATCTCCAAATCAGACAAATGACTGCGAAACTCCCTGTAATGAAAACCCACTAAGAGAAACCACTGGTTGACTAAATATTTTGATATCCCCTGAAGATGTTTCTTAGGGGGGAGACCACTGCTTCACTGATAGGAGGAGTAATTGTAGAAATGTCAACCGAGTTTTGTCGCCATAAGCTTTTTATAAAATTTTAAATGTCTCAGGATGTCCGAAACCCCGGTGTTGAAAGTTTCTGGTTTGATATTGTGACCGACGAGTTTATGAAGGATAGCTTTGCGTGGTCTGCCACTCAGAACCCTTTTATCAGTTTGATCGTTTTGTTTTAACAGTTGTGATCAGACATCATGGTCTGTAGCATGGACGATGTAGATTGACTGGAATGTGCCCAAATCTGAAGACCGTTTCTTCTTAGGATCTTCCACTCCGTGGACCAGCTCAAAAGATTGATTTAGACCAGACTTATTCAGTCGGGTGATCTAGAGCAGCGCACATTCACCATCTACGAAATATCTCACTTGACTCGGTCACCTAACCTCTTTCAGTATAGGCTGTTGACAAGGCTTGTCATGCTGTTTTATTCGGTGCTCCCTTACGAAAACCGTTGGCGGCAGAATCGTAACGACGGACCATTTCGTCTAACTTTTTCGTTCTACAGTTAGCCACAGGCCGAACCACTAAGTCCTACTCCACTAATAACCATTTTGGGGAAGTCGGTTTTTCAACGCTAATCAACCAGCAGAAATATGAACAACTTTATAAAATCAGTGTTTAGGACGGAATATTGGGAATCCATAACTGAACGATGATAAACCCGTAGGAATAAATCAGCTTATGACCATATCGCTGGATGGCCTACCCTGAACAAGTGGCCCGTTGAATCTGCACCCCCGACTGAAATTTTCGAATGTGACCTGATAGCTTGACTATTTTGGATAAATATGCATATCTCGCATATGCATGTAAACTATGTTATATCAGCTTATCCAGTTGTAAACAAGGACTATTTGTTCACGAGGTCTTTAAGAACCTATTCGGATTTCAACCTCAGCTTTATGTGGTTGCACCATAGCCACAAGTTTCCCTGCTACTGGCATCGTTATCCTCATAGGCAATGCACTAGCGGTAGGTACTGGCAGTTAACTTCGGCACTACGTATGAGACAATGAGATGTTTCGTAGATGGCTGCGCTATCCACTTCCCTCGCAAATATCTCCTGTGTATCGAGGGTACATGGAACAGAACATGGATGGAGTAGACATTTTTATTACTCACAAATGTAGTAAACAAGGACAGCAGGGCCCATGGTTAGACACGTCTTGTGAGAATAGTGGACGTCAAATTGGTTAAAAATGTTTGGCGACCACTTAGACATGAAAAAATGTCCCATTACTGAATAAAAACAGCCAAATGTGGGGCGTCGTAGAAGTTTGATAAGTAAAAAACTTGGAAAAACTAGAAGAAAATTCCAAAGGTGATCATCCCCGAAGAATAACAAGAAGGAGTTGTGTTTGGCAGTGGGGAACTGTAATTCGATACGGGTGACCTGGGCAACGTAGGCGAATCGAATAACTGATCAATTGTGGAAGTGAGTTCGATGGATCATTTATTGTGGTAGTGGGGGTTTTAGGAACATTTATTTAATTCGCGTATTCGCTGATTGCCTACATCAGAATTTCAACTGACGCAGGAACCGAGGAAAGCAAAGGATGCTGTGGAACCGCTTCTCGAATTGCTCTGTAGAAAACAATGAGGCACGGCCGTCTCTCTCTATTAGTCGATGGACACCGTCGAAAGTCATTTAACTTTCGCCTGATCCATCCCGACCGTACCTTTGCAAGCGTGAATATTTATCTGACCATTAAACAATGATTACTTACGACCTTTTCTCATTCCAGCGCACCAGACTCTGATGTCGTGGCTGTTGACAGACTTCATGCGATCTACCCGCTAGCCCTGCTATCCTAAACAACACGTCTCTTTTCAATAGTTTACTCGGCTCCTGTCTCTAGACTCAGTTTGATGAAACCCACGAATCCTCCTGTTAAAAAGGCTCATGCACTGGTTTCATCACTAGGTCGCTGCAGGGAGAAACACTCTACCTCGATGCCACTGACTCTGTCAGAAGAGCCTGGTAACATAACAGTGGTATTTCTTTTGATACCGCGCGCTACGCGACAGGCTTCCCTTCGATCGGCGCAACTAGAGATTCATTGGGTCATCGCTTAAGGAGTCGGGAGAACCTCATACCGCTAAAGGAACGGACATGCCCACTTGTTCAGCCAGCACACGCTGGATGACCACCCACAACACGCCCACCTCGCTTATCAGATTACCGGAGTTCAGCTGTCGGTGTGGTTGAGGATACGTGTGTCCGTCTTTAGTGTGGATTGTCTAAAATAATCTCACCGGGGCAGGAGGATGCCTGATCAAACTAGTTATGGGGTACAAATTTACCAAAGCCCGCAGCCAATCAGAAATTGCCTTTCGTATTTGTCAGCGTATTGTCTATTTTAATACAGGCGAGTAAGTGTAGTTGCACTGCAAAGGCGACGGCCGCTATGATTCCCTGTCTGTATGTGGCGTGGTCATTTCGGGATTCAGAAGTGTGCCCTGAATGATTCCGAGGCTTAGTTGCTCCAGGGGAATGTCGTATATGCATGCGATATTGGTAAACTGGTTTCTCTTATTATTTCGCATCTAATCTAGACCATTGCTTTTAGATTATCCGATTGAGTTCTGGCTAGAGAACGCCGCTACTATTATGCTCTTATCCAGCTTTATTTCCATTGAATTTCTTCCCCCAGGTCGCACATTTGAAGGCTACTTGGTTCATATCCTTGACCATTGGACTTATTTTGTCGGATACGGATTGATTCTCGGCCTTGGCTGTCAATATTGGCCAGATTTCATCGGCTCTGGTGGTATGTTCTTGGCCATCGCCTACCCTATCCTTGTCATTGGTGCCTTGGGTAGTCGATCGTCACCCAGTACCGCCACACTCACTTGGTTGGAAGCCAGATTGGCGCGTCTATTTCGTTTCGCCCTCGTATTATCTATGTATCCTGCCCTGTTCTGCACCAATCTAATCGTTCGTGGCTGCGTTGGCGCTGCTTACCAGCTGTGGTTTTGACTTGTTACCTTATCCCGTTATCCGACCAACACAACTACTTTCCTAGGATATGTCGCACGAAACTCATGTTACCTCCCTCCACCGAGCATACCAACCGTCACACCACATCGATTCGTGAGAGTTCTTATTTTCGATAAATTTCCCGTGAATTTCATTTATTCGCCTCCTTTGCTTAGTTAATCTTTTACCAGTCTTTCACATGGTGCCATGACGCTGATTACATTTGATGTGTTCACCGGTCACACAGCTTACGAATATTGTTTGTGTTTCTAACTAAGCCCGAAAACACTTTAGTCTGATCCGGTCTTCACGAAACTGCTTGTACAAATAATACATGGGTCACGTGGTTTCCGGCTATGTGCAACAAGAGTTACTGACCTCCATTTGTGTTTAGGTTGTTTTTCTTCGCACGACTGATTCTCAGCGGAACGGATTTACTACACACCAGGCGAAATGCTGACCAACTAGCGAAATACGTGGCTCTCTATAGGTGAGCTGCATACGCCGGTTTGTTTATATTGGGTATAACTGGTGGCGCCGTTTTTCTGGTATATTTTGTCAGTCAACTGGTGTCTGTTCTTGAAGAAGCATAACATAAGAAGAATCTATAACACAGCCTTGTATCACACACTGTCGGACCATGCAGGACAGCGTTGGCGATGCTCCCACCTGGTATTCAATGTTTGATTAAATGAAGCTGTTTAACTTGCTCAGAAATCACGGAATCCGCTTACATCCTACACCGAGTGATGCGAGCTTAAGTTTGACAATAATGTGTGCACAATATGGGTTGTTTCCAGAAATCTGCAGTTATCCACGCAATGTTTCTCGGAATGTCAGCTTCGCTAACTGAAATCTAAGTCGACCTGTCGCGATTTTCGCACTACTTATTTAGTAGTTAACTGAGACTGGTTGAAACGCTGATACAAGGGACTCAGTCTTCTTAAAGTCAGTCTTTTTCTAACGGGTCAATAAAATTCACATCTTTAGAACACGATAGAAGGATGAAAGCTCACTGAGTGAACGCCAGAATTGCATGACCCATCGAAACGATGGCTGCCTGATTGGAGCTACTTCAAGCCTGCGTGTTATAAGTTCGGGCTATTTTTGAAAACAGGGTCAACTATATCCGTGCTCAAAAATTGAAATCGTCATCATTTTCGTATTGTTCCTACACGACCGGATCACTTACAGCCGGCGGCAAAATTCTAAGACCGTTCCAACTTTTACGATTACTGCCGTGTTGAAGCTGAATGCAACTAAAGCAGTGTGAATTAAGACTTAGTGTAAAAACTTACGCTTTCTATGCCAAAGGTTAGATGAGAAACCGCACAATAACCTTACCGGGTGATCTGTTTATC
Organism: Opisthorchis felineus; assembly: GCA_004794785.1. Taxonomy (NCBI): domain Eukaryota; kingdom Metazoa; phylum Platyhelminthes; class Trematoda; order Opisthorchiida; family Opisthorchiidae; genus Opisthorchis; species Opisthorchis felineus. The sequence continues at coordinate 92,817 of SJOL01003093.1, read as the reverse complement.
AGGCCGTTTGTATCCAACCGCAAGGTATTTACAGACAGACTAGCACAGCGGGAATGTACAAAATCTACGGTTGAACAAATGGATGAATTGTGGTGAGAATTTTCCTGGTCGGACGTTCAACGGTTCATCATATTGGTTTCACGTCACCAGTTTCACGATCACACTGACCAAAGTTATACTCAGAGCAACTCAACTGTCTCATATGGAGAAGGGAGATCTCAGTCCTCCACGAAATTCATTCCATGGCCATCACCGAAAGTACAGCATCACTGTTAAGCACTGATGCTTTACTGTCGTACAACCATAATTTGTCTGAAAGCTTTACTTTGAAGAAAATAATAAAAATGGATAGGGAAGAACCTAGTGCCAGCTTACTGCAGTCATTTCGAGGACCTTACACATTCGGAAACTTATTCAGAGAACCTAGATAGAAACTGACAACAAGAACGCTACCGACAGTGGCTAGAATCCATATCTTGCAGTCTTCAGTCAGGCACAGTGGGGATCACGCGGATCCAATCCCGGAAGGCGTCGCACCGACAGCATCCAGACTTCTTGTAACTGATTTCGTTTCTCTTTGTCAGGTCAAAGGTTGATCAACTCTCTGTTTGCGCCACTCTGAATTGGTCACGAAAGACAGCACTCTTTTCGGCACGGGCAATACCACCACAGCTCTTGGTGCTGGTCACTTCGATTGAAGTCCCCGTTGCACAAATGAACAACAACAACTGTCTCGTTGCGGATTCGCTGAAACCAGCCTAGGCGAGCTTTGGTTCCGAGACAACGGTTGTAATCATCACCATTGACTGCAATACACCATTACTTCATACTGTGGCTTAACTGCCATAGCAACGGCTGACGAAGACCTGAAGACGTATCAGTTCCGCTGCTTGCAGAGGCCACGCCTCACAGCCATGCAACAAAACTGTCCATACTGTAACCTGATACACACGCCTCTTGAGCTTCAGGAATATGCCACTTTGCCTCCATGGGTGTCTGAAATTAACAAGCGCTATTCAGTCATCAGAGATTCGTTAATTGTCCTCATCTATTACACTACAATCGGAACTCATACAACGTAAAACACTTCATAACCTCGCGTACCTCCTTGGATTTTAAGTGACGTTTCCAGTGAGTGCATGTCCAGGAGCACGACCTCGCACTTTTTGGGATGCAATGCGCATTCCAAAGGACAGGATGATTGGTAAGTTCACCCAAAAACACCCGTGTCCTCTTAGACGTAACACACTAGTCATAAGGTTGCTGAAAATTCTTCGACAGCCCACGACCGGTTTCGCTCTTCTTGGGGCTCATCAGGTAGGCGCAGTCCCCGAGTTTCCGTCAACCTTATGTTCCACTTGAAACCAAATTGCACGAAATTAGCGAAATACACTGATTTGCAAATAAATTTGGTTTTGCGAGAGACTCACCTGGAACCCAGCTAAACCTCTCGTTTATGATGTCGAAGAGTTTTCAGCAACCTTATGAGTAGTTTCCTTTATGAAAACATGCTGCCATATCTCGAATATCGTACCAAATGAAGCATGAAGCGGCCTTTGTGCAGCACATTCAGTTGAAGAACATCATAAACGAGAAATTCACTTGAGTCTCCTGTGAAAACCAAATTGACTTGCAAATGAGTGTATTTGTCGAAATCAGTCCAATTTGGGTTCAAGTAAAACAAGGCTGACGGAAACTCGGGGACTGCGCCTACCTGATGAGCCCCAAGAAGGGCGAAACCGGTCGTGGGCTGTCGAAGAATTTTCAGCAACCTTATGAGTAGTGTATTACGTCTATGCATGTATCGCGATATCCCGAATATCGTACCAACTGAAACATGAAGCGGCCTAGTGCAGCACATTCAGTTGCTTAGAATCATAAACGAGGGATTTAGCTGGGTTCCGGGTGAGTCTCTCGCAAAACCAAACCGGTGACTTCTTCTCTTTGAAGGTCAGAACGATGTCGTCTGTCGTCCAAATCGACGAGATTTTCGCCAACAGCTACTTGAACACTGAGGTTTCGCAGGTCTTCAAGGGTCTATATCGTTTCATTATCTCACCGATCGCAAACTTGAGTGGTGATCCCTGTCGATACTTTTTGTACGGAGGGTTTTCTAGAGTGCCGCATATACTCACACGCTAGCAAGTCCGAGAATACATAGAAATTATGCTGACAAGCGTCCTGAGCATTCCTTGCTGAACAAGCGTGTGAATGAGAACGGACCAATCAACAGAGATACCAAAATTATGGGTGTGCGTAGTTCTAGTATCTAGCGGAATGCGATGGTTTGGTTAACGCAACTCCTACCAGACCGGAACCCCGCTGCTTGCTCTCGAATTAATGCTTCACGGGTCACCATAGGGCGACGAGGGACAACTGACGCCAAGAGTCTCCTTACGTCTCTAATCAAGCTGATCTCCCTGTGGTTACCGCACTCATTGCTGGCCCTTTTTGAAAAGGGGCACTATCACCGATTCTCATTAGTTGTCTGGGACAGTCTCCTTTTCTAGATTCAGGCAAATAGATCAGACAAGCACTGACTGAGGACCTTAACCCGAGATGGGAAGTCATCCGGACCAGGAGCTCGGTGGCGCTTGAGAGAGCATATGCGGTCATAAACCTCCGAGGCCATAAGAGGTTCCAGGTCTACCGTCCAAGGTTCGGGTGCAGTTCGAGAGTGCTACTGAATGACAAGCAGTGGCTAAAGACTTGTTCAAAGTTCTGGGTCCAGTAGCCGAGGCGTCCTTTATTGAAGAGGGTGGCGCCATTTCTGTCCTTGTTGATTACGCTCGCAGGCAACTTTCTGAGGCCGGTCACAGATCGAACGGCATTCGCCCATTCCATATCACTAGCTTTCAATATCCACTATGCCCCACGGTCGGCGCTTGCGTTAAGGTTCACCTGACGCCTGAGAATTCACCGAGTTCAACTATGTTCGGGGCCGGCGGTCACGTTTCTCCGAAATTCAAGCACTAGTTGTCCGCCCCACCCGGGGGCCCATAAAGTGAAGGGCGAGACGACTCTGGACGAGTCCATGGTCAGCATCCACTTAAGTTTTCCAAAGGGAGCGGCAGCGGCTATTGATTCACGCCATCAGTAACTGATGTGATGTGATCGATTTTGTCCCTGGCGGACGAACTGTTGGGGGGGGGGGTACCATTTAATCAGAATATTTCGGTTACCTCGGGAGTTAGTGCAGCATGGAAACAGTGTGCATCAACACACAGCTGATGCAGTCGGTCGCCGTTGTCTGTACGTGCCAAGTCCCAGATGCATTACCTATGCATTGAAATCCCCGGCAACGATAGTTGAGCTTTTAGCCCGCTGTAGCAGGGCACTCAAGAAGTCACATTACTTGTCTTTTATGTTCCCAGAACTATAGTCAGTTGGGGCGTAAGCAGACACGATTAATGGACAACAATCAACTCGCTTGTGAGACTCCACGGACGTTGCCAGACGAACCGCACAGGGGCAACTATCAACGAGTATCCAACCAAAAGTGGAGCTTTCCGCCCTGTGATCTAGCGCGATGTTCCCCTACAGCTTGTCGCAACGACCGCTCGATCGCCAGAGGTGCGCAGCCGGACGCAAGAGGAAAGTGACGGGGCAGTTAACGACTGTATTTGGAACTTCAATTCTTGTTTCCGATACGCAGTATATTTAGTTTCAAATGATCCCAGTATGCGAGCAAGAACAAGCTGTTGTCGTGCGTGCTTCAGGGTGCGGACGTTAAAAGCAGCCAGATAAGCCAGGCGGCGAGGCTTGGAAATTGATTTCGAGATGCCTGAGGCTGTCGGTGCTGGCTGATGTCGCGGTCCATACTGATGCCAGACGAACGGGGTCGTCAGTCCTAACGGATGGACTTACATGGGGATTAATTATTAATGGAATGGCAGAGGGGAAGGAAAAAGTATGTGAAAGAGAAAGAAGGGAGGCGTCAGCAGTAGCATCTTTTCGTTTACGGCCCTGCTGTATGCCGTAGGTAAAATGACCCAGCTGAAAACGCCTTGCGACGGCTGATGTGGCATGATATTATTTCTGGTTGTACGCGGATTGGGATACAGCCAGGGCACAAACCTGGATGATGGGGGTCCTCAGTTAAAGCCTTTGGCTCAAAAGCCTGACCGTGATGCAGTGGTGTTTAGCGAAAAATGTCAGTACATTACATTTTTTCACCACGCATGTCCCAACTCCCAAACTGGAAGGTAAGGGACTGCGTTGGTAAGACCTCTAACGATTGACCAATCTGGTATAAGAGACACTGCAAGTGTCGCACAGGCACTTCAGTGCATCTCACTTAGTCGTAGGGAAGCACAAACATCTCGGCAGATTTATCAAAAGAATCCAAAAAACCCAGAAACATTTCCTCCAAGCAGCAAGTTCAAACAAACAAAAAGGACTTACTGCGGTTCATTCGAAACGACACAAACGGCGAATTATTTGTCTTGCCTCAAATTCAACGACGACTGTGTCAGAGTTGAGGGCACTTCTTTTTTTCAGTGTTCAAACCAGAACAGTATATTGAGAAATCAAATTTGCATCATTTCTTGAGTATGAGAAAGTGGAGACCAGTTCATGTGGTCCCAGATCCAAAAACTCCCTTTTGGGCGGAGATTCGTCACCCAGAATAGCCAATCTAACCATCTTGGTGAGGAACAGAACATCAGTTCCAATGGAATTATTACTGACATGATATCTACACAGAAGTCAATTTGAGTCGAGTAAGCAACGACAACCTCTTTGTGCCGGTTTCGGGGACCTTTCGACCCTGTGGAATGAGTGAATTGGTGGCACCGAATGGTGTCCGTGAATCGGATGTGTACATTGAGAAAACGGATCAATTTTTACTGTATCTACTTGCTAGGCTGGAGGGGAAAATAACATTCCAACAGTTAACTCTGTGGTGCTCAGCTCTTACCTGTCAGTGCGCTGTTTTCTGTCTCAAGGTATCAAGTTACCGGGGTGACCAGCTTGGCGTCCTGATCCGAACTCCATTGAGAACCTCTGAAGAACACAGTGGGATAAGTGTACAACAGTACTTGAGTCTAATTCTCCAGAGCCTATTTAGTGAGGGCTGAATAACATTGACCAAAACGTTCGACTGGCTTACCTTCAAGGCATGTCAATTTGTTTTGTAGGAATATTCGGAGTACGTCATTCTCACGTCCCTTGAAAGGAATACAACAACAAGTGGTCGTATGTTTTTGTCACGCTAATTGTTCTGTGTACGTCATTCTCCGGTCAGCCGGCGAGTACGTTTCCTGACCGTTATCTAATCATCACAGATCATGCCACTTGATTGACCAGGAGAGGACGAATCCTGAAATGCGTGGATGTTCCCGTAATTTCGTTGCAGGGTATATTGCGTGTGATGTGGACAGACTTTTATTTTCAGGGTAGGGATTGAGTAATCTTGTCGTTCATACAATATCCAATACAATATTCATATAATATTCATCGACTGCAAGCCAATGTGTCTGAATGGGATGATGGATCATATGACCCACAGGCCTGTACCACTGTATTGGGCCAAAATGTATCCCGTATATATATATATATATATATATATATATATATATATATATATGTATATATATATATATGATTACTTTGTGGTGTGTGTAGCTCGCACCCCGCCCCACACACACACACTTAATTGAGAACTGCAGTTATTCTACAGGTTACAATAAATGTAGGGTTCTCATTTCAACGGGAAACAGATAGGACTTCATTGAGCAGGCTGAACAAGATGAACCAACATCAACTCGGCTGAGAATCAGCAAAACACTAGCCCTGGGAACCATAAAAACGGACGATCTCAATTGAACCGAATGGGAAAGGGTTATAGTAAGTTGGCTGAAGGTGCCGCTCTGATAATGGAATCGTCCTATTATTTTATTTTTCCTACAGCTCCTATTAAAATTGGACATCGTTAAAAAGCACTTTTAGACAGTACCTTATGCAGAAAGGTCGCAAACATTCAGATAGCCTAACCCACTTGTTTTCAATTCCGCTGAGACTACTACAGCCAAACGATCCGAGCCGTCGTTCTTCCAAAAAGAACTAGATGTGATCTTTAAATTACTTTGGGCAAAGCATGTACGCCATTTCTCCTGTTTGACAGATCAGTCTGTAAGCGCGTGACCAATTTCCTACGTAGAGGCTGTAGAAAGGTTGCTGAGAACTCCGCAACAGCTCATTACCGGTTTTTCTCTCCTCGAAGTTCATCAGGTAGTAGTCGGAAAAGCCTTCTCTCTCCCTCACTTCGATCACATGACGTCGGCTTACGGTTGGAGGACAGTGTAATGCCTCAGTATGACCGGTGCTGATGTGGAGCATGCCCACTCTGTTAAAAAGACGACTGCTCCTCTTTGGTTATCGTTGTCCATGCAATACTTACAGTCTTAGCTTTTACACGTACCTCTTACAACCCTTACATGTCCAATAATGAAGTGCAGTTTTCGATGTCTTGCAAGGCGTCCAGTCGAAAGTCGACTGACAGTTTGACAAGCCAGTTGTACCAACTCGCTTGTGGTCAGAGACCAATCAAGTAGACGAGTTTTTTTACTGTCAGTATTAAGGTGAAGAAGCTTTCAGGTAAGCAGGATACCTACATTTGATTCCTCTCCTTCAGAAACGATGCTTTAAGAACTTCAACTGGCATAGAGGTCCCCTATTTGTTTTTGCCATCTTCGTCTGGAAGTCAGTTTCGTATGTTTAATTCTAAGCTGGTTCAAACAGCGAGTGACTAAGTTTAGTTAGCGCATCGTACTTATGGGCTGACCGGATCAAGAATTACGATACAATAACAGGTTTTGAGTAGTATGTTCTGCTGACCTAGCACCTCGCTTTTCTGGATGCTATTGAAATCCAACCACAGAAATCTCTAACTCTGTTCGATTTTATCATTATTTATTTACTTATGTAAGCTTACTCAGACCGGTCGATTCCAGACAAGCCGCGTACTCCACATGATTTAGTGTTGGTTGAAAAGACAGCATGGCTCAGGGTGCCGAATCATGCACATGTTACTGTCCGTTGCCAACCCTTTCCACGAAGGGTCAGTCTGTCATCCAGGTTTTTGATGACGAGACAAATTATCCCGAAATGTATAAAAACTACTCATGCATGGGGAACAAAATTTTGTGTGTGGCTAAATATTTGTTTATTTCAAAAGAGGCCATTCCAGATTGTTTCCGAAGAACAACTGCTTACAAACACGATGTAGTCAGAGAATAAGTGTTATCACGAGCGAAATAGTTTCACGCATTTCGAGAAAGATATCGGTTATTAGAAAGGTTGTAATGTATTTTTTCTTGGAAAGCTGAAGAGTACTTGAGAGGGTACAGAAAGTATTATTTCTAGCCTCTAATCTACTTCACTTCACTCCGCAATCGATTTGAAGGCCTGACTCACAGATATGGGCACTGTACAGAAGTCTGTCTGAGCTACTTTGAGGACGAAACTATCGATTCATTCGTTTCAAACTTAATTTACTAAAGGCGATTCATGAATGGAGTTATTCAAAATACAGTGGCAAATAAGTGCTAGCTAGGGCCTCGGTGGACATCTTGCACACGGTCTTCGGCTGACGAAAATAAGAATTTTTAAACATAGTTTTATAGGCTGTTGGCTATTGTTTTCACTACTTGCTGTAACTCTGAGGGCGATAAACGTACCGGTGCAGAATCTCCTTTATTCTGACATCATTTTTTACAGGCGCGCAACAGGATTATAGGCCATTTAACCTTTTCCTCATAGAGATTCCAAAAAAAAGCCAAATCATCGTCATAGTAAGTGTGGTCGGTTGAACCGTAGATGATAGATGGGCGAACTTGGAGAGAACCGCCATGATATCACATACAAGTTACAGGAAAGTGACAGAGGACGGACTGAAGTAAACGATGTATCAGCATACTGAAACAGTATGTGTGACAAGGGTGAGTCTGCTGAACGGAAAACCAAACAAGCAATCTTTCGGGCTCTAAACCCTCACTATATTTCAAGCCAGTCGTGAACGTTGTGAACGACAGGTTTAAGAGCGTCTCCGGTTTTCAGGTATTCTCCACTCATCTCTCATGCTGTGTCATAGGCAACTGATGTTGCCTAAGCCGGAAATGGCACGATAAAAGGGGGATTGCTGCAACCCTTTTACGAGTTCCGTCTGGTCATCTTGGTTCCGCAAGCATGTTTCTTCGTCACGCTGCATACTCAGCCCCAAAATAAGAGCAGTCCAGACAAAGATTGTATAACTGTTGCACGCACAAAGTACAAGCGTTCATTATGGCAACATGTAACCCACGGTTTATCACTAGTAAGCCTCCAGACGGCCTGGAGCTCATCTTACAGCAAAACACACCTGCTTATCACAAATATGCCGTTACTAACAGATGATTAGGGATAACAAAAATTCGTGAGGAATAGTGCTGCGTGCTTCGGCACGGTGCGGTCAGATCAACTATCTTGAAAATTTACGTCCTCCATTTCCTTCTTCTGAACTCGCAAAGTTGCGTCCAGTTGAAAACCGCAGTTTTAGATGGATAATTCAGTCGGTTCGGATTGATACCGAACGGATATCCAATTCAAAGATCTCTCGAGTTATGAGTCAGTAGGCCAGTAGACCAATATTAGACCACACCGTTGCCCTCCTTATACCGTGACCACGATTTTCTGAGGAACTGAACACCAGGCTTGTTTCTATTGTATGTTTGTTTTTACGGTTTACTTGGTTTTACCGTTGTAACGTCTTGGAGCTCTTATACGGCAAACTCATTGGTTAACCAAAATGCTGAATTCATAAGACTTACCACCTTAAGCAGTGGTTTACGCCTGTAACTCAGGATTGTATCCCACTTCCTTACAGATTCTGCAACAATTGCGGCCCATGCCGTCGTCCGCCCAACCTCCGGGAGCCCGATGGGGTTCGCCACTTCAACTCTCTGTGTCATGATGTCGACCTTTCATGGAGAAAACAAACGATAAAGCACAAAGTATAGGAATAATAGGAGTACGCCCTATTTGACAAGCCCCGAAACAAGTGAAACCGGTAGTTCGCTGCTGAAGGTCAAGTAGCAACCTTATAAGTAGTGTAGTGTTATCTCAAGAAAATATAAGGATACCTCGTTCTGTCGTCTAAAATGATCTTAGAGTCTACAGCATAAAATCTGCAGATGAAAGTACTGTACTGTCACTCAGTCCTTTGGACCCGTGACCCCATCTCCATGCAAATACCTGACTATATGTGTTTCCTTTGTTTCTATTTTAAGGGTGCAATGTGGACCTGCAACTATTCTCCGTTATATATTTCAAAGCTTCCTGTCCGGGACTTTCTCCCATTCACCTTTCGCCTATGCTGGCATACTTGTGCTCTGTTTTCAGACCTTCGAATCGCGATGATGGAGTTTCTAGACACTAATTATTGGGCTGACTGTGAATAACTACTTCAATCGGCCCTCATCTCAGCAGTTCGCATTCTGGGTGACTTCAAGGTCCACAGTAGTGAGTGGCTGCAGTGGGTGAGGAGGAGCTGTTTTCCATCACCATCCACGTTTCCAACCCGAACTCCTGACCACAACGATGCCCAATCCTTGAACTCTTTTTTCGCATTCCATCCACCAAATTAGGCTCTAACCTCCACTTCTCCCCTGGTTCTTCATACCATTGCCTTTCCCATTTTTCCCAGTCACCCCTCCCCAAAACTCGGCCTCCATTGTTGTTATTTATTCTGGCGCCGACTAGGATTGTAAGCGTCGATTTCCTAGCAATCATGTTAGGAAATGTTGCCTGCCAGAGAATTCTTTAGTTTTTGCTGACGACACAAGCCGGTTCCCCCTAGTTTTTGAAACCATGGAAGCAACCATCCCCTGAATGGTTAAACAGTTCGAGCCTGTGGATGGTGGTGTAGCCGTATCCGTCGACGCACACCGACGGCGTTGTTGCACACGACAATAGCTCGTCTATTATCGAAGAATCGAATCGAAATCCGTTGCACGAAAGACAGACCGACTATCGAAAGTGCCACCCAGTTCTTTTAGGGTTTGACTACAGTAGTCAGTCGCTTCTTTTATTCTTCCTCATTTTCTACCGTACCTGACGCACCTGCAGGTCAAAAACTTCTCCCACTAGAGGGAGCCGAGGTCTGTTCAGTTATTTGCCCCCCCCCCCCCAAGTCCTCTCTTTCTTCCCCAAACTGTGTACCAATTTACCCGGGTCTTTGACACAACTGACTGCAGATTATCACCACGAGGTTTGTTCACCCTTTCCTGCAGAGGTAAGCACTTCCAAACCACATGTTTCAGATGGTATCTCTACGTTTCGTTCGTGAACTTACATTTCAAAGCTCTTTTGGATGACCCTATCCCTTGGTGCTTTTGCTTCAGGATGAAAAGAATAATTTGTCCTTCCTGTTCCCAAACATAGCTCCGGCCCTGATTCCAACAACAGCCGGCTCATCCCAGTTTCTTCCTTTTGCCCAAACTTCTTGAATTGATGTTGACCATAAAAATCCCCCGCAATCTTAAGAGACCACCAATAGGTCATACATTTGTCCTTTGTCATACATTTGGCCTTCCCCACTTTTAGGGACACCAATTTGGATCTAATAGGTACATCGAAGGTATTCAACTCGGTTTAGTATGCTAACCTTCTTGCCAAGCTCTCCGTGTATGGGCTGCGGCCAGCCTCCTACTCTGCACACAAGTCATTGCCGTCCTGAACAACAGCTTGCTACTCCGTTCGGCTGGGGCCAGTCGGATTCTGAAACGCCAAACCCTTTCAAGTGCCTGCGCGTGTCCATTATTACCCTTCATGATTCCACTCCAGATTTAAATTTACTAATGTGGTCCACCGCCATTATTCACTTCCCGTCATCCAACTTTCTCTCTCAGACTATCGTTTCCTGGCAGCTTACCCTGATCCTCTCACGTCAAAGTCCTCACAACGCGGGTATCTAGGACACTTGGTTTCCTTTATCAGGCATGCAACTACTTCACCACTGCCCAAATTATCCTCCTTCATAAATCCTAAATTTGCCCTGCCCTAGAGTACTATCGTCATGTTTGAAGTGGAGCTCTTTTTAATTATTCCACCTTGATTCCACTCAGCGCAAAAGTGTACGTACGATTGCCATCTCCTAACTGACTGAAAAACCACGAACTTAGTGTCTCTTGTCCCTGTCATTACTAACACCGAGCGCTTTCATCGGAGCTCCGTACTTTTGTCCCTGGTTTATATTCCTCAACCGCACAATACCTCTGTGCGCACCTAGTCATTCTTATCACGTTACCATTACAGATCATAAAACCGACCTATTCTTTTTTCCATCTTTGGAACTTTCCAATCTCTGCAGTTGCTGACTCACGTGACCTTCAACAATTCAAAAGCCCATCTCAGTTCACCTTAATGTGTGCGTTATTTTGTGTTTTCGTGTTATTTTCATGTTTTTTTTTGCAGGAAATCTGGTCGTTGATTTTCACCTCCTTTGTAATTCAAACCTGTTCACTAAAACTTCCGTCGACCATTATACGATCAGACTAAATTCTGGGTACGCTGCCTCACTCCCCATATGTATGCAATTCAGCTCCGCCTTAGCTCGTATAATGGATTTAACAGCCGATGTCTGTCTGTGCCATTAGTGAGTCCCTCAGTTGACTTCCGCATTGCACCATGCGTTGATATTTCCTGGATACACTGAAAACACTTTCGACAGAACGGGATATTCTTCGGTGAACTTACTTTCACCCACAAATCCCAACTGCTCAAAGCCGAGATAATCAGCACAGTCAGACAACTGCTTCATGCGCAAAAACGTTTGTCATACAACGTTAAAACTCTTCTGTCTGAAAATAACCATGAAGAACAAAGTCGAAGAGGCCAAGTCATTTTCTATGGTGCATTCCGTGCAATGGCACTAGATGGTCGTTGCCTACTACTTCCGGTTACGCTCAAACTCAACGCGGAAAAGTCCAACAATGGGACTAATTAGGTATAAGTTTTCAGTGAAAATATGGTTTTTACGGTATGGGTGTATGCAGTATAGATCCAGTGTGAAATTGTCGTCACTATCAGGTCATCCACGAATAGATTAGCCTCATTTTGGTTCCCAAACTTTTCATCACACAGTATCCTTATTTTGAATTAACAGACTTCTTTTTCGTTTACAAATACGATGGACCCTATACAAACAAACGCCTGAAGGAGAAACTAGATTCCTTATCGATAGAGAACACATCTTCTTGGGAGAGACGATATATGTGAAGCGTCTCCTACTTCTGTTGTTAACGGAAAACCCTAGTGTTTTCAGCGACAGACAGTGCGACGGAATTAAACACTTCAACCGCAGTATACGCCCCAACGTTCAATAGTCTTGAGTGTAAGTGAGACATGTAGCCCTATCAGTAGGATGTACCAGGATGCTTGTCGTTAAAGCTTGTCATCTGGGTCGGAAGAAGAACTCAACTGCGCACTGACGATGTCTCCTCAACTGGGGACGAAACGTTTGCAAGCCAATTGCCAAGCTCGGCGAACAGATCAACTACCATCTGATCAACCACCAGTAAACAAACCCAAGCTACTTATATTTCGACACATTGAGGCAACTGTGTACCGACTAACTGGACTCAGAAAAGGACGAAAGTTCAAAACAATGAAGTGGTGCAGATGTATTCCAACACTACGAGAAAGTGACAAATACTGGGAGCTGGAAGAATACTGAATTGATGCATGTTACCTCATCCTGATCACCACATATTGCAGCTGCATTACATGTTCAAAAATGCTTCCATTTTAAAATGTTAAAATGAGTCGGTTCACATCCTGATCGGATGATATAAGAAGTGCTGGAGACTTCGACTGTTTTTGTGTGATGATTTGCTCGGATATCCAGAGGAGTATCACAATGACTGCGTCACTGTGGCTTTTTCTCCATGAGGATAATCGCGCCAAATCTGGAACCAGAGAGAGTCTTTTGTCCTAAGACGTGAAGGAATAGTAGGAACTACTAGTATGCCTATGTCAGCTAATGCAGTGAGCACATGTCTGCCATCGATAGGTTGGATGTTTGCAACGTTGAGGTCGTACATCGGTTACAACAGTCCATTTTGTATCTAATCCGGCAGGAACTTCTGGTGCTCTTCCCGTTTTACTCAACTTGGCCTGTGGGAATAGGAATCGGGCGCTTCAGTTAATTTCAATGTGCTGTAAACCTATTCACGTCCCTCCTGACCTTTTGCAATTGTTTACGAAAAACTCAGCTGTATGTGGTTGGTTCCAAAATACTCCCTGTACTTTTTTGAAAAAAAGGTCAAATCTTACCTCGTGACCTTTTTTGACAGGATCGGAGCCTTTTTCCATTCATTTCTGGTATTTCGCCGATCTGTTGGTATTTTTGGTTTTTGGACAGAACAAACACAAGTTCACTGGGCAATATTACAACATGCTTTACCGCTTTCACTGTGTTGAACTAGCACCATTTTTTAAGGATATCTCTATCTAACGACCCCTGTGTCATGTAAGAGACTGATCCCAGCTGGCGTAACACTGTCACTTTGATCCTCACACCGCAATTCAACTTTGCGTTTACACCACCCGATAGTCGCACTGACGATAATCCCAACAGCGGTAGTATAGGTACTACAAACCGAAGAAAAACTAAACTGCTATCAGTCAATCCCCTCACTACAAATATCAATCATCTTCGATAACTTAAACAGGTACGGCTGCATTTCACATCAAACCGTCTTATGTACAACACACTGAGCCTGCACAGACGGAGCGGCCAAACAGCATCACGATGCTGTTGTGCGAGCAGCTGACGTTGAGCTATTGCTGGGCTATCGGAGTAGTAGTGATCGGGGCTAGAGTTGCAACTAATCAAAATTTTCATGAGTAAATGAAGCCCAACCATTAAAATAGCACTAGAACATCGACTGAGGTTGGTCTGTTTGTCTTCTAGACCGTCAGGTGATCGTGCGGAAACGCCACCTCTGTTATGTAATTTTGAGCGCGCCCAAATAGAGGGGGTGAAGCTTCATGTTCCAACAAGTCTGATCACAAAGGAACCCGCGGATTCGACCTATCACTGAACAATGAAAATAAAAGGTGCACACGTAGCACAAAGGATATCCCATTCACTTAGGTAAGTATGGTGGACCAGTTTGATGGCATATACTACTGACGAAACCCGTGAGTAACATCTGAGTCGTTCGCTTCGCTACCCCACATCTAACCAACAGTTGAGTTGAAGAATATCAGGCGATTTGAGTGTGTGCTTTCATTCAGACTGTGCCCATGAAATTTCAGAGACATACCTTGGAACACTGATTTTCTTATACTGAACGTAACTGAGTTTCCAGTCTTCGTGTCCGATTGTTTGCCACCGCTCCGTTCCTGTCCCCCAACAAATTAGCACCTGAACGCGTTTCTCCCTTCGCAGTTAGCTAAAAGAGAGTGGATGCCCATATTTTGATGGGCCTCCGACTAGGACATTAGCTGAACTGCAAAAGGCAATTCCAATACCGTAGTGTGATCTCGAATTGATGTATCCACACTCTCCAATGTGGGCAGAGAAAGCGGCTGAAGAGAATCGCATTGCTATTGCACACGTAAGTGGACGCTCTCCATGATTCTGATGACCAATCCGCTTTCAGCCTCCTGGATGGCAAACTCCAGGAGGAATTTTCTGCATTGGAACTTCAGTGACGAGATAATTCAGTGCTCCAGTGAGTGCGCAGCAGACATGCAGTTAGGTAGTAGGCACTCCAAACGAATGTCGGAAAATGTTCCCAGGTTTTTGTGTTTTGGCATAAATCAGGAAGAGTGGAATTTCTTAGCCCTGTCCAGCAATGTGCTGATTAGTTTTGAACAACCTGAAAGCAAGGCCCCTAGACATTTTTGGGGGCTTTTAGTGTTCGCAGTCACGGAGGCTTTAGCAAGATCGTCTAGTTGGTAATTGATCAGGTGGCTAGGTTTTGGGGAGCAGGTTACAACCCTCATCGAAGATTGGAGACGTTTCTTGATAAGGCAACATGCTACATGTATTAGTGAACTTGCATCTCTAAACTGACAAATCCACCCTGAGTAGACGCGCTCTCTAATTTAACTCAACTCCAGTGGATAGCACGCTCATGTTTGCTCCGTCTCTGCATTTTTAATATGTTGCCCATAGTAGCCAACCCATGGACGACAGGAAATAGCCACTCGAACGGACAGAGCAATACTGAAAATTATAGTGGTGGCGTTCGCTGCAAATGCTGACAAGAATTATTGTTGTGGGGATGTTGGGGCGCCTACTCTGACGAGGGCCTTTCTGATTGTGGTTAATTCCATAATACAAAAAGAAACTATCACAAACTGGCATTTTCGTTCGCCAAGGTGACTAAACGTAGGCACTGCTGGAACTTTGGTCATAAGTAAACTAATCTGTATCGCCCATCGATTAACCTCGCTGAGTTGGCTTTTTGCGTGAGAATTTTCTGCAGGCGACACATTGTTCATGTCGTGCTAGCTGCCACTGCGGGTAACTTCTGCTTAAAGCCAACGCGCGAGGTCTCTAGAACTATGGAATCTCAAAGCCAAATAACTAATCAGTGGGGTATCCAAGGCATACGGACATTGCACTGTGGCGGTTTGGAACATAAGTTTTCAGGATGCAACGAAATGTGTGGTGACCAGTCAAAGTGTCCACCAGTCAGAAATCTGAGTGCGTCCGAGGCAGCAACTAACTTACGCATTGGTAAACTATGGCCTTCAACTTAAAGAATGCAGCAAAATACCACACTGTCACCACCAGGAATGACTCCAATCCAGAATCACTGTGAGTGTACAATATAGTGAGTAGCTGAGAACTAGTTTTAATGTGAAGAACTGGCTTGCTTCCATCTGTGTTACAAGTGACCAACCTCAACTAGTCTAAGCTGGGTTGTGATTATACATCAACGAATGCTGTGGAAAAAAATCTCATACAGATCATGAAGCGGTTGGCGCAAGAAGAGCTGACTACAAATTTTAAGGTTTGGATGAAAATCTTGTGCGGTGAAATGAGCTGTTGCCCTAGTCGCGACAACTTGGACCAAGTTATATATATATATATATATATATATAGCAACCGGGAGCCTAGGATGGCTAAACGGTTGCAAGATCATGAAGGCAAAAATATGGTTTTTATCCATGAGGTGTAAAGTGTCACCGACAGAAAGTCTGAGGTGGAATGAAAGTGGGGTTTTGGAGAATGTCGTTTCAAGATTTCGGATGAAGCAATCCGGCGAAGCTTACTCGATTCATGAGGACTTCGTGCATGATCAGCCCAGTGCAGGGAAAACGGGCAACATTCACTTCAACATACGACGAGATTTCCATTCCGGTAAATTGCCTGGTATTTCCGGGTCGCACTAAATCTCAGAAACAATCTAGCCTGCAATTTAAAGTCAAGAAAGATACACTCGACTGTCATATTATAGTCACCCGAATTCGATTTCTACCTATTAGAATATTGGTAGAAATAAAGGAACCAGTGCAAGCAGAACGTCAGCAGTTTTTGGTCACGTTCCCCCAGCTGTTGCGCGCATCATTATAATCAAAAAAAAGAAATTCGCTGTAGTGGACATCAAGGAATTTGGCCAGAACGAAGTAGTATTTTCGACTCGTTGCAGAAAAATCATGCACACTCATACTTAGTCAAAAAAATGTAACATTTGGCACAGGTCAGTAAGAGATCACGAGAGGAAGAGCCATATTACAACACCAAGTGATCGTTAGATAGTCAGCTAAGTGTCGGAATAAATCTGCATTCAATTTTGGCAGGTCCACTAAATTTCAGAATCCATTCAGTGTTGCAGTGCATGAAGGACGGAAACAAAGCGACTTTTCGGATTGTCTCACTATTTTACTTTATATGTCGATTCACCCAAGGTACATTTCAAATGAAAACTGTTCGGAAGCCTTATTCACATAGTTTTACTGAATGTTTCACCAGTCAAGCTGTGCCGCAGGATCCGACAACACAGTGTGCCTGTTCTATCGTTTCACAACCGCTTGAAACGCTTCATTTGAGGAAGAATGGACTCAGCCGACCATACCCAGTGCTGACGTGTTCGCTTTACTGGCAAACACACATTACCGCCTGTAACCAGTTGCACGGGGATCTTCGTCTGTACTGACACCTCTAAGCCACAGACAGAATAATCAACCTTTAGGCATGTCCCCGCAGCCAAAGTGCCATCACCACGTGAATGATAGTACAGTGCAATGTGACCTAACTTCTTAACCACCTCATTTGGTAGTGAATAAACTCGTGAGCTAAAGCCACCATACACTAACCACAGCTGAGAATCCGATGATGACAACATTTTTGTTCGCTCCTCTTACTTAATGGGATTACCTAAGAATGTTGAAATCCGGCCGACGAGTAGATGCGGTATTCCATCTAACCACTGCTAGCAATAAACGGACTCAGAGCTCACAGACAGCAAATTCTGTACTCGGTGACACTCAGTTATTACTCTCATGATATAGTCCCCAAATATCACAATGTTATATCAGTTTCTTATCTTAGAAACACGCTATGATCAGTAATGTTGTAGTGGGCTACTGGTCCCTTTCGAACATAGCGATTTCAACTTTCCCACCACCTGTAAAATACCGTTTGACGGAGCCGAAATTCGGAGGAATTACAGAACTGTCTCATTGTCCTATGGTTAAGTAGTACAGTTCCGTCTTTTTGCAAGCAAGTTGTAGGTATCAATTTAATTGACCGGAAAGACTATCTCATGATTACGTTGGTTAGAGAACGGATTATTAGCCATTTATTGATGACACAATTCTTTCAATATCATACACTTAGGCGCAGTTCGCACCAGACAGTAAATGCCTTCCTGCATTAGTTCTGTTTTCTATCACCGATCTGACAGCAACTAACTGGTATTCAGCGTTAACCATGCCCCCTAGGCCCCATTTAGGTGCTGGAACGGCCAACCCTGTCAAAAAATTCCCACACGGCTGAAAGTATGGATGGACCGTTTTCGCACAGCGCTCGATACCGTATCATCCCTCACTCCCAGTACATTGGTCCGTTCAAACAGCGTTTGCTCTATCACCGTACGCTTACTTGAGCACCGGTCACCTACCGTAACCAATACAGTAAGCCTCGGAAAGCCCACCTGCTCGACTTATCACCTTAGCCGAAGGTGCGTGACTCCCTGGTGTGGTCATTTGAGCGTGCGTACATAAGTACTTTATCGACATAAGCAACTGAATACTGGAGTGATCTCTGAAGGCCGAGATAGTCTGCAGACAACTACCAGTGTTCATTTGAAATCTAACTGAACAGCGTACTTTTCCTCGTTTGGATAGAGCTGATCCAACGTAGGAACAAGTTCATAATCCCACTTGAAAATATTCAATTGTTTTCGAGACTTGGATCATTTAAATCGCTGTAGTGAAGCGACTTTTTTCATTTTGAAGAAAGGTTTGTTTTTAACATAGCAAGATGCTTTTATAACAGAAACCGTAGGGTCCCAACGGTATCTTGTTCTGATTAATATACAGTTAAACTTTGACAGAAGTGGTCCGCTCTATGTCATCCTAATTAGCCTGAATAGCTTTCAAGTGTGGATCTGCGCGGATCTGTCGCGACCACGTAAGGCTTTATGGATTGACACACTATCTAATCAAAACAGTAACTGTTGAACATCAATCTGACTTAGATGCCATCGTTAGCATTCATTTAGCTCACTGTCATCAGAGATGTAAACTGCGTAACGCCTTGACCCAGTGTGCACAGTCCAAAATTCAGATTTTGCAGGTGGCCAGGAGTAGGTGTTTAAAAGCTCAATTGGATACACCACAGCAATGCAGTCTGCCGCAAGTACAAGACGCGAAGCACAGGAAGAGAAGGTGAAACTAGACAGCCAGTTTGGCAAGAGATTTGCAGAAGACGCACGAATCACAATGGCGGTTGACTTGAGTAGCCCCTGAAAGTATCTCCAGGTAAAGTACTGCGCCTTAGTTATAGTGCTTTGGTCAACAATTTTCTGAACACACTTATCCTCCTGCAAAATTACCGGTTCGAAAAAGTGGCTGCACTTAGTTGGCCTCTCGCCCAGAATAAAAGTTTTCGTTGGACGTAACTCACTACTCACAAAGCTCCTGAAAACCCTTCGACAACCCACGACAGGTTTCACCCTTCCACTTAGGGTTCATCAGGCAGGAGGATTCCCCGAGTTTCCGTCAATCTTATGCTCTACTTGAACAAACTTCAGCAACCTTATGAGTAGTGTGTTACGTCTGGTCAACGTATTGCGATACTTGAATATCGTACGAAGTGAAAAATGAAATGGCCTGGTGCAGCAAATCCCCTTGAAGGAGAATATAAGAAACCATAGGTTCAAATGGGATCCAGGTGAGTATCTCGTGGAAACCAAATTGGTATGCAAACGAGTGTATTTTTCGAATAGTTTTGGTTGTTTTTCTTTACGTAATTGTTCCAGGGAGGAAAGACCAGAGTAGACAGACCAGGGAGGAAAATAATGATGAATTGAGGTTTACAGTCATCTCGCAAGCAAACTTGGTCGTAGTAAGGTTGGAAAGATGTGTGCCTTGCACCGGGACAAAGTAGAAACGCGGATGAGCTTCGCACCCTGAGTTTATTGGGATGGGTATTTGCGTCCGAAAGACAAGTAGCTTGTCTTTATTGGGAGTTGTGTTTTGGTCCCTCAAAAGTTGTCAATCTCAAACCACGGTACTCTATCGAAGAGGTTTTGGCTGGACACTGGCCTCCCTTGGGTGGGGAAGAGCTTACTGGTGGAGTACTGTTTATGGCTGTGTATCACTAGATTACCAGTTTCCTTGCTAGTGTTCCTGGTGATGAGGTGCCACACTTGATTGGCTTGCAACTTAATTTCAACACTTATCTGGCCCCAGCGATAACCTCCAGTGTGATTGGGAGCGAATTGCACCACGTCTGACTGCCGTACATTTTACTATTTGCAGTGATTTTAAAAGTTGCATCATGGCATTCTCTCCAATAAAAACTAGTCAGATGCGTTCACACGCACCGGATAAGGCAAGTTGTTACGGCAGCCCAGTTCGTCGTCTAACAGTCCTTGTCGTTACACGATTTGAGGATTTTACCCATTGATTCACGTGCACAGTTCAGAATAACGTAAGAGTTAACATGATGGTCAATTGGTTGTTGGTCTGTTCGCCGAGCTTGGCAGTTGAATTGCAAACGTTTCATCACCAATCGATGTGACATCGTCAGTGCGTGGTTGAGTGGGTGATCAATGGTTGATCAATTGATCAGTGGTAATGAGACAAGTTAGGTATTTGGAAAACTGCAGAAACAGATGCTCATTAAATTGTTATTATCCAACCTATTCACAAATAAGTGTGTGACAAAGTGTACACAACCGCCCATCCGTTTTTAGCACCGTATGCCCAGTTGCCCGAGGTGATTGCTGACACTGCATGCCTTGAAATGAACCCAGGGAAACGCAACCCATTTCTCAACATAAGAAGACTAGCTGGAGTATAGATCAGTGTAGTAGTTCTTATTGCTTACTCGAGGCTATGCTGTTAGTTACGGAACAAAACACACACACCTGGAAAACAGCCTCTGACACGGTTACACGAAGAAGTAGAGCGCAGCTCGCTAAGCAGATGCTCGATTCGAGGAAAACAATAGTCAAGGTCACTTTCAGCACATGTAATCTTAACGATATGGACCTTAGTTCGTTCATGGATGTTTGAATGCGTACTATAGCAAATGACCATTTCATTCTATGAATTTGTATAAAGTCATTTACTTAACTTGGTCAACTGCAACAAAAGACCACCTGTACTTTCAAGTTGTAGTCTTTGGACTACATCGAAGTGGATGCATCACTCTGATCCGTTAGGTGGTTTCCAGTGATTCAAGCACCTTTTTTCCGTTTTGGCTCGGAACCCCCGTCAAGCCGATTGGTGCAAAATATGAGAAAGTCCCTAAAGAACAGGAAAGCCGCGTCCATTGGTTATCTGTGCAATGGGACGAACAGAGCTTGGATAACTATGGCAAACCTGGATATCCCTGAACTATACGGATGTGATTCAGGTGCTCTAGGTGAATGTCTGCTACTTCGAGCGTTACTTTTTCAGTCTCTCTATCTTGCTTTATTCCAATTATCTGCTCGTTACCCCCAAAGCTTTGTGGCCTTCACATTACGGGGCAGTATAAAAGTATCAGTCAAAAACCAAAGTCGAATAGGATTTTTTGCTTCTCGGTTGCCCACAGTCTTCCACGCCCGTTTCCTTCTGCAGCCTACGAAGGACATAAATGCTTAACAAAATCGATATTCTGTTTTCTTTTACGTAAACGCCTCGAATCATGAATGGAGATAATGAATCCGATATGATGACCAGTGGGTAGTCTTCGGAATAAATCCGATATAGTTATAACGGTCAACATGAATGGTCAGGAAAAATCCTGACGACATAACGCCTTGTGTTCTCAAAACGGACGCAACACTCCGTAGATGATTCCAATCGGATAGTTAATATTCTGTGCGATCAAAACCCTCCACGTAAGTTCGGCCTAAAACAACATCCTCACCCAATGAAGAATGCCACCCAGTCCATCGATTCCAACTTTCGAAAGGGCACAAGATATGGGACTGTATTGAGGGAGAGTAACTTTGCGAAAACGCCATACCTGCCGACAAAAGTTCAAAGAGGAAAAACGTCCCGTTCGCACTACATGTTAGGCCATCCGAAAGTTCAGTTGAAAGGCGGTGACCATTTTTCGGATATCTGGACCGAAACCTTCTCGGAATAGAAAAGTCAGCTAGTTATATTAAGTGGAAGCCGAATACTGGGTCCTTACACACCTTCCATTTGTCATACAAGTTCGGAGGCTCGATCGGGAACATGCGATTCAACTTGATAACGCATCCACAGACCCGGTCTACTTGGAGGAATCCTGATTCACGTTGTAGAATATTCCTGTGTTGAATGGTTCATCTCGCGACCCGGACTTGAAACCCACCGAAGATCAAAAAGTTGGGTTCCCTATGTATACCTCATTAAAACGAAGGGAAGACATATATTACGGCGTTAAAGTATTTCAGTACTATCCATCAACCGTACACAATTACGCTTGTCAAAAGAGCAATAAACGGGTTGACTTAGGCAGCCCAGTTCGAAGACAAGTGCGACACAAACTGTCATTCCAGGTAAGTTCATCATTGGAGCCAGCGGACTTGTTACCTTTATCACGGGTGCCTTTCAAATGCACATCGTCCGTTCATCTTTTTTACTTTTGTACAACCAGTGAACATTGCCTGCTGAGAACGCTTAGAGCACGATCCCAAGCCAAGTGCATGACGGTAAAAGTGTGTTCCGTTGAGTAGTTTGTAACGGTGAAGTGTGAAAACGACTGGATTTAGACGTCCTCGTTATTATTAGCCTGAAGAAAAGTAAAGTCGATCTTTTTTCAGACAGCCGTAAAAAATAAAAATCAATGTATTTCATCAAAACGGTGTTCGTTTTCGATGACGGACCGGGCTAGCTTCATGAAGATTCTACCTCCTCCAAGCCCAAGCAAAAATTACTTGTCTCTCGTTAAAGTTTCGATAATATTGATATTCCTCATTAGCAAAAACCTGAATTTGGGAGACGGCTTATATATCGAGAAGGGCAGTATTTTCAGACGGAAGGTGCGCACTATATCGTGTAAGTCGTTTCTACAAACTGATATATACAGTCGGATATTTCAAAATTATACCAATGAATCACTGGTCACATTACGGCTAGATAGGATGACCACGTCAGGAATACAGATGGCTGACCAATAGGACGGCGTCCAATCCAAATAGCGCTAATACGGTCGCGCATCAGTCTACTGCGCAGCGGAACAGTCATGTGATGGAACAGTGCCCACGAGTACGCCCACGCGTCTGAATCACGTCCGATTCCATCATGTGCCGGAGCAAGGTCAAAAAATTACACATGCATTTCACGCCCACCTGATGGCCAAGGCAACATGTGCACTCCGTAATAAAGCGCACAGACGGCCATCTGGGACTAACTGTGACAACGAAAACGACCGCGTGCAGGAGACACATTTGTTGGTTGAGAACAGATCGACCACCAAATATGGTTACAAGTGAATCGTCTAAATAGAACGCTGTATTTGCATCAATACACAGTTTTTTCTGGCTGCCTTCTTGTCTTCTGACTGTAACCCGGTAGCATCGGGGAAGGTGAAGAGATACAACAAGTGCGTATGTATCTGAATGTGTCCGAATGTCCACCCAAGCAATCTGCATAAGACTGGGGCTAACTGTAATTACGCGAGTATGGGGATGGATCGACTCAAGTAAAAAGCTCTAGCACCGTATTAGATAGTTGTTCTTGAACTAAATCAACTTTGTTCATCGGTTTGATCCCATCCTATGTACGGACTTTATTAGCTAGACCACAAGGGATTTTGGTACCTAACGCAGAAAAAGTGTGAGAATTTGGTAACTGGCGGTAGTGCTGTCCAGTAGGAAGAAATTCTTATCTCAATCGCCCATGAGTAGGAAAACAGACACATGAATGTTGTTAATACCCGTCGTCTCTCTGAACAGTTCATTTTACTGACATCTATACGCGGAATCTCTTATCTCACATACAGTCCTTTTGAGTTTATACGTATTTCCAGGCCTGCTTTTTTTCGGAGTAGACGAAATTTTGTATGGTGTATTCGCGTAAGAATGCAGATAAGATGTGTGGGAATTGTCACTTCAACTCAGATTATACTGATAGCACCTGGCACAGTTACTAACGAGAACGAGAACTCTTGGGCCTTACTAAAATGTCCAAATTCCGTTTGGATGACTGGAGGAAGTAGAATAACAGAACAGCCGAACTTTGGCGCAAAAGTTTGGCCGATCGTTAGGCACTTTGTACTATCACAACTAGCTAACTCGTACGTTTTAGTTTCAGTTTTGAACAAAATCTTTATACTGTTGACCTCAAGTTCCTTTTCTTGAGGTGGTACTCACAAGTGCCGATACGACATGGGTGTCGCTGCTAAAAGGTAGTTCTGTGGCATACACGCTCACTAGTTGTGAAGGCATTGCTTCAGAAATCAACTCAAAGACTTTTGAAACAAAGTTGCCATTATTCACGTGACACAATCAGTACAACTGTCTGACATTCCAAACTGAGATTGGAAGCGATGTGGGAGGGACTGTGATGCATACATATGATTGTCCACTAACTGTCCCGTTCGGGAACCTTGACAACCTAAATAACAGCGTACATTCTCCGAAGATGTCAACTCTTGCAACGAATTTAACGATAGTGTGCCAGGTTCCTTTGTCTTAAAAATATGTTCGGTCAAACATATGTCAGCCTAGTGTTCATAAATTGCATTTAAATGGATTCTGGTCTCCAGTAGATCGCCTCAGAAGTGAGCTTGTAGGAGCTCGGGTTCCGCGGTTCGTTGGTTCATAGTGAAAATAACAAAAAATGCATGCCAAACATATTGAACGCAAATGGCCAACGTGTCGACCGCAAACGGTGTCAAGACACGGATGACCGAGATTAAAACATCGCAAAACAGGTCCAAAAAATGGTCAGTGTGCTATCATGTGAGCCGTGATTGGTGTTGCTGTGATTGTGTCAAAGCTGTTATGTGTCTACAGGCGTACATGCATGCATGCCTAGTGGAAATGTAATACCGTTGCCTGCATGCGTGTGTGCACTCACGCATACATGCGTACTGAGGTATGTGAAGTGCTGACACCTCATGGCCTTGGGATAGGTAGAACGGTCAGGTCACGTGACGTATGCCATGTTCAATCGGCGCCTGCGGACCGAAGTAAGCCGGACCAGATGGCAGACAACTCGACAGTCGGATTGTCGTGTGGATGGCTATACGTACGGTACAGCAACTGTGTGCACACGTCGAGACTTCTGTCAATCTGCGCGCTTTACAAAGCTATGGCATTTTCCCGTGTATGTAGTTGCCAGAAACACGTAAACTTATTCAAAGATGTTAGGGCCATAATTACAAGGTTTGCATGTACTTCATGCTCTTCAGGAAAGCCATCGCTGATGTGATCAAATTTAACGGCCAGACTTAGTTGTAATTTGATGAGGCATAACAAGCGACGTCGCACGCTGCCAAATTTACTACTCTGTGTATTTCGCTTGGGCTGTCCTGAATAGCAATTTGCACCCTCTCTGCACGCAACGTGATGTTTTAAGAAACCAAACTTGATAAATTTAGTGAACAAGGTTCTTGGAATGTTTTATGGAGCAAGTTCTAAGTTGAAAATGGGTTCATAAAACCAAGAAAAACCAGTGGTCTTTAAGGCTCTTAGCATATTACACAAAAATCGAGAATGCATAAAGTCCAAAATATCGATGGCAAACTCACCACGAGTTGCTGTATTGACGTCTGCGATTTGTCCCCGTCAGAACTGGTATTTTGATTATTGCCTCGTCGTCTGACCTTAATTCCCAGTGTTTAAAAAAACAAGCGATGTGAAATTCGCGTTAGCTCAAGATGTGATGCATGTTCGCTTGGCTGGGTTCATTTCAGAGAGGGGTGAATACGGTCAACACTACGGTACAACACTACTTAAATGTGATCAGTTCAAACATCCAACTGTGTTGTACGACCCTGATAACGCGCACTTTTTCGGTTCAAATGTACACGAAAAAGAGTCGCGACCCGATGGAGTGGTGTAGTGCACCGTGAAAAACCTTCAGTTGGCACATATTTTCCCATAATGTCATCATCAAGAGGTGGACGGACAGACAATCCGATGATAAGAAAAAGGCTGTTTTGAGGTGAGAGGATAACCAAAATACAAGCCGAGTTGCTAAAAAAAATTGCCGGGAGTGTTTGCTTACACATGGTCGGGAGCGATTGGTTGGATCAGTCGCTAATGCCAAATAGTACATACAATAAACAGACTTACAAATCTCGGATGAATACCCCAAAAGATATTTAGCATCAACCCCTGACCAACCTAACAATCCATGATGTGTCCTTAGCTATCTACAAAACGAATATTTTGCTTAACGCAGAAGGTCTGATATGAATCAAGTAGTTTTGGTCAGCTCAGTTCTAATACTTTAAATTGTTCGACTCTGTTTGGCTGGTATAGATACAGTTCGAGCTAGATGGACAGCAGACAAACTCTTGTGCACTCTTGGCTATTTATAGCCTAGAGTGACGTCGTTTGTCTCAGTAAAACGAACGGTAACCTCCGAGTGACGTCTGAGGGAATGCGCATCTATGAGTGACAAAACATAGGAATTATTTTGGCACAGCCTACAAATATTCGAGCGCATTTTGTGCATCTGTAGTTTGTCAGTATGGTGGTATCAGTAACAACAAGGGGATGCGCAGAACAGTAGGCGCGAACGGCCAGATGAAATTATGGACCACAAGCTGTTCCTTGTGGTATCAGTGAAAAAACGAGCAAACAATCTAGATACTAGTGATAGCGACCACGACCCATCCGCACCGGTCACTTAGATCAACTCGCTTCTTTGGTGGCAGTCCGTTGGCGGAGAAAAAAGTCTGGTATTTGACCGAGTAAAAACAAAACTCTCCTCCGCAACACAACACGTCCTGTGGGATGGCGTTTATCCATCATTGATGAGTATTCAGCAAGGTAATTTCTGACCAGTAACAAATCCGCTGAACCTTAGAATTCACTGATCCACAAATATTTTCCTGTGCAGGATGTTCCCATATAAGTAGAATAGATATAATGCTTCAGCCAACGGCCACCTGATCAATTACCAATGGGTTTATTGGCTGTTGATCAGATGCCACTTGACCTCCTTTCTGAGCCTGGCAGTTTGCTTGCAAGCGTTTCGTCATTATGCGAGGAGACATCTTCATTGCGCGTTTGGGTGCGTACTTCCCCAATTCCACCCCCGTTTGTCCTAATGACTATTTAAAATCGATAGCGCAACTGGTTGTTTGAGGTTTGGCAGGTGCTTAATTTGATTGGTTCCTTTGGAATCTGTGTTGCGCTGTTGTCTGATTACCTGAGATTTGCTTGATTCGCTGAGTACTTGCAATGTGCCAGTTCTGTTGCCTTTTCTCGGTTGCCCCGTTTTTTTCCTTTCCTGTGTGTTGCGTTCCAGCCAATCTTCCTACGGTTTGATTGGTTTCGCCCTTTGATTTGATTGGGATGATTACCATTTCTGTTGCATTTTATTCCGATTTTCTGGCTTTTGAGCGCTTCATAAGGTGCCTTTCTGTTTACCGCAATTTCCATTTATATTATGTAAATCCTCATGATTTGCTGTTTCGTGTTCGGCTCTTGAGCGTCCCAGTGGCCTCGATTTTATCCGTTAGGTTTTTTGTCTACTTACTAGCTTCTATTGGTGTAGTTTCTCGCTTCTTGTACAGCATTGAGTTTGAGTGTTCCGGAGTTTTTTGTTCTCGACAGGCCGACTGCAATGTCTTTGTTGTTGAGTACCACGCTTCCATAAGTTCATATTCGTCCTTTGTTTTTGCGGGGGATAATATATAGACATTTTCCCCGTTGAACTTACGTCATTCCTGATGTTCGTGTATGGAGATGAGTGAGAATTGATTATGCAGCTTAGCGGTAATTTGTTGTTGGTGCAGTCTAATAGACAGCTTCCTTTCTCTTTGTTCGGTATGTTGTTTGTCACAGTCACAGTCACTGCAGTGAGTTTTGTACAAAACGCTGGGATTCTTCTTCCCTTTCTTTGGCTTTCCAAAGTGCTTTCACAGGTTTGTAGGCTACTGCTACGCTACTGCTGTTTAATAGTCTCAGAGACAAATCAGGAATGTCCGAGTTGTATGGGAGTGTAGTCCGTTTACCTTTCTCTTGCTTGCGGAGTTGGTAGAGTCACGTTTTCTCAGGAATCTCCGGACTGATTCCTTCAGATAACCATGATTATGGGAGCTTTTGCATAGACGCTGTGGTTCTTTGACTTTAGGATCCGAGGTGTTGCAGCGTGTTCCAATCTGCTTGAAAAGTGTCCGAAAGCAGCGTTGTTGGAATACCACTTCATTTTGTGATATGGTCTTCATCTGTTTCGATGAGGGGAAGAGTTGGTGGGATTTACAGGCCTGGCTCTGTCCGATTCTGCCTATAGAGACTACGTGTGGCTCACGCAATTATGGTATTGTACATATAGTTACCAGAAATAGGAAATTTTTACGGATAATGATTTACACAATTTAGTGAGGCAGTCAGGCATTGATAAATAAACCCAGAAGATTTGAAATTGATTTCTTTTTTAGCGTCATTAGTCGTTTTGCTTCACCATCATACTGGCAAAATTTACCACTCGATGTTGAATGAAATTGTGGTTTAAAGTTATCTGGATCTTTTGGTGAATTCAGTTAACCGCAAAATTATGGATGTGACCGCAACAGATTTAGTTACGTTAGTTACCGTTCTACATTCTGTAGATAATGCAACACATTTATCGGCTTAGCTTTCACAAACGTTCCAGTGAGCTTAGTTTTAGAACACACGCAATCGACCAATCGGAATCAAAGGCCGCAGAAAATAAGTGCACAGTTTGGCGTAGGTGTGACCAGACAAACTTCACAATGAGGGCAGATCGCTGTTCGATATCATCCCAACATGCTTTCAAACATTTTCGTGTTGCATTTTGGACACGGTACTGCAACTCCTATGTTGGTCCTTGGTTTGCCGTTTTGTATATCAGAAGACACGGTAGCTTAGGACAGCCATTTATGAGGGCATAGGAAAGCTGGTACAACCGTAGTTATAGTGTCATCATGGAATTTTCCTCAAGGTTCAGCTATAATTCTCGTGATGGGGCGAGAAGCGTCAAGATAAAAATGCTGTGTCCTGGTTGGCTCATGTTACCACCAATCAGGGCATGTATTCTTTTGGTCCGTACTTGGCTCGCGACACATCCGTGGCCTTCGGTCATTCAGGGAGGCTCACCTCCGGACAATCCGGCAGTCGAATGATACTTTCTAACCATCACCGGTCCTCCGATTGGGAAACCTACGCGGATACCGTCCTTCTTGGATGGTGTTCTTGCTAACTCTCGTCTAACAGGTGCCTCACAGTCAGGTTTTTCGGGATTCCATGTTGACCGGTAATTCAGCAGGAACGTACCAAATACTTCAGCGATCATACCCTCCCACTTTGATTTTTGAAGAGCCCTCCTAAAAGAGCCGACAACACTTCGCCCTGATCACTTGACTGTGGGTGAACTACCGATGGTCATACACGTTCATGGCCACTCGTTTGACGAAACCTCGGAAATTCAACGAGCGGTTGAACGACGTGCTGATGTGAACTGTTTGCTATTATCTAAAACAGTGGTTTCCGGTTGACTGAATATGTTAAAAAAACGTCGGCTTGGCTACCGTCGCCATAGTAGTCGGGCCTTCCATCATTATATACTGCAAGCACTACCCATAATTAAGTGTTGTCCCTTGAAAGATCAAACAGAATCTACGCGTACTCCCAACCATAGTTTGTTGGACATGAGCCGCGGTCGTATTGGCAGTTTCGTGGGTTTTTTTGAACCATAGTACAACAGACATGGCCTTTTATTGATTATCAGGCCTGTGAGTCGATGCGCAGCCACTATGAATAAACTCACGCGAGTATCTTCATCAGCTTAATGCCCGAATGATTACGATGAAACTGGAGGCGGGTTAGCACGCCATTAATCTGTGTCTTGATAAACTTCCGAAATGATCGAATGTTTCCATTACAGATTTGAATGGGTAGTAAGCGTTCTGGTACCTATTCAAACAAAATTGCTGGAGTGATCTTCCAAAACTGTTATGGACCTCTTTTTCCAACGTAAATGTGCTGAGCCTTGTAAATGAATGCCGAAAGAGTTGCCATACCAAGTACTCTTCACAAATGGGTCGGGGGTCGGTTAACTAGCCCAAACGAACACATTAAATGGATGGAACGCACTCCTCATGAGGTTGGATTCCTTTAAGAGTACCCTGGTTCCTTGGTTGAATGAATTTCCACTTTACCGGCCAGTCAATATATGTTTTCAGCACGACGGCCTCCCAGCACATTTCACGAAGAAGACAATAGGATATTTTAACAGCAACCTATCCCACAGATTGATAGGCTAAGATTGCCCTGAAATCGCCCTCCCTGAGCACTGGAACTGGATGCGTTGGATTTCACTCATCAGAGTTACGGGAAGAGGACTATTTACGACTCAGTGCCCTCCAGTATTTAGATGTTACTGTGCTACTAAACGTCATGAATGGGCGAGTCTGCAGAGTTAGAAGAAAGGTTTTTGCATTACGGTTTTTAACGTACAGTAAAATCAAAATCTTCTGAGCTATTGTAATAACTCACCAAATGTGTTGGATGGGATACTTAGGTTTTC
The DNA here is from genome assembly GCA_004794785.1 of Opisthorchis felineus. Taxonomy (NCBI): domain Eukaryota; kingdom Metazoa; phylum Platyhelminthes; class Trematoda; order Opisthorchiida; family Opisthorchiidae; genus Opisthorchis; species Opisthorchis felineus. The sequence goes on along the minus strand of SJOL01003093.1, from coordinate 62,445 downwards.
TCATTGTTCTTCGCATTCACTCTCAATTTCATTTACCCCTATGGCCGACTAGGATTACCATGGTTAACCTGCAACCATTTTGCATGCCTTATCAATCTGGACAAGCCCAGTACAGCTGACCCTCTTCAAGCTTAAAATGCATAGGTGTATTCATTATCAGGGGCATTAAATTAGGGTTGAAAAAGTTCTGTGGAAGGTTTACTAGGTCACCGAAAAATTTCATCACACAGCATGGCTTCGCCATAGGTGTTAAGATGTGCTGGGGCTATTTTCACATGCTTCCGAGAAGATATTAGCTGGACGGGACAACAGCCGGTTCGCTGGACCACTTAATCACACTCATAGTCTGGCCCGGCAACTGTTTGAATGACAATAGTTCCCAATCCCATTTGAATCCTCAGGAATCGCTGATTGCATCGTGTCGGCTGTAGGAGATGGGTTTGGAAATGCTGGTATACGAGGACTCACATGAGGGTGTTGGATTCACCATAATGATGTTCTGGATTTCCATTTTCAGGAATCTGATATTCTATTGTAGCCTTGCATGAACTGAAATAAAAAACAACTTGCTTCCGAGATCAAACAAACAGATAACCTGGATGGAACCTGGGGTTCAGCCGTGGCCTACACTACCGGTGTAACAAATTTAACGGTCCCTAAGTTTTGTGGAACACTTTTCACTGACTTGGATAGAACAGATGGTTGAGCTTTAGTGTCCAGACGCTAGTAAACGTGCCAGTTCAGCTGAACTGGGGCCTCACACCTTGCTAGATGAAACTTTCTTGGGCTAGTAGCATTCAATGTATTTTCAGTCTGGTCTTCTGAGCTCACTTTCGTGGATTTGATGTTCCTGATTAACACAAGCGAAGAAAATGAAGCTACTCGCGAGCAGTGAACTTTTCCACAGGTCAACTTTCCCTTTCACCATTAGAAGTGCGGGGACACATGCGAATGAAAACTACGCTGTTTGCCACACAACGAAGTAGTCCAATACGACAAGTAGACCGCATTGCTTTTTGCCTCAGACCTAAATATTCTGTTAATAGTGAGGAGGTTTCGAACAGCTATTTTTCGATTCTTTCAGAAGCAGCTGGGTCTACCTGAGGTATTCACCCAAGCGAAAATAAATCGCTTAGCCGCTGATAAACACACAGAGATGAGTTTTACGTTCGAAGGAGATTTGAAACAATTTTTGTTAACCGTTTTACTGAGGGTTTGCTCCGGTCTTATTATACCGGTCATTATACCCGTTGGGACATACCAAAGCGGGATTGTTGACGACCGTAAAAAGAATATAGGTTGTCGTGCACCTACACTAGTGGCTAAAGGTGTGCATGCAATTTTTCGTTTATGTACACTCAATGATTTGAGGTGGAAGTCTGCGTCGGATGGGGCATCCATCAGTTTAGGCTGTTCAAGGTAGTGTGCATTTAACGTTATCGAACAACATGCACTTTTCCATCCGATGACCGCACAACACGGAAGTGTGCACGTAGAACATGCATGTGTGCCAAATGTGATCATGCCATTCGATTGCATTGCACACCCAACTGCACTTACAAGCTCATAAAGCGCCAAATACTGCATGATAGCAGCCAGTTTTGGAGTATCTACGGGCCTGGTTTGAACGGGGAGACGGACCATTGGCAGGTGAAACCTAGGAAAGTAGATAAATGATATAGATAAAAGCTGCGTTTGAAGATATCACAATGAATGTTAAGCCAGTGGATGCGAAGTTTTCCGAAATGCTCGAACACGAAGGGCACGGTGGGAACTCAAAACCAGGGGAAAGGAAGGTTCAAGATAGCAACTACTAATTCAGTCCTAAGGCCCAAAAATACAGCAATGAAGCGATGGAATACATTATATACTCTCCACAACCAAACCATGTTAGTTTACTCTCGATTTTTCGTTGGGACATTGTTAACCTCGAGATCTGATCTGCTTAGCAGTGGCACACTACTGCTGTGTTGGGGGGAGCTAGACAGCTCAATGAGCGATTTAAGATAAGGGGCGGCCACGTAATCACTGATTCTGTCAGGAAGGTCAGATTCCTGAAGGTTATCCCAGAATACTCGAAACATGCTGAGACCATCAAACTCCACTAAACGCCGATCAGATAGTCTTGGATCCAGGTCAAACAGTGCCCTTCAAAATATTGCGCGAGGCCGTTGTACTTTCTCACGCGCTTCTTTTGCAGTAAAGCTTTTGTGTTCCTTGTCGGCGAGTCTTCTTCCGGCACCAAAGCAGTCAGATATAACAGATTCTATTGCTATACCCTGTCTAAATGGGAGCTAATCAAACTGTTGTTCAGCCGCTCGAGGTCGAACGGTTAAGTGTTCAACCACTAGCCAGAAGGTCGCGGGTTCGAAACCATCTGAGTTTCGTGAGATGCACACTGCTGATGATTCCCAATAAAGATGAAACAGCTGTACAATGCTTCTTGGCTTTTCAGCAGAGATTTTCCTCAGTGACAGGACGAAACATCAACTGAAAATTAAAAAGTTGGTCTCATCGTACTTGTACAAATCGAGAATAGTCCGTTTTTGAAGTACTGAAATGTGGAGAGCTGAGTTGTTGAGATTAGGATTCTTACAACCCTTCAGGAATCAGACAGTCTGCAAAGAATCACAGGACAACAAACTCCCATTTGCTTCCGGTGTGCTCCTCTATCGTGTAGTGCAAATTATCTAGCTCGGAAGGTTGCGCACCATGCATGTGGAAAGGAAGGACACCACGCCAAATGCCGTCGATCTACCCAAGGAACTCGGATAAGCTTGATAAAAACATTAGTAGATGGCTTTCTCACTGCCCATCATGGGCACGCATGTAAATGTAAAAATAACCGATTCCTCCCCAAACAGTCGTGCCTACAAGGAGCTTCCATGCATCAGTAAACAGCCTCAACACTTAACGCGTTACCACTACCAGTAAAACCTTCTATGGGTGTCACCTGCCTTACTTTCCCATAACTCCACCCGGGTATTTCCTTATGGGTTTACGCCAGAAATATAGTTCGTATGAATAGATTAATCACAGGGAGTAGCCATGTTTATACACATAACATCTACAGAGTGTAAACCGTAAACCTGCTGTAATAGCATGGCTGCTTAACATGGTAGTCACTGAAAATCCGATTATCGAAACCTGATGCGGTGTCAAAAACCCCATAATTACTGGCCAACCAACCAACAGCCATCGCAGGTCCACCACCATACCGCCGACCCGTGACGCCTGCCTGAGGTTCACAGCCAATCAAAGGAGTACGGGATGCGGTACTTCACACCCTCCTACGTCGATAAAACTGCCACGCGACGAAAAAATCGTGACTAAAGCTGCCAAATACTCTCATTTGCGTACGAATTTGATTTCGATGGGATGCCCAACGGAATCCAGTTGAATGTCTCGCTTATAGTGGTAATTTTCCATTGAATGTGCTGCACGAAGGCCGTCCGATGTTTCAGTAGGCATGATACTGGAGACATAACGCATTAGTCGTAAGCTGGGAACTCTTAGTCAGCCCTCGACCGGTTTCGCCCTTCTTGGGGCTCATCAGGTAGCCGCATTCCCCGAATTTCTGTCTACCTTATAGTCCACTTGAACACCATATCATAAACCAGAGACTGAGCTGGGATTCAGTTGAGTATCCCGTCAGAATCAGATTCGTATGCAAATGAGAGTAGCTGGTGAATTCTAATTTGAGCTCAAGTAGAACATAAGGTTGACGGAAACTCTGGGGCTGCGCCTACTTGATGATCCCCAAGAAGGGCAAAACCGGTCGTGGGCTTTCGAAGAGATCTCAGCAACCTTATGGGGAGTCAGGTGGTTAGGAGTACACGGCGCACCCGATCGCCTCAAGGATGTGGTATAGACGGACCAGTGGATCTCCTACAAGCCGAATGCTGACGCACACGAGCAGGCAGCATTGGCGAAACAGATGTAAGCTAGCCAGCCAATCGATCAGTTGCCATCGTTGATTTTCGGTGCAGTCAGAACACGACGGCTGCACTCCAATTCACTAGTAAGCTTAGATGTATCATGTGAAGCTCCCCCAGGAATCTTCAAATGCTGTTTGCTGTTAGCGATCGTTTTCCACACTCAAAGTTGGGGACGAAAAGTTGACGAATTGCTGATTTCTTTCACTGAATATAAGAGAACTATTGCAACGTAATTTGTTGAATGAAGAAAACTTTGAAATATCCATCTTCGGCCGCTGTGCATGCTTCCATAGCACCATCAGGCTCAGAATGTGGCACAGAAGTAAGCAGTAAAGTTTCGGTTGACTGACTGCAGCAATTCTCGTCCTCTTCTACAGCAAGGACTCACACTTTAATGATGCCAGCACTTTTTTATTGTTGCCAGCTGGTCCTAGCAACGATGAGGCCGCGGTGAAATATTCTCAGGTAGTTTTTTTTTTTTTGTTTTGTTTTCATTTGTTTTTAATTTTTGTTTTTTTTTTTTTATTTTTTTTTATTTTGTTTTTTATTGCACCAACATAAGTTTCCTCAGTATGTTTGTCTTTCATACTCAAACTAACCTCAGAAAACATAACAGAACAATAATTTAATCAAGCCTGATGGATGTTCGGTGTTCTTTTCGCCCCAAATCACCGCCCATAGAATCAGGTTGAATAGGTGGATTATCTACGTTACAGCTCATCCACTCCCTCAATTTGTTTCACGATTCCTAACCTTAACAGGTACAGAGAATAGGTGGGGAGACTTCTCGTCCGATTTAGGTCAACTATACCCTAGAGTGGCACAAAGCGATTTGTCCATTTTTGGTCACCTGTCAACGTTCCCGTGAAACGGGGACAGCAGACTAATGGCCTTCTCTCAGTCAGTCAGTTGGGTATTCAGCCATAAACCATGTACGCTTTCGTTCTCCGAGGATGGGGTGATTGAGGGGATGGCAGCTACAACTCACGCCGACGAACACAATGAACGAGTTTTTATGAGCTTGTGCACGACTATTTTGCTAACCCAACCCAACCGAACTCATTTGTGCGACTAAGCGAATTCCTCGTCACCATCAGCCCAAGCAGACGTTGTAAAAAGAGCTATTTTCTCCCCGTACTTTTTGCCTTGTAGGTGTGCATAACTTGCCTCCTGCATTTCAAAAACTCACACGAAACTTCAAACCGAGTTGAATGAAATTGTTACGTGGTTCTGAGACCACTCCCCATTTCTAGCTGTCTAAAAACACAAAGCTATTTATTTCCCTCCATTTCGGTAATCGTAATCAAGATCTGGCAGTGTTGTGGAATATAGGTAGCTCGGGTGCGCTGCTTGGTTGTTGGTCTGTTCACCGAGCTTGGCAGTTGGATTGTAATCACGATCTTTTTATAGCTTATCAGCACACAGGGTTGGAAACATTTGTCTTCCCAATTACCTTAGCTAATGACCTCAATTGGTCGCTTCACCTTCAAAGTGCTTCTTCCAAAGTCCGGTGACTTTCTTCTTATGCTCTTGGACTGATAGCACTGTTCGCTACCTTAAAGCTAATTCAGAAATTTGATATTGCATTTGTCTTTCCTCGCTGGATTCGCTGTTTCACTGTCTCATTCCCTGGCATCTTGGAGAAGGATTACTAATGAACCAGTAACCTAATGATAACATAAGCATTCCTCCCATCACACGAGAACAGATGCGGGTGTTGTAACCTATCCTAGACGTCCCGCCGCGACGTCATTTTTTCCATTATGCCTGGTGTCAACCTCCATCGGGGCCTGACTGACAGCAACAGACAGAAGTTCTGACTTTCTAAAGCCGCAAGTCTTCGGTCAGTCGAATGAAATATAAAATAAACAAATTGTTCAACTGTAAAATCCTTTCGGTGCTTAGCTGTCATGCCACCCGAAGGAAGCACGAGGGCTGAGATATTGCCAGGTGGCTGACGCCTAGACAGGGAAAGTCGAGATGCACAGGTCGGGTTCGAACCACGGACCTTCCGTTCATTAAATTCGTGCTCTAACCACCAAGCCATCTCACATCTTCCTTTTGGGCCATGTTCTGGGTTTAAAGACACTACAAAAAGCCTGCACAGAGGCTGAACACAGATTCTTCCCATGTTTTTACATCCATCAGGTTATATCGCAATGGTTCTCCTATAATTCAGTGTAATAAATTAATAATTGGTCCAGTTTTGGTCTCTGTTTGGTTGGCTGTTTTCCCCAACAGCTGTTACTTGTTAGTAAACTGCACCTTAATTTTTCTGAGGGAACTTAAGATGATACGCACAAACTTTTTGCTGACGCATGCTGCGGTCCAACCACTATTTCCTCCCTAGAACTTCAGTCGACAAGGTTATTTGACCCATGCTACGTGGAAACGCTTACGGCTTCAGGGGGAACTTAACTTTCTGTCGGTGCCACAGAGGAAGCCCTCAGTTCGCTATTCCACCCTCACTGCACATAGAGGGCACGGATAATAATCGACCGTTCCAATGGTGAGCTTGTATCGGTTTCGTCAACTAGGGTTGCCCGTGCGCACTCAGCCCTAAATTAGCGTTCCCCTCGTTGCGGTTCAGCAGGTCCGTCTATACCACATCTCTGAGAAGATTGGATGTACCGTGGGCTCCTGATCATCTGACTCAACTGCACCGGTACACTTTCATACCGTGGGATATTAGGATTAAGCCTATGATTTGCACTTGCCTGCTACAGACCGAGAAACCTGGAGGCAGAGCGACAGTTATCGTGTCCCACGTAATTGTGCGTGCACCAAACGCAGGTGCGTAAGTATGCACATTCATGCGAAGATGTGACGTGCGGGTTGGAGGCAGGATAACCGGACGAAACTAGGGAAAATTGTCAACACTGTAGCTATAACGTCAGATGCAAATTAGTGTTAATCGCTTGCACGCCTTGGTGGTATAGAAAACCGCTACCGCTTTATCCATAAATATCTACTACACAGTCAAGAACAAAGGCGTCCACTATAGAAAGTTGGAACCAAGGCGTCACACAGGTATGTACACTAGTTCCGCTATCTAACGATTCCCCGCCCCCGTGACACGATCGGGTGGTTGACTCACTGGCCCCTTCAAGAGACGGTGGGCCATGGTTGGACTCCAGCGTAATGTACAACACGACTTTTCTTAGTGATTAAAAGGCATCGCACGATCAACTTGTGGCAGTTGAGCTCAGGTAGCTACGATTCCATAGATTTTTAAGGCTTTTCGCACCATGAATATTTACATATTCGCATTCACTGTCGCCTTGTTTTGGAAGTCCATCGAGTGGGAAAACTGTGCTCTTAACTAGTACAAGTACTCGTGATTACTGAATTCCGATGAAGGGTTTGCCGCTTGGTTATCCGCTTTAGCTGCTCTAGCATTGCCTAGATCGTGTTCAGTATGCTCGGCACTACCTCAATTTTCACATCTTTCGCTTACACGTTTCACATTGGGGTCTGCTCTTACGTTGTTCTCTTCATCCTTCGGTAACCATGTGTCGCTTCAACACCTTCTTCCATCAGGAATCTTTGGTGCTCAGAACAACAGCATCCGAACACTAGCTCGAAAGGTAAAAGTTATAAACGTGCCAACTCGAATTAATCTAAAACAACTATCCACAGAGCCACCAGCTATAGCGCTCCGTTCTAATCACTAGGAATCTTGACGACTTCCACCACGTTGACGTTGTTCAGATGATTTTGACATGAGCTGTTCACTAGGTCAAGGTAATTCTTTTTGTTGCATTCCACCATCAGGTTATATTCCCTACCTTAGTACGTAGAGCACGAAGGTTAAAAAAATGGGCAGTAGTCGTAAACTTGTGAAGGTGGTTACGGGAGCATTTACACATTTGAAATGCAGGAACGCAACTCATGAACCACGGTTCAATCGCCGCCAGTTCGTAGGGTTTAAGCCGACGACGACAGGGCTCCTTCTCACGCTGAATGTGATCCACCGGGAGGCTATGCACAAGCATCCCGCTTGTGATGCGGTAAAAACTGTTCAAACGATTGACATTGAACGATGAGTGGGATCCCGTCTGACCGAATGGGCCTTGTCGGGAATGCCACAGAAGTTGCCCATTTTACACGCGCTCTCTTTCCTTCTCGGTGCTCAGTAGGGTATTACAACAAAATAAATACCCCATAGGGCTCATTGCCCAGCAAATAGGGTGAACGCTACCCCGAACGGTGAGACAGGGGGACGAAAATCCAGTGGTCACCGTGGGAATACCTTATAGAAATGACATTTCAGGTGCCATTCGAAAGATACTTCGGCATTATGATATTAAAACATTCTTCCGACTTGGTAACACCTCGTAGGGACTAAGGACCTTACCGAACGGAAACACCGCACAAATTGCGTCTACCAAGTTCCCTGTGCATAATGTCCGGCCAAATACATAAACCTGCCAGTCCGGCAACATCATCTGCGAATCACGGAGCACAAACGACATGCGCGCTTTCCTCCGCCAAATCCAATCAAGTAAGAAAAAACTGAACGCGACCCAGCCATTACATTCCACTCACTTGAGTCCGGCCATCAAATCAACTTCGATGGTATTCGTATGCTCCGGTCAGGATTCAAGTCAGACGTGGAACGGGCGTGCGCTGAAATACCAGAAACCAGCACAAGCGAACTGCGCCAACCGTGGTGATGGAGCCACCATCCCGTCTATCTGGCTTGGACTTACCGCACACTTTGATAGGCATAGTGGCCAAAGTTCAAGTGATGATCTCAACAACGAAGCATCAAAGCCAACAGACAACAAGCGGAGACATCCTAGTCAAAGTACGCACACAATCACGAATACATGCACACACGATGGTTGCATCTGACTACCAACTGGTCTCAGGAACGCACAAATCAGGAGACACGATGGCGGACCCAAATAGCCCTGCACTCGATTCGTATTCAATTGATTGTAGAAATCTTTAAAAAAAGGTTTCCCACAACAACCGAAACATCGGACTATAACATCTTATCCCACTACGCTGTTTTGGCTTTGAATTTTCTATAGTATACACTACATGGTGCTCAATCTGTTTAACAGATCCAAGGCAAGTTTGGCCCGGAACCGATCCTCAAGACTTCCAGTGCTGTTAAACAGGTTTGGCGATGCAAAATGCTCGAAACATTTGGTGAACGTCGCATGCAAGTCAACCATGTAATTAATAAAAAATGGGCTTGCAATTACACCTTAGGAAGGGATCGGCCGGCGATTGGTAGGTACAGAAATTTACGTAGCCGATTGGGTCACAGATACTCCTACACTATTGGTCGATTGCACTGTGTTGGATAGAGAGGGATGGGGTTTTTAGGGCGGATAGCTGGTGGGAAGATGACTTGTGGCAGAATCACATGAGGTGGTGGACGGGATGTGACTATAGAGTTACCGCCGATCCGTCGCCCCCTTTCACTGCTGGGAGAGGGGTTCTGTTGTACCGCACCCCCGTTCTTTGGTGTCCGATGTGTGTTGCGTAACTGATGTATAGACCCCCCTGTCGTCGCTAGACCCATAAATATGTCCATCTCTCATTGTATCGACCAATTGCGTTTGGCTGACTTGCAATGCCTCCAAGGCCACGGCAATGTGGTCGAGTTATTCTCCACCTTGGCATGCACCACAACGCCCGCTATGCGATGCACGTGCACACACGCATACACTTGTCTTGTGATTTCCGTATGCCACAGCAATAAAAAAAAATTAGAAAAACGGAACCCCATTAAACTACGATTTTACGTCATCCGAGTGACAGTACGGAGTGCACAACTGTATCTTCGAAACTGTTAGTTTTTGGCGAGTTCTGTTCAGCCGCACAGGCAGAATTAACCAGCTAACTGATACTGAGCTATAACCAGCAGATAGGACTGCAACAACAAGTAACCCCGTGTCCAGTGTTACAAAGTGTCTTATGTCAGCAATCCACCAGGTAAGCATGTAGGGCATGGGTATAGATCACAGAGGTGGCAATGAGGTGGACCAGCGCGACCGGAACTTTATGATTGTAGCGGCAATCGGTATCATTCGAAAGTATTACGCTTTAGCGAATAGTACGTGTGAAGAATTCGGGACAAATTTGATAAAGTTCAGATGTGACCGAGTGGTTGTCGCATACTTATTCAACACAAATAAGACTGAATCCCTTTTAGAGAACAGGTTCCATACGAGAGGACAGTTATGGCCAGTAACATAGGTGTTCTCATCGTCCTACCATTAAAAAGTAGCGTAGTTCAGGTATCAGTAAGGATGCCCGTTCACTCCATCCATAATGGAAGGGGATTTTTTCGCCCCATGCGTGCTGGCCACTGTTTTTCACTTATCACCTCCTGTGCTGGGCAGAAAGCCAGAAAAGCACATGCTAGTTGGCGATGTTGCAGAGTACAAATAGCTCAGGTGAGCTGCCTGATTGTTCACGGAGTTTGGCAGTTCTATTGCAAACATTTCTCCCAAATTGAGGAGCCATCGTCAGTGTAGGGTTGGGTGGACAAATCCCTCCTCCGGCGCTTATATGGTTTCCAAACAGTATCTAACATCTCTAACGTTGCTGGTCGCTCGCGAAGTGATCGTCGAGTAATCTGATGGGCCAACATTGAAACCTAAATTGTGCTGTGGTCACAATTCACAAAGACAGAGCGGAACATCAGTTCAGTCTGGACAACGTCCAAATACTTGTTCATATGAGAACCAAAAGGAGACGAGAGTTTGCGGTGAGTGTTATTCTACTGAGAAGGCCATCAATAAACACATCGACATCTGTTCAGTCTATCAGGCCATACGAACAACAGAATTACACAATTACTGGAATCTGAACCATGTGGGAAATCAAACAGCACAATAATATGCAACGGACCAATCGGACCGGAGGTAGAGAGCTATTAAAACAGTTATTCAATCAGCCAGTAGAGCGGAGGAAACCAGACTACAAAGCAAGGAGAAACAGACCAATCACAACGGATGAACAGGACTGTCGAATTAGAGGCATTCAGCGAACCAAGCCAACGTGAGCAAACGGGACCATAACGCAACTCAGATTCCGAGTTGACCAATCAAATTATACGAAAGCCAACTCACGACCGACCAATAATGTTAGAGTTATTGGGCACTGTTTAGGAACCACAGAAGCGCAAGCAAACCCGCACTGGTGATGGCCCCTTGGCTGCGCACAAAAAGTTTGCAATACAATTGCCAAGCTCGGTCAACAGACCATCATACCGCCATAGGTTGCTTGTCAAAGTGGTCATGTGGCCATATTTACCCATAAGAGAATAATAAAAGCCAGCTACCTACTCCTATAGGAAAGCTAATTGGGTCGAACTTTCGAAACCTCTTGTAGCCTTCAATGGCCATTTTTAACTGTCCCCCAGGAGGGGGACGCAATGTCCCAGTGCTGAAACGGGAACGTCAGAAGCTAAAGGATAAAATATGGACGATTTCTGGAGGTCGCTGATTGAATAGGGTGAAGACGGCCTCAAGCTCAAGAGTAATGGAGTATTGTTACTGGTGAAAAACGGTAGAGCTCACTCTTGAATTTTGTTAGATGGCATCATGTCAGTCTTTCGTTCGCCAGCCAGTAGTGCAGGTCTTCGGTCGTTTGACACAAGGGGCTTGCCGTAAGATAATAATGTGACAGTGAACTCACTAAATGACGTGTTGATCACTGATGAGGTTGGCCAACAAGTAACAATGGCCTGAAATCCAAACGAACATTTAGTAGGCTACCAAATGGCTATAAGCTAATGCTTACGCTGTTTCTCCGAAATTCAAAATTGTCACAAACGTGGCGCGGAAAGCCGCAAATTAGAACTACAATGGAAAACGGTGCTCAGTTCAGATAAGTTTATCGTCTACAGACCAGGTTGCAACGCCGAGCTGGTTCCAGCCGCTGCAGTTTCGGTCCCCGAAAAATAGGAGGGTGATACAGGCAAGTATCGGAGGTGAAAGCATAGTCAACTAGTTCCTACTCCATCAGCCTAGTTGTTTTGGGGAACAAGAAACTGAGCAGCTACTCAGAGAAGGCAATAGCATAGACGCCGATCGCGTCAGTCACCGATCGCGTGACTGGGCCATGTATGCCCATGACACTAAACCCGGATGAGCTGAGTCTCGGATCACCTAATTCAGGGAGGCGGCAGTTGTCAAACAGACTGAGTTTATGGGCCAGTGCCTTCATACTTCATCACAGGGCCATAGATTGTCGGTCTATCGGTTGTTCCCACTCACGACGAAACTTACAAACAAAAATAAGCTCTGCGAGGGAGACGGTCCTATGATATGTGAAGTACATTCCTGACTACCGCATCCCCACCACCGAGGGAGAGTTTCTTCTTCACAAAACCACCTGGTGTACTTCATTCAGCATTCGTACTCTGATGTTTCCACCAGACCTGACCAGTACTTCGGATATACTGATGGTCAGATGCCGAGTTGTTTCGTAAATCCTCTGCACCTAGAGGCCACGTTTCCAATCTGCAAAACGATATGGATCGAACCGACGGAGTCTATACTCTGCACTTGACAAACCAGCACATAGGTGACGGAGGTTTTCAAAAGTTGTCGGATTCGAGAGTTGATCTCGTTTCCAACCAGTCTACGGAAACTTCTACGATTGTCCAAGTGAGCAAATTTATTTACCACATCGACTGGCTGGTTGGATCCCACAAAGTCTTGTAACAGCACTTTACAAGTCGCAGGTGTAAAGCACATACTAAACCATGCGGCAGAATTTTTGAAGTTATTTAGAATGATTTGCATCTTTGAAGGATCTGAATCAGGGAGGGCGGTTACGCTGTGTACTCAAAGCCCGTGAGCATTTCGATCCCTGAGGTTTCAGAAGCAAGCAGACAAGTTTCAAGCAACAAGTCAATAACAAAAACCGAAGAGGAATGGTGAGACAATGGCCTAATCTTACATCACTGGACGTTGTGAACTCAGGTGACAGCTTGCTGTAAGCCCGCATACAATGCTCCCATGAGGGATAAGAATTTAGAAGCGACATCTCAGATTGCCAGGCGCCGCCCTAGTTTCTGATGACAAGCAAAATCAGAAACAGCCTTCAGATCAAGAAAAACGAAAAACGTAGAAGGTTTAAAAGAGTGGCGTTGTTCGAGAACCACTCAAAGTAAAGATATGGTCAGGGCGGAAACCGGCTTGGTTCTCACGAATATCTCTTCCCATAACCGATCAGCCTACGCAAAATAATACCAGAGAGCAGTCTGGGTACGACAACCACCAGACTAATGTAACGATGTTTCCCGAACGACGCTCTTGCACCTTTTTTGAAGATTGGAAGCACGGTCGAAGCACTTTCGTCTCAAATCTTCTGCGGTAAGGTGGTTACAATGCTCACGAAGGATTCACCATCTTCTTTGATACCTAGTGTTCATTTGTCGAGTTGGACGAGTTGCACAAACAGCCCTAAAAGCTGAGAGCCTATCTTCCTCCACTCTCATTCATCCTCCAACCAATCTTCGTCATCGATGTGGCTGCGTGCTTCCATTAGCATACTAGCCATGCCTGCACGTCACATTTGAGTAACTGAAACTCGCTGAAGTTGATGGACTGGTTTGCTCTGTTTCGGGAAACAGAACTGATATCCGAACCCACACAATGGCGTGATCGGAGTCAGGTTGCGTACCCCCAGAAGGAAGGACTGCCCCAAGATCTAATTGAGTTCATGGCTGGTATCCGGTTAGTGGTCTCCAGCTAATTCGGTGTGCGCTGGTGATGAAAGTCCGTACCGGCCAGGAACAGACGATGTTCAGCACACGACTCGCTGAAAAGGTCGCCCCCCATACTCCGTAAGCGGAGCATCGAATACGTATCTCGCACCCAGCCATGAGTCTTCCGGGCTTGGTCGTCCAACTTGAGCGTTCAGATCACCCGGTAGGATTAATATATATGTTCCTGAAGACTGAAGCATCCCTGACGGATCCAGATAAAAAAACTTCCTCATCTTCGGAACTGCAATCTGTCGGGCCGCATGCTAAAACGACAAGTAGACTCCGTTTACCGCATCGAACGGCGTCGGTATCACATGAATAAGACAATCGTAATATGCGAAGACAACTGTTTATTGGAATCCAGTCAAATGAAGTCTTTGTACCTGCGGCTGAGTGCAACTCCCATGCCGAAGATACCGCAACCATTGCATCGGGATCGCAGGGTACTGGAAGAGTAAAATGTGGGACATGTGAGTTTATGCTGGGCGGGTTGAGGTGCAGGAGCGACGTAGGGTCTTCTGTGCGTGTTCCGGAGACAAACCACATAGAGCGACAGGAGGGGAAAGCAAAGTTTCAACAAGAGATTTCTGTTGCCACATTTGACAGACAGTACGGGCACTGAAGGTTGCAATACGGATAAGATCTTCTGAGTTCAATAAGGGAGTATTTTGATTTGGTATAATGGGCGGCAGTTCAGACATTGAACTGTGGTTAGGGGACTAGCATTTGGATTGAGCACAGTGGACCCTATGAAGACTGGGGAGGGGGTATAGGTGATGATCGGTGAATGAAGAGCTGTACGGGCGAATTGTACTTCCGGGTTGTTAAGCCGAGGAAGTTTTGTTTGAGGTATTTCACCTTGAGCTCTTGACTAAAAAATCGGTAGTAATCTTGGGGAATCTTGCCAGAGGCCGATGACTAAGTAGTTTGACCCGCTAGACTGCGCGAGACTAGCCTAGCCCGAGAGACCAGGGAGTAAGGCACAGATCTCTCACTCCTGATGCTACTGTCCGTAGCAGGTGCATTTTGACCCGTATCGGGTTTTTCAAAGGTTTTACTTATACACCGGCCGTATCGAATCATTGCCACTTCCATAAATACGGAAATGCTGGTCGGTATGACTTTATCTGCAGACTGCCTCGTATTACGGAGGCTGGTGGCTGTTCGTCTTAGTGCTCTCACTTCGCCTTCTTGGCATGGCTGCACATTATGGAATGGAGTTCTAGCCAGTATAGCTCGCAGAATCAGTGCAGCACTTACGTCCGACCGCCATGTCAAGGTGCAGCTTTTCATCGTAAAAGCTGGTACTGGAATAACACACTGTGTAATCACGCCAGAGTTGCTGGATTTCTTTGGTAAATCGAGATACATTCTATATGATGAAATCGTTCGAACTGAGAGTAATTTGGAACGACGGAACAAAACTAAGTACGGAAGTGATGGCAAAAGGCTCAATGCAGTCCACCACGAAGCAAAGTCAGATGTACTTATGAAAATTAGGTGGATCAGAACAGGATCAGTACCATATGGACCAGGGGATTTGTCCAATGCTGAAAGCCATTCCTTCTTATCTTCAAATAACTGAGTGAAAAGAAAGGTCCTTGTGCAATTCACTACTGCAGTAAAACGGATTCGCGATCAGAATCCACCTCGAGGAAAGGGGAAACGGCCTGTTCGGTGGAGGTTCTTTATCAAAGAGTTGTACTGGTATCGATCTAATATTGTCGTGCAACCTGAACAGTACTGATTGAACACTGTGACTGTGGAATAGCAGCAAAATACGTAACCCGCTCCAACTACAACCAGTTCAACCTATTAATGTGGCACTATTCTGAACTTGGTAATGTTAGCAATCACAACTGGCACTGAGATTTTTTCTGCGGATGAACTGGTGGTGTGACAAAACGTGCGGTTAGTATAACCTAGCTGTTGTAGCACCGAAAGTGTCGAACTTAGCAACACGGGTCACAGTACAAAATGACGGTCACAAAGGAATGCCATTCAGTGTTCGACTCGCCCGTCTCATGCCACTGCGCACACAATAATGTGGTTACAGTAACCCAGACAGTATAATTCGGAAGTGGAGGCTCTAGACAAATTCGAGAACTGGGATGGCCGAGAAGAAATGCAGTTCCAGTGTTCAGCGTCTAAACACACGTTGCCCGCTGGTATATCGTGGGATGAAGTTGTTGTGGTCATTTGGTTCAACAGGTATTTCATCACGAAAATATCTCCCGTTCATTTAACAGAAGTGTGGTTGGACAGAATCAAGTGATTGAATTAATTTTGCTTAACAACGGCATGCTTTTTGGGACGGGTAAGATGTGCGTGTGAGCGAAAGGTTGGGACATTCGCTCTAAAGTCTAGGCGAGTAGATTCTCCGGTACCGATGGACGTATTTTTTATTGGACAGCCATGGAGCACTTCAAAGATCCAATCCAGCGAAAAGCAGGGCAAAGTCTATAGCTCAGAAACCTCTGGAAGCCGGTGACTGTTTTTCCGGTTCATACGCTCTTCGGATTGAAGCGGATAATGCAGGATTCCCAGGTCACCGATGAGTTTGAAGCGGGTAGACTAGATGTTACTATGACAAACATTACCAACCCGTGGTTGCCTTGAAATACGGGACTAACCAAACTGCACAAAGACATCAATGGTCTGCCCACCGGATATAACGTCAGATACCCATTTACATAGATTGTTTCAACAGGTCCTCATCAACAGAGGTTTCGCGAGTAGCGGATAAGCTGGGATAATTTGTTAGTAAGTTGTGGATGACCAAGCCGAATGTATCCTATCCAGCTGAGGGTACACGCTAGAAACCCACGCTCACATTTGTGCCCGTTCAGTTACTATACTTCTTGAGCAATGCAAGAAAAACGTGGATCAGAGGCTAGCTAGATGGCTTTCCGACCGGTTGTAAGTATCTCCGACTTATCGGAAGTTCAGTGGTCACAGTCTACTTGGGTTGCACAAAAAAAACTAGCCGATGCGTCAGAAAAACTATCAATTTATCCACTGATTGTTTGCTGACGACTTACCGGTCGGTTCCAGTGTTTTTTGAATTTGTCGAAATACAGACCACAGTTGTCTTGTAAGCACTGAATGGTCATTAAATGGGCTTCGGTTGCTGTGGCGGGTTCCTCGCTCCTTTGAAGGAGTAACCTCACTACTAACGGATCCACTGCTTGATCAAATTACATTCCGTGTTACAGTTCTACATAAGATGGTTAGATGCTGTGGAAGGCTAACTGGAAAACCAATGGTGGTTCGACTGTGCTTCGTGCGTTCCACTCGGCTGGAAACCAAACTGATCCTAAGCTGTTGGCTTCCAACCTATAGTTGGAGGAAACATTGTTTGATGACCAAATAAATCAGTAGTTGCTTGGTTGGTTTGATCAACGAACTTTCCAGCTTAGTCGTGTAAGCGGTAGTGTCCACAGATTAAAAACGACCAACATTAGTCTTCTAAGGGTAAATTTGTTGTTTACTGGGCTAACATGAGTAGTTATTCAGGGGAATGTTCGCAAGAATGAGTGGGTGGAGGCGGTTTCATCTGTGTGCGTGAATGGCAGTCGTTCAGTGACATCTGCCTATTCGAGAATTATTGAGACGAAAAAAAACGTAAATAGTGATGAAGTTGATCTAGGTGACTGACGGTTTGCATAAACTGTCAGTACCCTTAGTGTAAAATCAGAGTTCTCACCCCGTCTCATCACTAGTACGCATCAAGGTAACGAATTGAGGGATGGGATGTTGAAGGCAACTTTTCAATATATGAAACCCCGAGTGTGGCAAGATCCGAGTACTTGGTAAGTTCTTGTTGCGGAAACTTCATTCACGGACACCACAATATCAATCCGAGACACACCGTAACATTCTAGCGTGATTCCTAGACAATGCTAATATGTCTACAAGGTTGGGGTCGCAGAGAAGATGATCGTGACAATAAGCGCCAGATACCAAAATGTGACGGGAGGACCATGTCTTAGGGAGATTTCACTCACAATATCAGAACTTTGGGAACAGGTTATCGGTAAAATTGTATGAGAAGCAACTTCGTGTCATAGCACGAATGGCACCCCAGAGGCGCAATATCAGTATATTCCATCACAGTCACTACACTGGACAACTGAACGGTCACGAAACAATGCAGTTATCGGGATGGGGATGGACAATTTCTCAAAGTGCATGCAAAGGCACAGTCCACACTGCCGTTCCATAGATCCCACCATTAAGCCGCTCCATTGTTGTGTGAGGGACAAAGTTTACAGCAGACCAAAGGTGGAGATGACGGCAGTAAGAGTGAACTTAAAGTTCACGGATGTCTACTCTATAATGCCCCAGTAAGGACTTAGTAGATGTTATATGTGACGGTACGTCGACCTGTCTTTCGATAGCCACATTGGTACCTTAATGTCAGTCCTTTCGTTCCACGATTAAGGCTACCCTCGGATGGTTTCATTTGACAGGTCAGCCATGCAGTCACGAGCATTTTCACCATAATATCCAGTTGTCTTACATTCTTGGTTGGTGCCATTTCCTGCACGCCTCGACACTTCGGCTACCCAGTTCAGTAATCTCCATCGTCGGATGCATCCTGCGTCCGATAACTGCCAGTAAATAGGAGCATCCAGTGTTTGGTCCTGAGAAGGCTGTGTTAAGTCCTTTGTTATCAGTCATCTAGAAAAGTGTATGTTGAAGTCAAGCTTCGTTGGTTGGCTGGCGTCCGACACGGATTTGCCTGTCATCGGTGGCTGGACCACAGGACACCCGCACATAAATGAGACAACACGAACGATTTGCACGGATCCGGATCTGTTGCTGTAACTCGGACGTAAACCGAAAGGAGCATGACCAGTAAGCCAATGAGAAACATCGATCAGTTTATGAATGAAAGCACTGCAATGACCACTAGCACTGCGCGGAACAATGTTGACGATGTCATCCGCCAATCCATTCATTTTCCACTATAGTACGGCACGTTCCGCGCGCATAAAGTACACATGCCGGGGGCTGCTCGAAACGAACCATTTCGACTGCAATGGATGCACGGGTAACAGGATACTCCACCGCTATAGACCAGGGCAAACTTTCCCCAACTCACCCGTCGGGGCTCCACAACTGACACAGTATGAGAGCGCTAGCGTCACGTAAATGCAAGTAGTGAGTTAACAACTGCATTCCAGCTATGTTGACCCACAATACGTTAACATACACATGTGTTCTAGCGAAGATTTTCCTGAAAAGGCTTTTTCCCATCGGAGCTCGTTAGGTGAATCTGGAGAGGAATACGGGTTAGACTGATGCCACCTACACACACCTGGTAAGTCCCACAAAAGGTGGAAAGGCTTCGTTTGGTAATGTGTTGGAATATTGGTAGATCAACAGCCAAATGATCAATTACCAAAGGCTTCGTATGACTCACGTCCGGAACCGAACAAACCTGTATCAAAACAGGATTTAACAGTACTACGGTCCCCAAAGAAGACGTGTCGGAACAGTCCACCAGAAACCAACACGTTCATCGAGAAAACCAATGCGTTCGACACTCTGTATGAAATCTTTTGCTCTAAAAACACTACAAGATGAACTGGCGCGCGCGTGTATGTAGTGCTGTCAATTCAAACGATCTGGGAGTTTGCATGAATGCAGTAGAGAAAAAAACACAAAGGAGGGAAGACTTGTTGAGCTATCACAGTTGCTCAGGAGATAAGTCTGGCGAGGACATAGAAAAGCCTGTAAAAAATCACCCTCCAAAAATCAACCAAGATGATACGGGATGAGCAGGATTGCAAACCGCGCTTGGCGGTCCAAAAAAAACAAGTTGCGTAGAAAATGACATGATAGGGATGACGATCTGGTGTAGAAACCGGGAGGTTGGATGACAGTAGAAGTTGTGCGCGGGATCCAGTAACATCGAGAGCGACAGAATCCTTGGTGCGAAGAGGACAGGAAAGCATACTAGCATGGATTGTGGCCCATGAAGTAGTCAAAGAAAGGGGCAAGACGGGAATGAGTGAAATGCATAGCCAATAGAAGGGGTCGACCACGCAGTCAAACAGAATGACTGGGAAGCGTGCACATGAAACACAAAATTAAAACGTCTGTTAGAAATCTGCGGGAAAATATACCACGGATGTGTGTGTGTGTGTGTATTTGAAAATCGATCGAGAACTCCTTAGATAAAACAGTCAAACAAAAACCGGTATGAAACGGACGAAAAAGGTGAATGAAAGACTATGGTATAGTAACGTGTGTGGGAAAGGGAAGTCTCGGTTCATGAACAGTATCAGTCGAACAAAAGGCACATCACATTGTTGATCGGTATGAAGTGGAAAACACTCGGATCTCATGGGATTTTAAATCTGGATGAGCCAGCAAAAACACGGGATTAATAAATGACAAGAGATTTCAAGCACAGGCACGCGACGCACCGGAAAATGGTTGGGTGGGTGGGTGAGGGGCACTGATAGAGAAATTGAAAAGGATGGCGCGTAGAAAATAGACGGTTAGAAAGGATGTCAAACTGTAGAAAAACGATGAGGTTTCGGGCAACAATGGAATGTCCAATGGGAGATGACCTTGAGAGAATTTGGACATTGCGTGATGAGTCGGAAATCATCATGATAAACCCAAAAAAACAAACAGCAATCTGTATGGTGCACAAAATAACAAAAACAATCCGAATGACTTAATGGCGTGATAAAAAAAGAGAAAGTAATGTGGACAGTTATACCTGGTGGTAAAAATGCCATGAATTCACTGTCAATGAAAGCGCTTGGAACGATGGACAAAACGGGTGGCATGAGTAAATGATGCACGGAGTGAGGTGTTCGAGGAAACATCAAGGTGGTCCGGCACCGGTAGGTGGAATAAGTTTCGCATGGGAAACTCAAATCACTCGGATGCGTGACTGTCCAATAAAACGGCTACGGCTGAAATGGGGACCCTAGTGATACGTCGGTTTCGCAAGAAGCTGGAACCGACTCGATGACAGTGGGAGCCTTGTCCTCCACCGATTGGAGTGAAGTAGACGCATCTACTGAACCTTCACTGGTGTGAGTGGCCTCAAATGCGACCAGCTGCGTATGTGTGCTGACAGTCGGTCCCAAAGGTGGCGTGGATGTGAAGGATGAAGGTGAGGAGGTTACTACAATCGGCGAAGCATCAGGGAAGCGACGGCAAGCCTTTTTCCAACGACATTGATTACACCATTGGTCACGATGTTCGATCCCGTAAACCTTACGGCATTTTTTCACGTCTGATCTACCCAGAACCGTGCCCGCTGTCGACACGAACGATAAACCGGAAGTTGAGGGTGCTGTTTCAGACATGGTGCGTTGTTTCCTATGGTTTGGGTGAATACGAGTGTGAGACAGCGTTGGTTGCATGCTACGTGACGCGGCACTCGGGTCAACGCGATTCACGAATGAGGGACCAGGCGAAGCATCACTGGAATAAGACTGGCCACCGAAAACGGACAAGGTGGGTACAGTTGAACGTTGCACCTCGCTTTGGGTCACAGACCCCACGGTGTGGACCATTGTCGGGAGTGTTCTCGAAATCTAGTTGGACAAGAAAACGGGGAAGAAACGAAGAGAAGCGAAATCCGTGGATTAATGTGGCCCCGCATAGCGAGTGGTTAACATCGCGGACTTCGATTTCGCCGACCCGGGTTCGAATCCCTGCATGGACGCTTCCAAATTGGCTGTTGCATCCGTCTTGAAAATTGTGTGTATACGTTGTTTCAACAGTAAAGACTTAAAACGACACTTTTAATAGTTCATGTGGCTGCTTTAAGGACGCACAGTGATCAAGGGGGACCCCTATTATCTGTCGGGGAGGCGGTCTGGATTCTGCTGGACCCAGCTGTTTAGTATCCACTTCAATTTGCTGTTCTTCGCAGAAAACAATTAGTGCGGGTTGACGAAATCGGCTATAAAAAATCGATCTTCACGCTACGATAACACGGCTCTTTAGGATAACTTTCCAGGTGCAGTACTTTGGAGCTCTGGATTTAGCTGGACCTGTTGCTGGATCCCTGAAACGATTGATCAAACCCCTATTGTAAAAATGTGCCTAAAAGTCAATTCCGATTATTGGTAGCGATACACGTGACTGGAGACCTACCAGACAAACAAAACCCTTGAACAAACGAACCAAATCAACAAATTAAAGTGTTTCGTTAGTAGTCGAACCCAACTGACCAGTAAAGAACTAGCAAACAATTTTCTTGAAATCGACACAATGAAGTGGTGTGGTAAGAGTCACTCACATGATCCACAGGCGGATTGTATCCAGACTTGTTGATCTCGGATGCACTGTGAGTGAGGGGATTGTTAGGGGCACCAGAGGATCTTGCACTGCTAATTTGCGTCCGTGCTGCTACTCCGTGTTCGCCGTCGGCGTGCTTTTCGGTTGTACGTACCATTCCGATTTTGGACGACAGTTGTGGCGTCTCTCGACCCTCCCCAAGGCTGGACTGTGTCCCAACTGAGGTATACTTGCGAACCACCGGTTCGCAGACCGAAGTCGTGACCGGCATTGTGGTGTCTGAGTGTACGGGCTCTTCGGCAAGGGCCAAGAGGACGAAGGTCAACTTGCGCAGGAGATCGGTGAGATCTAAACACATTGGATCATCTGCGCTCAAGCACACCCTATTGAGCGCCCTTAAAGCTATAGGCACCTGGGGATCCAATGGACTATCTGCACGAGTGTCCAAAGATCGGATTGGATGAGTAGTGTCAACGGGATATCTTTCAGTGATCCAATCTTTGAAGTGTCTGCTGAGAGTCGTCTGAAAATAGATAGGGTTACATGGATTGAAGATTAATTGGTTAGCTCACCTAAAAGAATAAGGGTGCAATGGGAAAAGTCCCAACTTGACAGCATGAATGATATATCAAGCAATCGTGAACGGCTTGTCCAGCAGGTTGCTCCGGCCCACTAGCAGAGACAGTTGAATGTAAATAGTAAAGCTCATGAAAATTATAAACCTCCTCTTCACAAGCAGAAGTCACCAGCGACGTTAAAATTGTTGTCCACTCGTGTTTCAGACGGGTACGAATAGAGCGCACCTTCATCATTGGAGACCTACATTTTGTTCACTAGTAACTGGAGAGTCAGTCAGCTGAAAGGGTGCACCAGAAGCAAATAAATTTGTCCAATGTAATTGAAGACGAGAACCTCAGCATTGTAGATGCAGAGGAAATCGCCCCTGGTCACAAGATTGCAAAGTACACCGGAATGACGGCAGTCCACAGAGCTGGAGAAGCGATTTCTATGTACATGGATTAGACACAACATTCGGATAGCCTCAAACGTGAGAAAACGATTTTTGCAACACCTGATATCGCATGTTCGTCGAAAAAAACAGGATAAAACAAGGCCGTACAACGGGTCAGCTGGTTGTGGTATGTCCATAATTAGTTCACCATCGGGTACGTGACCACGTCCAACCAAAGTGTGCTTGCAGGAGCGGAACTATTAACCACCCATAAAAACCGTTCGAATGCCGCATCACGCGGGCTGCCGGCCCGGAACTTGTGCAATAGCCGAAACAAATCAGGTGGAAAAATGCTCGTTTTGTCCCCTGGCGTATTGTTTTTCTTCATCACATTAGCAGCTAAGGCTGAGCGAAATATCGAGACTCAGTGATCGCTAATTGGTGGACACAATCCTTTAACGTAATTGACGACCCGAAACCCACAGCTAGCGTCAGTCGGTGGAAAATCCAACATCAGAGAGTAGAAAGCAACAATGTCAGTACGCCGTTCAACATCAGAATCGAACAAAAAGTGAAAGGTTTCAGTTCACGCTAAAAGCAGGGTCGTCATTTCCGTCCAAAACCTACAAATCATAAGCCATGACTCACAACATATAAGTGGGCCGATCAAACGGCGTTTCGACAACGCAGAAGGTCACCGACAAAACTTAGCTGGACAAGTCTGAGTAGGACTAGCCAGAGCCAAATGAATGACAATGCATGATACAAAGAAGCGCATCGAGCAACGAAATTGTATGACGCCCGAGAGTGTTACATTGTCACAAGGGGAGCCGGAATAATGCTGACCGGGACTATTTGGTGTCCAGTTATTTTGGCACCAGCTACTCAAGTGACTCATCGACGAGTCCCATAGCCGTCCACCCGTAACACCATTTTGCTGCATGGCTGCGATGCCACCCGAAGGATGTCTAGGCAGGAGTAGTCAAGATGCTGAGGTTGGGTTCGAACCATAGATCTTCCGGTCGGTAAGTTCCCGTCTTAACTACTGAGCTATCTTGAGTCTTACGGTCGTGAACAACAAAGTCGTGTGATTCAACGGTATATGCATGAACAGCAGTATGCTAGGACGGCTTTGGTAAGACCCAGCAGGCAAGTATTATTGGTAAGTTATCGTATCTTCCCCAAGGTAGTTGGAGAATAGATATTCGGTCGCTTGGAATTACGCTGCGACTTCTCAGCTATCGGTTCAAGTGGAGAGGCTTGTAGCATGGAACAAATGTTACACATGATCAGAATCGTAAAAAGCATGCACTTGGAGGTGTCACATGTTGTGATGAGATTCGGTAAAGCTGAGAATAAAGGGTGACTCATGGGTGGAAAAACCAACAAGTACTTGTATTGGTGACTTAATCTAAGAGTAACAAAGAGTATTCAGGATCAGAACGAAAATAGGCTAGTGAACAAAAAGCACCGCACTATATATATATATATACAAAGACGTCACCTTAACATCAGTCCGAGGAAAACCACCCACTGAAGTGGGGAAAATAGAAAAAAGAAGTGGGATCAGAGAGGATGCTTGTTGTGGACGGTTATGTACCTTAAAAGTGGACCAGAAGTTGGTATATGTGTATCAGTTGTTCGCATACACAAACAACATGTAAAGAAGACCGGTCAGCTGCTTCAGAGGAGTGACGCAACTTTGAATTCTGTTTTTTTTTTCTGCGAAATGCAGCATTCTCAATTCACTGGTTTCGTTGAGCCCGTGGACTAATCTGGATAGGATAACGGCTACCGTCCCCAAGTAGTTAGGTGTACCTATCGAGGTGAATTTTGCCTTAAGGTTTTTTCAAGACCAAGTTGCGCATTAAAGGTCTTATGATAGCTGAATACAATTTTTCTCGAAGTGAAATTAATTAGTCTTGCATCATTCTGAATTGATGAGCAGTCGATAGAGGAGCTTCATTGCTCTCGGTGGCGGACATCCGCTGGAAGAAACAAGCCTCCAGAAATGTGACGTTTTCTGGTCAGAAATAAAATAAATAACAATACACAGAAAGCAATTCAATTGACAAAGGGATAGTCCACCACCCCAAAACGGAGGCCTCTTTATCCATATCACGGATTGTTATGTTCAATATAATCACTTGTACCGAAAGAAGTAACTCCTGGACGGTCACAGCTTTCTGTTTTATTTCATTTTGCAGCATTGCGCTTTAGGTGCAGTGAACAACTGAACTCAACCCAATCAATTGATATGAGCAGTATGTAAATTCTGTCTGATTTTATTCCGTCCACACATTGACTTCTAGAAGGGAAGCTAGGCATTACTGAGTATCTAGATAACGTAAGGAGTTTCAACGGCCAATTCTATCTAGATGGAGTGGTCTTCCCATCCGGTAGGATAAATCACCGCTTTGGCCCAACCTCTGGATCTATTTCGTCCGCTCAATCCATCATCGACTCACTGTATAGAATTTAGCGCAACAAATTATATTTCGACCGGATTACACAGCTAGTTTGTGAACGGGCAGTACTGGCATACCATCTGGGACACCGAGTTTGCCATCAGTGCGTACCGTCTGTCAAGTGGAACTGACTATCCCCATCCAGTGTTTCATCAGCCTGACCGGAATTCCCCAACTCGAATTCCTTGGCAATACTCCTATCCTCCTGTTCGATTAACGCATCAAGAATTGAACCTATGGCCATGTGCTCTGCTTCACACGACATACATTCCACGTGTGAATGAACCGCACCCAACGTTTATAAGCGGCAGAAAGCTTACTGATGCACCCAAGCGAGTTGGGTCGATCAGAACGACAATCGGAGCATCCTACGCTTTTGAACTGCTGGACAGCTAAAAAAATCATGAAATTGCGTTTTCAAGCGCTTCAACTATTTTCAGTGAAATGAAGCACTAAGGCTTCGCGCAGAGATTTACCCATTAGCCATCAAACACACGTGAACACAGGCGGCTGTGGTTGGAATTATTTACATATATAGCGGAGATGTCTAGGTATGTCTACAATATCCTCAATCAGAGTCTGTCAAAAGATGTGCACAGTTTATCAACCAAACTTGGTCACTAAGTGCCAACGCTGTAACCAAACGGACCGACAAAAACTGAGGCTAAAGAGTGGATCTGATACCAAGGAGTCTTGAAATGCTCACCACTCAATTGCATTCACCACAGGCCACGGGGCTGAAATCAGACCCTCGAGTTGATTCCATGGGACACTAACTACAGCTATGAAGAGTCATATCTATTTTCCTGATCTTCGGTCGAGCTTCGTTCCCAGCTAGCTTGGACGATTAAACAGAGGCATGACAAACACTGGTGCTTATTTTCATGAACAGAGTCCCACTAATGCATTTTATTTCGTCGACGTACGTTCAAATTATCCCATGCACGGCGGGATGTGCACACTTTCCACATTTAAAAAGGATCATCATTTAATTGGAGGTCGTTTTTTGTTGGGTACACCACTACAGTCCAGCAGGACACAGTGATGGTACATGTGAAGTCTCGGATGAAAGTGAAAAGCAAGAAGCAAGAGAAGACTCTTTCACCAACCTCGCTATGTCCCCGGCCAGTCGACATAGTGAGCGTAGTGAATCCAGTTGCGGAGGCCAGCGGTGCAGATGATCGTCGCTGATTGTTAGATGGTTCATGTTCAGGTGTCAGTTGAGTGGAACTAGTAGTGACAGGGTAGAAACGCAGCTCCCCATGTGGTAGATCTGAAAGGATATCACATCCCGGTTCTCCCTGAGTATCGACGAATGGACCAGAGAAGAAAAACGGCCTGGAAGCGGGATTCACGCCACAGCGCTTACACATGGGGCCCGGGTTAGACATTTGGTATGCGTCACAAGGCGAAGATGTGGATAGCGATGATACATTCATGGTATCCAAAGATGGTGGCGGTGGGGAAGCTGGGGAGCTGCTCATTGACTGTGTGTAGGTCGGATAGCGAACCTGACTACCGTAGTCAGTGATTATGAGTAGGAGCCTCACCGCCTCGTTCAAAGCACTTAAAGCGGCTTCCTGTGTGGCTTTCGTTGGTGATAAGCGTTCTGTTGAGAAGTAAGGAAGTGGAGTAGGGAGTAGTATGGCCCAGTTCAACATCAGAAATGAAAATCAAACTGTTAAGCCGGCAATGCCAAGTTGGGGACTCGCCAGACTACCTGCAGTCAGTTTTGTGGCATAGTAGTTGTCGGACAGAAAAACGAGCAAATATACAAAATAGGTTTGTTCTAAAGACGTACGAGAACAACAACTGAAACCTCTGTCGAAAGACAATTACTGTGATAATGGGGCAGGGGTGCGGAGAGAATTATGGGACGACAGGATAGCTAGATTGGCTGCGGTCCGCGGACGTGCCAGAGGGCTGAGTTCAGTGGCCGAATAGTACTTGATCCAGTACTGATCGAGACGGGAATTTTGATACCGCTATTTTAAAAACTTCTAACACATATACGACATCGGCTTGTTTGACTACGGCGTTCCCTCCGATCCTCGAATTTCATCCAAATCAGTTCAGTGGCTTAGTCAGTGTGATGTATTGAGCTTATTCTCCCCTGAGTTGTACCAGTTGCAGTTTCAAATCACGTCGTTTTCATTCACCTATGAGGCGGAAGGTTACACAACACCGCACAACTCCACCGCAAATGTATCGGTCTGCATTCATATTAGGTGACAGATTTTCAGAATGGACCCGGCGTTGCGCTGATCTTGGCCACAATAACGTGGCCAGGGGAACGTCAAAAGTACGGAACCACTTGTTCCGCTGATTATACAAGGCATCGAATGAACGGGTGCTTGAACGCACAGTTCCACAGAAGAAACCGAGCAGGCGAATGAAGCAGGCCGTTATTTTGACACCATTTCAGGTAATCTTATTCCGCGTTGCAACTTGGAAAACGCAGATATCCTAGAAACAACAGCCAGTATTGAATAAGTATGGAGGTGAAGACCTTGTACAACCGGTGCTCTTGTTCCGCCTCTGATGCATAGAAGTGGTCCATTGACCAAGCTATAGCGGAATACTCTACATTAATGCTGCTGAACTATTCGTGAGCCTGTCCAGTGCCCGAGAAATTTTTTGAACAATCATTTTGTAAAATTTCCATGGGATACGAGATTTTGCCAAGAGCAAGACAACATTGTAGGGGTATTTTTGTAGACTGAAAAGATAGCTCTTTTTAACTGGGAAAATGAATTAAAGAAATACGAGAACTGATCTGATTGACCAAACAATAAACCAAGGAAGTATTTTACAGCCTAACTAGACCTTGTAAGCGGCTGAATACTTATGACCACCGACTGCTCCTGATGAGGCGACCGAAAACTTCTGAGAACGAATACCTAACCCAAAAATGTTCAGTTAGGTTTCCGATAATTGTCTACAACGTTTAACATGCGAGTATCATAGTGCCCCACTCGAACAACGGCAGTGAGGGATTCGAGCCTAAACAGGGATTAAATGACCTTTGGGATCTGTAAGTCACATATGTCCAAATCAGGTTAGACAGCAGTGTAAGAACAGTCCAGAATAGGTGGACAGCTATCTTAGTTTGCTTCCGTAAGATGAAAGAGTAAAACGACTTTCTGCTAAACCTACTGTAAAAGCGTATGCCAAAAAAGAGGAGCTCTCGACATTTTATTGTGCGTGCAGACAAAACCAAACAATAAGGTGTCGTCCTCATAGTTCAGTTACACGAGTCACTCTCAGTATAGTACGTCCATTTCTTCAATCATGTTTTTATGGTTACTACCGTGACAAAATGAGTAAGCAAGGGGAGGTGGGCTTTGAGGAACCCCACATGCCGGCAACAGCGCCACTGGAGGTTTATCACAATGTTGAAGAGATCAAACAGCAGGCGGATCAATTTCTGTTTTCTCCCATCACCTGTAATACAGGAAAAGCAGAGGAGTGAATTGATACCTTGAGTCCAGGCCTTCTTTGACCGCTCAACTGGTTGTTCCATCGCAGCGGAGTTTTTCTGTTGAATACCGGGGCGTTCAGGGTGCTTGACAGAACCTACCTCGTTACAAGTTGTCTTACATTAACCGTGGCGGATTTCAGTGACACTATACGAACGATATTACTATTGCCTGACACATCGAAGCGTTTTCTACAAAGCTTACTGATGCACGCACTTAATTCTGAATAAAAATGACGGATTTTCATTGGCTGGTTGTACTAAAAAAGGGGGCTGATGGAATTCTTGAGAGACGCGCCTATAGGAAGTTCACAGAATCTGCAAAGTACACTCATTTCCGAACTAATTTGGTCTAAACGGGAGACTCGACTGAATCCCGGCTGAAGCTCTCGTTTATGATATTCTTCAAATGAATGTGCTGCACAAAGGCCGTCCGATGTTTCTGTTGCGACGGTATTCGATATTATGTATATATATGATTACAAATAGAACGTAAGGTTGACGGCAATTCAGGGACTACACTTATCTCATGAGTCCCAAGAAGGGAGAAACCGGTTGTGGGCTGCTGAGTAGTGTGGTCCGTCCACAAAGTCTGCTCAGTACACGAAGACAACCTATCATCTCAGGGGACGTTGCTTCAAAACAAAAGTAAGTACACGGGTGTGAACAGTTTTGTGGACATCGAATTTAAACAGAATCTCGTACGCTGCTTAGCTAACCATGACGAAAAAGCATGATCGTCCGATTAGATTGATGAGGAACTGAAAAACGTCAGTCTGTCATCCAATAACTATTCATATCCCCTAATTCTACAGGGAGAAATGCAGGCAACTACGTCAACAGCTAGATGTCTGGGCGTCAGAAATCGTTCGCACTACCTCTTTTTTAACCCCTCGGTAATATTTATTTTAAACCAGTTTTGGAGGTCGATATGACGTGAGTTGACGTTTTATGACTCCACGGTATCTTGCGAAACCAAAATCGAGCAATTCGGTTGGTAAGAAGTGCCTGCGGAAAAACCAAAACTTTTCATAGTGTTTTGGGCTAATTTTGAACCCAGATGGGAAAATTATTCATACCCGTATCCATTTGCGCTTCTGTTTACAAACATGTTCTTTTCTAGCGCAGAATTCTATGCTGGGATCAAGTGGCCTCACCTCACCTCACTCCAAAGCAAGCATAAAATGACATACTCTTCCTATTTTGTAAACAAACCTTGAGATATAACATCTGGACGCTGACCAATTAGCCTCCAGTAACGCCAAAGACTCAAGAAAGTGAGTGGGAATTAATCTGGGCAGTCATTTTGAATTCTTGTACGGAACGCTGTTCTGCTTACCTGCTTAGCTTCTGCACAGACCACGCGGAATGGCAACATTCACCCACTCATCAGCTAAGCAGTCGAAAAAAAAGTGTTCGTTAGGTCAACTGAAATCTAACAGTCATCAAGGCGTACGATCCTGGCCTTTGTAAAACACTTTACAGCAATTAGCCCACTCCTATGCCCCCACATTAACTGATATAAACATGGAGGGGTTTTCGAAACAGGACATGGTGCCGACCTTGTTTTTGGGATGACGATCCTGCGACCTCCCTAGCTCGTTCTGTTACTCAGATCGGGAGAGAACTTGTAAAACACAGAGGATGAAAATCGGACGTTGGTATTCTTAAAAGTCTTACTCCAAAACGACACTTTTCGTGTAATTTTAGTCCCGATTTAAGGGACCGTGTGATCGCCTGAGAACACAACCACTACATGGTCCCACCATGTGAAATATCATTACAGTGACCTGCGGGCACTCAAATACCCGGACTGTTGTGCCACTAAGACTGCAGGACTGGTAGGCCGACCGAAGTGAGCAGTAAGTGGCTTTAAAATAAGTGAAAAGCACTCGCTGTTGAGACCTACATTATCACACAGTGTGGGATCGATAGAGTTGAAAATATGCTAAAATAAAGCTGTCGCCGTGCGTTTCCCATGGACGTGATGAACAAACTGTCCGAACAGTTTAGGATTACCCTCAGATCTTTTCCCAAGCCAACCCCATAAATAACCCCGAAATAGAGATAAAAAACTGGATGTGTCATCGCTGACCAAGAGAAGTTAAGCCAATGTATTCAAGTTCTGATTTCTAGGACGGAGAGTCACCAAGCTGTTCAAAATGCCCGTGTCGGTCTATCTCAAGATTGAAAGCACTTTACTTGCTATATTTTCAAATACCGCGCAGTGAAAGTATAGCATGCTTTGTCTGCACTAGGTGAGGCATGATCGAAGTTCGGGGACTAGATCTATCAGATGAACTCTCAAAAGTTCTCATCAATCTTATACATAGTGATATATCAAGAGAAGCAGTTCGAAGCAGCAGCATATTCGGTTGAAGATTACCATAAACGGGAGACCCAGTCCAGTCTCTCTGTCAAGACCTAATTAATTTGCAAATGAATGTTAAATCACCATCCAAGAAAAGCGATTTAAAAAGTTACTGTGTCTTTCCCGAGACTTCTCTGTATTGAAGTAACAAGTTTGAGACAGTTCGACATACCTGAGTAGCAAACTACGTAGCCGTCCATATTTTTCGGATTCCTTTTGTGGCGATGATGCGGACAACTAACCAGAGTGTTACTGCCGGCACCGATTTCCCCAAGCTTGCCTTCAAGCTTGTATAATATGTAGGGTCTTGATGAGCTTTCGAATGAAGTCTATTTTAACTCGCTCGGTCTCCAGAAGTGGAAGAAAGAAATTAAATGGGGCGTCGGAGGGGCACTTCCCAATAATATTCACAAATACATTGCTAAAGAAAAACGCAGGTCTGTGAAATTCAAAATCCTGGCAAAAAATAACATTGGTGTTCTGCGGCTAAAAATTGACCAGTCTTTAGCACAAACTTAGACGTCAACCCAGTTGGTCCTCCGGCGCTCAAGGAACTGAGGCAAAAAACTAACGAAACGGGACTCAAGACGAGCGAATATAATGAAGTTTACAGGTACACAGGCCGACAGAAACTGGATGACGCTCCGCTGTATCTTGATGTTCGTCGTGATTCAATGAACGACTAGGGATATTTTTGAGGCCGAAATCCTCCAGCAGAAGGTCGTCGCTGAGCTCGAGATGACTCAGTGGTTAAGGTTAATTTACTGACCAAATGTTCCGTGGTTCGAACTCAACGCCACATCTCGAGTGCTCCTGAATGGGTTTGGCCATCCTGGCAGTAGCTCAGCCCTCGTGCTTCCTTCGGGTGGCATGGAACCTAGGCACTGAAAGAGTTACAGCTGGACGATTATTTTTCCATATTTATGAGGTCGCTGCAAGGTGAAGTAAATACAGGTCGACACTGATTAACCTCCTGGAATTTGATCCACCCATCACATTCATCAAAGCAGAGAACTGTACAACGGTTGACGGCACCCAATCAGGTGCTATTGGTGGCATTTGGGCTAATGGTAAGTCATTTTGGGACCAACAGGTGGTTTATCAGAGATGACGGAACCTGCCGTACCCCACCACTTGACGTCTTAGGTACTCGATAAGAGGCTCTGAGTGGGATTCTCCAGGAGAAACTACTTGTTGGTTACGGAAAACCGGAAAGCATTCCACCCGCGGGATTGACGAATTTCTATAGACTGTAGATCCCCGGACTTTGAACACGGACTCCCTAACTTTAAGAAGAAGATGAAACGAAAAGCGGGGTATAGGATGATGAGGTGACTGTTGTCAAACGGCAAGCAACAAAACATTTGCCACCCAAATCTTCTGAAGAATTTAAAACAAGGGTAGCACAACAACAAAAAAGGCAGTATGAACGAGAAGGTCAGTGTGAACACCAGACAGAGTAGACCAGAAACTAGAGATAAACTCACGATTTGAAGCAGCAAAAGTGTCAATGCACTGACGCAAGACTTCGATAGCGGAGGCGACAATCGTGGAGGATGTAGTGAGTGTGGGTGTATCGTGAGGGGGCTGAAGTGAATATGACTGATCTGCGGAACTGCTTAATTTCTCGGAGTCTTCATCAATCAGTGGTTGCTCTGTCTGGCTGAACCTTCGAATGGCAGTGTCTTTGTCTACACCAACAGTGGAATCGTCAATAACGCCTGTTGAGGATGGGATCGGCCAGTAAGAACGGCTTGATTCACTGGGCTGTCTAAGTGCACCCGACTCCGAAGTCGTGACTAAGCTCGATGAGATCAGTTGTTGCGTTTGGGACGGGAGGTCGTCAAAGCGGGGATGTGAACCACAGTCTCCGGATTCTGAGTGTCCCAAAGTCGGAGACAAAGTGAACGAGGCCGGCGAAGTAGAATGTATACCAGTGAAAGAAGTAGAGGGACCCATAGGTGTGCCTTCATCGGTTGACATTCGACTGTGAAAAGAGGTTGAATCATGTGTCAAGATCAGCAGCACGATAATCCCATAACGATAGTCGACCTGAGCTAAAGCTTATTTCTTATGATTGGTCTAGGTCACAGGCAAAAAGACCTGGCGAGCTGTGAGTAAAGGAGGAACAAAATCCCAGTACTTATCCTGTAGTCGCAATTCAGAATGCGTAGTTTCCTCCAGACATAAAATGGTTCCATCTGTGAAGAGAAATCACTTCCCTGAATAGCCCAAAGCGGCGGCTACAGGCAGCCACGATCTAGTGGGCGATTATTCCGAGGGGAAAGAGTTCCTTTGACAAGCCTAAAACTGCGTTCATCCCCAGCCACGGTCCAATGTGAATTTTCCTGGAGGGGCCATTCCATGAAGTCCACAACAGCGGTCCTCAGCAGACAATGTAGTGTACAACCCCAGTAGGGGGTTGTCATGGTCTCACCAGGGGCGCTTTGCAGTGCGTCTTACCGTCCATAAGTGGCAAGAGAAACTATCCACTCTCATAATAAAGTTTTTGGTGGAATCTTGAAAGTTTCCACTGCGTTGGAAGACCAACCCTCTAACTCCAAGACAGGCCTCCTTAACAACGTACAACTACTCTACGGTGATAAGAAATCTCACGTACCCGCTTGATTCTGGTACAAATTATCCAATTTTGTTACATCCGCCAGATGGTTTCGTGACTTGCAACTTGACATAGTGAATGAACACACAGATGATGTAGAATATCTAGCACTCATGCGCGCCTAAAAACGCTGACCAGAAGGCTGTGTACCACTTATGGTTCCAAATTCGCTTCCACGAACTTACCCACTGAAATATCAGGATTCGCATGGATCTCTGGGTTCAGTTAGATGCAAACGATAACCTATCAGTTTGACTTACTGGCAAACTTTCATGACCGTGGCCGGTTGACTAACCGTAATTATGGTTAATTAAAGGCCATGTGAGTGACGTTATACAAACAATTTTCACAACTGACCCATGAAGTTTTCAGTTCGTTCGTCACCAAACCAGCAGTACCTAACCAACAGTGTAACAGCAGTGTTATGTAGAAGGGCTGAAAAAGTGAGGAAACCATCGCCGATGGTCTTGACGCCCGCATAAAGAGCGGGAACTAAGCAGACGTTGATAAAATGAATTTCAAAACAGTAGCACATCAAATTCAACGCGACCACGGTGACTAAATTGATCGGGCACTTTGAATAACTTTAGCACACACAAATGAATATGTCTTTATCAGCTTCGCGATTAAAAACACAGCAGACTGCTTTAAAACTTGAGTGATATTGTTTAACAATAAAACAACTGACATAAAGTAACGGCACACACCCATTCTCATTGTAACATCAATCCGTCGTTGAATGTCCGCAAAACTCACTGGTATTTGGCAGTACTCAAAAAGCTTATTACAGTTGGGCCGCAAAATACCAGGGACTATGTGGTCAAGGCTGAGAAGTTGTCTCTTATACGAAGGTGCAGTGTTGTTAGGATTATTAGATCCCTACACGGCGATCACCTTCCTGAGGTGACCGATTTTAGTGTTCCCTAGAGGTGGTCGCTGTAGGGGGCAAAACTACATACAGAAAATTATCCTATTTCTTTATGAGTTAAGAAAATTAAAAAAAAACACTCATCAAGTTTTGATGAGTCTTTGAATTAAAATTTCGTGGTTATTTTGAAGGGAAAGAAAAATTTGTCGGTAGAAATCCCGTTCAGCAAGGCAACAAGCGTGCACACTGGTCCAACATTTATAGTCGTTCTCCAATTGAAGAGAACATCTGAGGACGACACTTTTCTTTTGGGGGGGGGACGATGGTGCATCAAAGTTTTTCTACGAAAAACCGTAGTAAAACAAGTTAGTCGTGTTATTCACAAGTTTGCTGATCATAGCGTACAGGTCTGCGATTTTTCTATAGTGACCAGAATTGACCAACGGTAATTGATAGGTACTCGAGATTACTCATAGGAGAGGGTGCGTTTTCTAGCACTGTGCAATTAATGATCAACACGTGTTAAAACGGTAACTTTGATGCCCTGTTGTTTATGAAGGGCACACACACACACACACGCGACCAGATTACGTAAGCGAAAATGGTCAACTAACGGAGGAAAGCAAACGTGCAGGTAGAGCAGCAGGCATAAAATTATGCCCCATATTGATCCACTGATTCCGTGAACTGGCTTTAGGACAATCGGAATTTTGTGTGCGCGCCGGGCGGTCGGATCACATTGGCAGCTGTATGTGAAATCAACCGGGAACAGCTAAGACCGGCACAGCAAAAACACATGACAACACATGTGCTCGCAGCTAACTGGGTGCCTTCATTTCAGTTGAGATTTTGGGGCGGCAACAAAACCTGCAAGAATACAGCGGGGGCTCTAAACGAATACATATAGCCATCAGAATCTACGAGGGACAGTCTAGTTGGTCTCGAAATCAATTGCTATCGAAGGCCAATGGAACACGTAAAGTGGGTTGATCACCGTTACATACCTCACGTCAATATGCTTTCTGAGCCGAAAATCCTATCGCTCAGCCGTGTGTGGGTAGTTGTTTCAATATTTCAAGGGGTAACCTGCATACTCACAAATGATTCGGTATAACACAGATGACCAACTCATCGGCTGAAAGCCTCCCGGTTAGGGCTTGTTGTCACAAACCCCGATGTGAATAATCAGTAGGCTATCTACCCCACCTCCCCAAATCATCGGTGGACGAAACTGTGGCAGCTACAACCACTGTACGACAAGTACGCGGTTCTTACAGTTCTCGACAGACGGAGCATGTGGCCTAAGCGTCTTAGCTTGCACTGCTGAAGTGAGTGATGTGCCTTCTACTTCACCAGAGGCACGGTTGCCAGTTGCCCTATTGCGAATTCGCTGATTGCAACCGATTCCAGATATAATTAGGAGAAATCAGTGGTTCAAGACCTGGATGTGTCTCAGATCGCCTACACGCAGTGGCCAAGTCTCGCAGCGCAAAACAATGCAGCCCGCACTGTGGTCTGACACATGCGTCTTGTGAGATTCAGTGGTATGCACGTTGAAATCAAAAATGGCGTAAACTTGCAAGTGCAATCCTGGTCTTTCGAAATTTGTGCGCTGACTTAGTCTGGTACACTACCGTCAAAGCTAACGCGGTTTCCGGGGTACGTATAGAGTTCAACAAATTCTCCCTGAAGTCCTGAATGTATGTTGGAAAACTGTGGGTCTTGCAGCATGACTTTGCAACTTGTGGGTGCGAAGAATATGCCGAAGGAGAAGATAACTTTGGTCATTATCCTAGTGACGTTTGCATCTGTTCCTCCTTCGAAAAAAGGGGACTCCAATCGAGGAATTCCAGAGGTCTATGTGGCCCGTCTCCCTGCTGAAGTATATGGTAGCTAGTGGATGTCACCAGCATGCTTATTGTCAGTTTCTGTCCAGGTTGTCCGAATGGGTGTCTGGAAGTGTGCGCACATCGGAACGATTGTTGTGGGCTAGCCCTAGATCCTTTCCGCATCCACTTTTATTCTTTTCTTCATAATAAGGCCTTCAAATTATAGTTGTATCAGTGTTGAACACTGACGTTGTGCCGTCGATGAGAATAATGACGAGGAGCACCGCATCGACCGAAGGTTTCTGGAGACGAGTTTCGATAGCCCTCGTTCTGTATCATAAAAAGGAACTTCTAAAGCAGCTGTTTAATTTACGAGTTTTTGTTTCGGCACACTACTCTATCACTGCTGCGGAGTGATAGTATGATAACAACATTAACTGGCCCATAACCAAACATGGCAATTTATCAGCCTGCATATACGTTCTCACAGAATACCAAATCGAATTTCATGCTATTGTAGATTACACTTCCGGTGCAAACAGCAACACTTGCGAAGGACATTGTAGATTATAAGACGGGACGCAAACTGCTTGACATAAGGTTATTTCAAGGTGGATGAAGACTCTTGGATGGCCTACTACAGGTTTAGTTTTTCTTGAGGTCGTCAGGTAATTATAGCTCTCCGAATGAGAAAATCTAGCTTATCTCTTGCGCGAACACAAAAATGGGCGTGTTCAGAGCAAAAAGCCCTCGCATTTATGACAGTGGATTGTGTGTAGCACATTAAGTTAGGTAATACGAACGAGAGATACAGTTGAGTCTCCCAAGAACACTGCGTAAGTTACAAATCAACGTTCAACTTCGAAAAAGCGGACGTCTAACTGTGGCGTCCTTGTTGCTTACAGTCAGCGTGAAACGTTCGAGAAAAAGGGTCCAAATGGCGTAGAGCCCCTGGGACTAGACGGGTGAAAGATGAAGGATCAATCCTAACCGAAACCACTTGTAGTCACGAGCTCCAGTATGGACCTCAGAATTGTTTAGCGCTACGACTATAACATCTGAGCGAAGAAGTCACCTCTCTGATCCACAGGAAGTACTGTCTGTTCTTCCCGTAACAGACAAATTGACTTCGGTCGGGTCATTCAGTGTTGGGGGTTGGCAAAAGTTACGATAGTCCTATCAACTAGAACAACAAGTTTTCATTCCACCAGTTCCCCGCAGCCTGTAAGGCTACCCGGGTAGATGAACTTGATCATAACTTCGATCGACGGGTCTGTAAGCATCGGGCTTGGGCTTGATATCACGCAGTGGCACGTTACACTTTGGAGGTGAAGAGCGCATAACCAACTGTGTGGTAGACTTACTAAGGCTATAAAAGTGGTTTGAACTTTCGTATGATCTGACTCAAGTGTAACATCGTCGGCGAACTCAATGTGTGAGCGAACGTTCCGGGAATACCTCGACCATCGAGGTGTCAGAGGAAGAGTTTCAAACGCCATGTAGATAACGACAATAATAATTAGGAGACAAGGCAATCCCGTCTGGAACCACTGGGCGTGGCGAACTCATGGTGAACTGCGGCCCGTAAAGGTCGACATCAGCGAGTATACAGCGCCTTCACAAGAGTTTAGGTGTGATGGCGGACATTGCCACAGGTTCTGGTAATCGACTGGATCGAGAGCAGCATGTGATGACACCAAACATACAGTAAACTAGTACAACCACTTTCGTAGACAAAACACCAATCAAACGGGAATGTCTACAGGCTACATATGACCCACACTGACAACTAAATTGATTGCCAAGGGCCGACCACGCTCCGAAATCTCAGGCACCGAGTCATCCTAACGCAGAGGGCGTGTTTTCTTGTTAGATGGTAATCATCCGCTGAAACACCATCATGCACATTAAGTCAGAGGGATGAATGCCGGAGCTCAACTGATGTACGACCAAAGTAATCTTGTTTGCAACATCCCTACTGTGAAAACGAGAAACAAAAAAGCAAGAGGGATGATGAACTATAATGTTTGTACATTAGCCTCCATTTGCGATTGGTAAATACCATAACCAAATTGGCAAACATGTGTTTTCTGTGTCCCTGTCGCTAATGGTACAAATAAACATGTTCTGTCGTTGAAACAAGAATGGACCACAATATAGTCCACAAGCTTACCGAGGCGAAAATCCTTCGCAAGCATCAATAAATAGTGGAGAATGAAATGGGGCCAGCGACTCGGCAGAGCGCGGATAAGCCGATATAGATTCACAATACTCGCTTGCTCGAGTAAGTGAGTGTTCACAAACCGTCGTGGTTTCCCATTCATCGTCTGCTGGAGGGGACATGATGGACTGTTCATTGCGCACGGGAAGTATATCCTCAAGGCCTCGAGTAACCAGCCGAGTTAGACCACCATCTTCCGGACGAACAGTGAACATATTGAGTTCGGGCATGCAATGCACAAGGCGTCCGTAGCTAACATTGCCAGCATATCGAATCCAGACGAGTTCGCCAGCTTGTGGCATTGAAGACCATCGATGATAACACTTTTCCCTTTCTGGAATGATATCGTCCGCATCGGTGTTAACAGGTAAGCTGGATACACCGACATGCTGCACCGGTAATTTCGATAGTTCTGCTGGATGACAATCCTCTGAAGAGGCTGATTCTTCAGAGATGGCCGGATGAGGTCTGTAGCTGAACAGTTTAAAAAGCTAGATCAACCACTCTCAATGCTTACCGAGAAATCTTGGATTGTGTTTGTGTCCAGATAAAACAATCGGTTGTAGTAGACTTCAAGGAGACGGATAAGGTGAAGTCGAGACAACTACGAACCTTCCAGAAAAGTGAAGTGTTTTTAACTGCAATAAAGAATCCACGCCGACATGAAAGCAAACAGAGTCAACCCGGAAAATTTCCTCGTCTCCTGGCGCCTGAAACATGTCGAAATAAAGACGGTAGGTTCGAAATAAAATAAGTGGACCCAGTGAATACTGACCCTAATGCAGTATGGTGCCGAGAACGCATTGTGGTAAATACACAGCGAACAAACCACTCACGCTACAAGTGGACGCGCTCATCAATAGTCCTCAGATGGATCGGAATATTCACTATACAGGATTCATTAGCAGCACACTCGGACAACAGTACTAATGAGAGAATAGATCACATAAGTTGACTATCCAGAAGAGAGTGGTTACATGTGGGGCTTTTAACAGTTGTCCTGTTGCATTGTAACTAATGCCCGATAATTCACGGTCTGGATGCGTTTTTGAACAAGAAAGTTGAGTGGAAGCGAACACACGAGGAGATACTCACGAATGGAGCAAGGAATAATTTAAAGAGTGGGACTTCTTAATCGATGGGTTTTCATCCGAGAAGCCAGATCATCCTCCGAGAGCAGACAGCCGAAGTAAAGGGAAATAAATATTCCCAGGAGTAGCTGGGAACCTCTACTTCATAAACCATAAGGGAGGCTGGACAAATTCCAGCAAAAATTGCTCGACTGGTAGCAACAGTCTGTGATATATATATATGAGAGATGAGGAGAAAGAATTCAAGATGCGTGCCCAACAAGGTAAATTGTGGGAAATGTTACAAGTAATCAATGATGGTTTGTTATGAAGGAGAAACAGATTTAAAAGAGACGGCTCCAACCCTGTATATTAGCAAAGAGAGCTATCAATCAGGAAAAACGTTGCTTCTAGATTTCCACCTAAATAGTCAGGATGAATCAGTGGAGGTTCAGATGGCAGTTACTGTCTTCAAGAGCTTGCGCCGCGTCATTTGCTGACTTCGTCTGCTTTGTGCTGCTTTTCCTTGTTTCCGGCAAGACAGCCGGTGATTTGGTATTCGTAGCACGTGTTTCAATCAACGGAGTTGGTTGGGATCTGTTGGGTTGCCTGGGGTCATTTCGATCCCACGGGCATTAGAGACTGGGAGTGAGTCTTCCATAATCATATCAATGGCGAAGTTGAAGAGGAAAGGCGAAGAGAAACAGCCCTGCCTGACACTACTTGATTTCGTGAATTCATACGAGAGCTCCCCGTAGACTTTTACTCGTCAGCGGGAGTTGGCATACAGCGCTTTACGAAGATCCAAGAAGTTCTGGAGGACATCTTTGCTCCATAGACAGTCATGGTGCTTGAAAGTCCACACGGTAAAGACAGATTTCAAGTCAAGGAGGACCACCAGTGTTTGTTGCTGGAAGGAGTATCGCTGTTCCAGAATCTGTGGGAGAGTGGATGTGGTTGGTGCATCCTCTTGCAGGACTGAACCCAGCCTGTTTTTCACGGATCTGCGTCTCTGTGTTCGGTCAAACCTCAAGGGGTGAGACCAGAGTGCACCTTCGATATCAAGGCTACAAAGCTAATGCCACGGAGGTTTTCACACGGTATCCGTGCGTTCATTTTGAAGACAAGGAAGACTGTCAGCGTACCCATTCTGCAGGCACTTTCTTTGCAGTCTACACAGCACCAATCCGACGGAAAGCTATCAAAACCCTAGTACTCAAATCGATCCTGGTGACAACCTTGTTGATGGGGGGTTTGCATACGACACCATCTTGATCTTTGTAGATGAACACAAAGCACAAACACTATAATAATCTTTTGGCATGTACCTTGCACGTACAAAGTGTAAGGTCATTCCTCAGAACATGTACTTCCTAAACATACTCCTCACATTTCAAGCAGAAATGGAGCTGGTGGAGTTTTATGTCCCTCAGTAGTTTATTACTTCTGACAGAAATGTGTCCATTGAAGTCAGTGAACGA
This sequence comes from Opisthorchis felineus, assembly GCA_004794785.1. Taxonomy (NCBI): domain Eukaryota; kingdom Metazoa; phylum Platyhelminthes; class Trematoda; order Opisthorchiida; family Opisthorchiidae; genus Opisthorchis; species Opisthorchis felineus. The sequence continues at coordinate 21,130 of SJOL01003093.1, read as the reverse complement.
ATCACGCCTGCCAATTCGCCTCACTTGTGGCGCCAAAAAGACAGACAACTGAGTCTTAAGAGTCGCGCGCACCAGGATACAGTTGTTGTGTGGTTGGGAGACGGACTCTGTGGACGACATTTTCAGTTTTTACCACCGATGCCTTAGAGGCATAGACGAATTCGTAATCTGTCACACGAAGCATCCAGCACCATCAGCTACGGTGGATCGACATGTGCCACACATGTCAAACCATTGTGTCGAGACGACTACTGTTCTGCGCACCTCCACAGGAATGGTGCAAACTGTAAAGGGGATGTGTAACCTGTTATGGTATTACGAAGAAGTTGGGTGATATTGGTGCGGCCGACCTACCAGGACGGGGCCCCTAGAGACCTCTGTGCTTGGCTGCAGACGTGCGAGAAATGGCAACTAATCGATGTCAGTGGCACTCGTGCTGACAGTTTTTCAGATTATTCCATTGAATATTTGGAGGTATAGGCACCCCAGAAACCTTCTCTGTCCATCTTGTTTCTAATTTAAATGTACTTTGATCAAACCATAGTCGTATGGCCGTGAAGCACCAATAATGGTGCCCTCTCTGAACATAACGACTACAAAAAGAACCTATATGGATTTGTGAGTCAGGAATCTTCACTTTTGTATACGGAGATACCACCCCAGGCTAAATTACTCTTTATTTAGGGAGTGAGTCCAACAACCTCTGATGGCGAATTCATAGCGTACCCTCTGGACCTGACACCAATAACTCAGTATATGATTGACGGTTAGTGGCAAACGAATTGTGTCTGCACTTAGTTTTTATGGTCCCACACGCCCCACATTTACTAATCGTCCACTTGGGACTTCAGGATGGATAAAACCTAGCTGACAGGCCATCAGCCTTTGTGTTCTCTTACAATGCATGGCTGCTCTCTGTTGATCATTTGGATAATGGAGTAAGTAGTTCAGCCTTTGTTTTTACATGGACCTGAATTCTCATGATGTTGCAGATACCTGAAATCAATGGTAGTCTTCGAAAACTACCTAGAGGCGATAAGCTAATTGAGTCCTGACGAACGGAATGCCTTTGAATCCTCATGTACAATCAAACTTGTTTTCGCAGGTTCTGATTATGGTACCGCAACAGGTGGCCTTGAGCTAATGCACATCAAGTCCAGAAACGAGGTAATGTGGGACATCTACTAACCGCCACTAAACAAGAGACTGCTGGGAATGCGAACAAATTTCTCTAGACTCTATACACTTGCTGAAGACTACACCTTCATGCCAACACCGCATATAATTTGCTTTACGGTGAGGGGGAAGAATGAGTTAGCTACAGGAATATCCCGAATCGCTGCTAACCTCGAACCACGACTGGAAGCGAGGTTCAACCACATTGTCACCCTATTACCGTTTCCTTGACTGACACCGTGAACCACCTGCAGATCCAATAGTTCCACGTCCGCCCTAACTGTTATGAGCCAAATTTTCAATTGCCCTCTGCTGCGAAAGCGCGATTCTAAGCATGGAAGTGGCGACAGGGCAAGTTCGGATGCCTCGGATTCTGGTTTGCGGAAGATATATCGCAACTTAGTCTCCGAAACTGGACCAACTTGAAAACGTACAACATTAGGCAGTCAACATATTCTGACGTACCAGCGTACCTACTGTGTTCGCAGTAGGTACCAACGGTTAAATGCCTCGAGTCCGTGAAGGTCGTCAGTTCGGAGGAGCCAGGTTTCACAGATGTATGTTAGAAGGGATCGGACGGTCTCAGCAAACACACGGAGCTTCCGTGAAGGGTGACTTCTGATCAATTCCATAAACCATTATGAAATTGCACAGGCGTCTTCCTGAAGTTTTCGATGCGAACACCAAATTCTTGTCCTTGACTATTTGGAAGGATGGAGATCAAATAATTGGAAGAATCGACCTAGTCGGTACCGACAGGAAAAGAGCCATACCAGACGACCATGCTTGTGGTGAAGAATTTTGTCTCTCCATAACGTACTTCTAGTCCAACGAGCGAAGCGCAGCACCTGATGCTACCAAGGATAAACTGTATTCCTTTCGAATATTTGCTCAGAAAGACGACATCAGCAGCGCACTCAAGGTTCGTGATCCAAGTGGGACTATTGAAACTCCTAGGAATTCGCTGAGGGCATGGGACATCGTCTAAGCAATCCCAACATTAAAGGGCATGGACGAAAGTGGACAGTCTCGTCGCACACCGGAGTTTGAGGCAAACGCTGTAGTCTTTCCCAGATGATCGGGTGCCGGCTTCTGTGCTTGAACATTGGGCTATAGTGAGATTCAGTAACTTCACCATCAGTTCCCAATAGGGACAAAAGACAGTTCCTGCTGACTGAGTCGAAGGTCGCACGAAATTCAATGAAGCAAGCGGTGGTTGGTTCGTGTGGGGTACAGTTGATACTGGTACATAATAGGGATCTGATACCGTGGAGAGCATCAAGAAGGACAACCTCCCAATGTGTGGTAGGCAAGCCGCGTGATTTTAGAGCCAGGCAGATGGCCTTCCAAAGGGTACCATTAGGTCGTTCAACCTGACCATTACATCGGCTTCGACGACGAGAGGGATATTGTAGTCAACAGTAACGACCATCGCATCCTCTAATTCGTGTCTAAGGTTCTCAAATGCTGTTCGGACATTCTCCGGAGGAAAAAATGTTTTGTTTTTAACCAACGGATGGATCTTGTCAGAAAACACCCGTATCCACTGCGAATAGTAGGCGAACAGACCAACGGCTCTTTGCTGCGATTTCCCGTTCTGTGGAATTGGGAGTTCTCTTATAGGGCGCATGCGTTCTGGGTCAGGTTTTACAATACCTCTGGAGACCTTGTAACCTAAGAGAGTAATCTCTTCAGTTGCGAAGCTGCTTTTTGTGTGGTTCAGAGTAATGTTGTATGTTTTAGCGATATCGAGAAAATACCTAAGATTACGGTCATGTTCATCTCTCGTTTTACCGCATACAGTAACGTTATCAATATAGGCGAATGTGTCTCACTCGTTCGGCTTGATGATATTGTTTAGCGTTCGTTGGAACACGCAACCCCGTTTGTCACTCCGAAGGGAATGCGCCGAAACTGGTATAGGTTCCCGCCGGTTTCGAATGCTTTGAACGGTTTATCTGACTCAATTATTGGAACTTGATGATATGCACTCTGGAGATCCAGTGTACTGTAGATGGTATAGCGTGCGATGGTTTCAATCATTTGATCCAGTCTTGGTAAAGGATAAGCGTCAAGGTAGGTGAAGCGATTGATGGTCTGGCTGTAGTCTATCACCATACGTCTTTTGTGATTCGTATTGCGCGTCACGAGCACTTGTGCTCTCCATGGGGAATTCGATGTTTCGATTATACCATCGGTGAGCATTCGGTCTACTTCGGTTAGTATGAATTGTTCGTCTTCCGGTGTATGACGACGAGATTTCGTGGCGATCGGTTTGTAATTCGCAGCAAGATTAGTGAATAACGATGGAGATTCCAGTTTCGCGGATGTTACGCCACATACAGTTAGGGTGCCCCGTTGGCCACCGAATGGAATTTCAATTTTATCATGTAACCCCAGGAAGTCATGTCCTTGTACTGAATGGACACGAGGCAATAACCTTTGGTAGAACATGAATGTATCGTTGACGCCATTGTTATCACAGAATCGTACGGAAATAGTTTCCAGTTATGAGTTTGTAGGACTGATGAAGAAACGAAGCTTCTGGAGCTGCCGGTATCAATAAGAGCTCGGACAACAACGCCGTTGACCAAAATATCTGTTGTAGTTTTAGATAGGTAATTGGGAGCAGCGGCACAAAATAACGAAGAGATTGAGCAGTCTCGAGCTGAACCCACGTGAGGTTTCGAGGTTTTTGACCTACAGACGTGTTGAAAATGCCCAATTTTCCCACAACTTTTGCACACTGATTCTTTGGCGGGACACCTATAACGAGGATGCTTGGGGTTCCCACAAAAGTATCATGTTTGTTGTGTAGCGGCAGAAACTGTTGTTTCGGGAGTAACAATGGACGAAGGAGTAGACGCGGAACAAGTAACGGGTTGTCTGTAAACGTATGCTTGTGATTGTTTTTGTGCAAGTTCAAGAGCTCGTGCGGCTTCGTGGGCATTGTCAAGGTCCAATTCATGCCACGTTAGTAGTTTCTACCGAATGGTATTCGACTGCAGTCCGGTTATCAAGGCATCCCGGACTGCTTCGTTTGTATGCTCCACAGCAGATACTGCTTTAAATTCACAGTCCTTAGCAAGTGACTTCAGTTTTTGAACGAACTGGTCGACATCTTGACCAGGTTCTTGTTTGTATGTGGCTAAAAGGTGGCGTGCATACACGATATTTTTCGGGCGAATATAAAGTTTTTCCAGCAGGGCTATTGCAGAATCGTAGTCGATGCATTATGCAATGAAGTCATACACTGTATGGTCAATGTGACGTATGAGAGTTCTAATTTATTTAAGCCTTCAGGTTTGATTGAGTTAACGTAAGCCTTGAAGGTACGGAACCAACGAGTCTATCGTTTCGGGCCATCTGGTGAGTGAGGATCAAAAACCGTGGGTCAGAGAATATGATCCATTTCTGCATTGGACGATTAAATTGTTGCGAGAGTCGAGTGGTTACCGGTCGAGATTAGAAGGAATACAGAATAGAAGGGCGTAATGTACGCTTTAATCGTCTAGTAACAATAGCACAAGAGCTGAAAATATAGAGTGAGAATTACGAGTTAATGGTGTATGCAAAGGTATGGTTTATATAGTCATGACAGTACTGACAATAGTGTGAAGGTATCTCAATCTACTGGGAGCACTGGGGTCTCATATTGAGCAAGGCAGTTTGTAAAGAGGTTCGAGAACTGCTTTATAGATTTCCGCCGAGATGTCATCTTCACCTCGGTACTTTTTTCTCCTCAGCAAATCGGGTTGTTTCGGTGTATTCCGCTCCGCTGGGGGCATCGTCGCTAGTGGTATACAGCGTGGAGGTTGTGATGGGGAGCTGGTGGTAGGAGGGGTGGTTGAGTACTGATTTGAAGTGCTCAGTCCATTAGGCAATCGTGTCGTCTCGAAGGTCATTTTGCTGGCCTTACGGTTAGCCTGAAGGGCGACGGACCAACCATAAACGTTCCGAATAGTCACCGACATCTGCAGCTGTCTGCAGGCTAGAAGCCATTCTTGACAAGTACTTCATAGGATATTCAAGGGCTGTTCAGTGATGTAAGCTGTGGAAATTTAAAGCATGGGCCGTAGATGCCCGAGTGGCTTTCTGAGAGATGAAGGGCCCTTTTAGAGGCCCAGTCTTTGTGGCGTTGCGATGTAGATCCAAGAATCGACGGGGCGGGCTGTTGTATGGATATCCTCAGATGGTGCTGAGACTCTTCGAAGACTTACTGAACTCGAGAAATCGATAATTTGGCGCTGAGCTGACTGATAATCGTACCCAAGAGTTGAGTCGCATTGATCAGTTTTGCAGGTCATCGTGTGTCAAACGACAGGATAAAGTGTGAACTCTACGTGTACGAGGGTATGGTTTGAATCACATATATCCTCAGTTTCTGCTCCATGCTAGAACCTCCAGTCTATTGAGCTGCCACTAGGATTTCGTCTATTTTCGAAGCAGTGCGACTCTCCTTGGAATACCAGATGTTGATGCATTCCGCGTCTCAGTCACCAGCAGCCGTTAGGTGTACGGTTGCCCACCTGTGTAGCTCATCGTGGAAATTGTCTTCGATGAGGAGGTCCGGTGGGAAAGTGGGAGCGCAGACGGCTACAACCGTTGGGTTCACTGGACAGCCTTCGGAAAGACGCCACAATCCTGGTGGCCCCCAACAGAGTAAAGCTTCGTGAGGGCGTTTGTTGAGAGAAAAAGCTACATCGTGCAGTCCCGAGCTATCATATGAATTGCTATGATACGGCCAGTGGAAGGATTCCATCCCCGGAGCTTGGATGCGCTGCGAACTGAAACCAGGAACCTGCATCTCTCGAAGGTAGCCAACGGCAACCTGGCAGTCAAACAGACTTCACAAACTGAGACGAAGACTTCCTGTTTCAAGAAGGGTACGAAAATTCCGACAGCCTATGTGCATTGCTTTATTGTCACCAAAACTGCCGAACAAACGTCGGAATCGTCAATTGCATGGGACGCCATGGATTGAACGGTTCCTTGCATTTGAAAAATAATCACGGAGTAGCACTGAGATTCGCGTACGTGCGATTTCAACAGCGCTTTTGTTCGAGGGTGCACCTCTAGCCTTCGAACAACCAATTGCAGAGTGTAGACGGCAGGACCGTTAGAGGGTCCGCTGGATCTTGGGTCAATCTCATTCACCAATTCCGTCATGTATGGCGTTTGTTGGAGCCCGCTTCCCCGCTCATGCACACCTCCAAATGCGACAAACAGAGTAGCAGGGTTCCGTAGCTACGGTTGGCCATCGCATGGTTCGTACACCAATTCCGTAATCCAGGAGTCCATGTTCTCCTTGTGGCATGTGAAACCCCTTTAGGGCGGGGTAATGCCATATGGTAGTGCCATCATTTGGCTGAACAGCCAATAATGCACCATACCCTGATGACACCACCACCAGAGTCCGGTCAGCTCATGTACAACAGAACTCACATCATTGTTGGCACCGTCGCGTTACGATGGGAAGGGGGTGGACTGCATAGCAAATAGTTACCGGAAAGCACTGCGATGACGCCATCGTGGTGCTTTTAAGAGTATAGCGCTCTTTATAACTACTCGTCAGATGCACTTGGAACACAGATCGCTAGACGTGGCCAAGCTGAATCCTAGGAATCGACGAAAAACCAACCTATTTATTAGACAAAACCCAGCCCTACACACACCTCACCCCTCACACCCCACACACACCTCCCCCTAGAATCAACTTCCAGTGTCTATGCACTCAAAACTCCACACTTACTTTGTCGCAATCCACCCTGTTTTCTTTTATGTTGATGCACGTCATTTGCAGAAAAAATACTCTGCCGGTGACTACAGCTTTGAATCTTGCAGGTAACAGGACGAATATCAATAGGTTTGTCCTTCCAGTTCACATTTTAAGTTGCCAGTTGCACCTACGGATCGACTTCCACTAACAAGCACCATTACATCGGCTCTAAATCATCCACATAAAAGCAGTCACACATGCAACTGCTAATACAGTCCAACCCGACCATGGTAGATACCTGAGGCTGAGTTTTATTTCAGAGGTAACTGTTCAACGTAGTCGTTAGCCTATGGAACACTCGAAAAGCCAGATTATTCACGTTTCATCCGGTGCGGCACCTGAAATCTTCAAGCGCTTTTCTTCCACGTGCGATCCGTTGTGAAATACTTTGTCTACGGTATTTTCACAAACGAGAGCGAAACTGACCGACTGGAGGAAGCATAAGGCCGTGGATCCAAGTCCGTCTTAGGCCTTTGATGGATGGGCCTCCTTACCTTATGGCCAACATGGCGACTTAATTTATGGCCGGCGGATTTTGAATCACGAGGAACTTTACACGTCCTTCAAGTGCAGCTGGAACGGACCAAATTGAGAGCGACTTTGGAAATTGTTAAGGCTTAGGAGAAATTGTCTTGTCTACTTTCAGGTTAATGGCCTAGGTCACCCCACCGTCAATGGCTGGAACAGTTTTCCTTGCGATGAAAATTGGAATAAAGGGTTTCTATCACGGTAACGTGCACTGCGGTTCAATTGGGTATTCGTCTAAATGGTACCTGGAAGATTCCACCAAGGAGGTACAGACCATTTCGTCAAGCGGTGAATTCCAGCAGCCAAACGGCGGAGCAGAAGTTGCGGTAAGCCAACCTCGGGGGGTTGGTGGAATAGCTTCGACGGGTAAACTCCAAGTGTTGTACAGGAATGCAAAAGCATATCACAATATGGGTGTCGCGAATCCTGAAGATATAGTAGTACCAGGACCACATCAAATAAGCGGACTTAATAGCTTTTACTTTTGATCTAATATCTTTTCAGCTCTAAAAATCACTTCAGTCCAGTTTCTCAGCTATAAACCATATACCAAAGATGTGGTGGTACCAGCTGGCACAGTGCCGGTTACCGAAAAGTGAGCGAGCGAGGAAGAATCGGAGGTGATATTGCAATAAGTTAGTCGCAACTGAACTCAAAGAAGCAGGAAGCTGAGCAGCCGCGCAGTAAAAATCATACCTTTGGTACAGGAGTGCCGCTCACTGAGTCGTGTGCCAGTGTCATTAAGCATTGATGAGTTGAGCCCCGGAGTCCCCATAAAAACAATCAGCTAGCACCCTTTCGGTGCCTAACTGCCAGGCTACCCGAAGGAAGCACGAGGGCTGAGATACTGCCAGGTTGCCCAAGCCTACACAATGGAAGTCGAGAGGTAGAGGTCGGGTTCGAACCACGAGCCTTTCGGTCAGTAAATTCACCCTCTAACCACTGAGTCATCTCGCCATCGCCGTCACGAGAGGCGGTTACTACATAATAGTTTCATACTTCGTTGTCAAGCCATACAGTGTCTGCCTCTCGGTCATTTCCACTTAGCATAGGGCTGGACAAAATGAAGTCGGTGAGTTAGACGGTCCATTGACGTGTGAAAAGCATATCCTAACCAGCGTAACGCATGAAGCGTGAGTAGCTCAGGCATCAAGAGTTCGTCCCTAAGACCATCTAACATCTCTCAAGATTCCTAATCCGATGCTCTCATTGGAGACATCGATGGTCAGGGAGTTTTCATGTATATTTTGTGCATGGAGTTCACGCTTCGGACCCATATGGTAGTATGGACCGAACCGCTGCAGTGTATACACTGCGACTGACAGGCAAACTAACGTCACACCGGCATCACAGATGTCGGAGTTTGACGAAATTTAAAATGACTTGCACGTTTGAAGAATCTGAACCAAGGAGAGCGATATCGTTTGCGTACTGTCTGTGAGCTAACGCCCCGGGAACACACTGATCCCTGAAGTTTCAGAGAGAGGCAGATAAGTTTCAAGCAGAATATCGGTAACAAAGCTGAAGAGGAAGAGTGAGAGAAGACGGCATAGTCTTACACAACTGGACGCGTCAAACTAAGGCGACAGCCTGCTGTATAACCATACGCGTTCATTGGAGTTGGCGTACAGTGCCCTTATGGGAGATGAAAATTAAATTGTGATTGACGGGCGCTGTCATAGTTTCTCACGATCGACAGGGTCAAAATCATCGTTCAGCTCAAGAAAAACAACCATCCTTGGAAGTTTGAAAGAGTGACGTAGTTCGGGAACCTGTTTTAAGGTAAAGATATGGTTGCCGTATCCTCGAGGGTGTGACTGATAATAATAAAATAATAATAGTCCAGTTAGGTACCCTAGGTACCCTTTCGGTACCTAGCTGCTACATCACCCGAAGGAAGCAGGAGGGTTGAGATACTGTCAAGTTGCCCAAGCCTAGACAGGAGCAGTCGAGATGATGAGGTTGGGCTCGAACCACGGACCTTCCAGTCATTAGGTTCGCGCCTTAGCCATTGAGCTACCTCGAGATCGGGTAGGACTAGAATCACGTCTCACGCTTGCAGACTAGCTAATCGACGTCCTGGGTTAAAAATCGTTCAGCTGTAACACCCGTTCGGTGCCTAACTGCCATGTCACCCGAAGGAAGCACGAGGGCTGGGCTACCACCAGGTTTCCCAAGCCTAGACAGGGGAAATCGAGATGCAAAGGCAGGGTTCGACGTCGCAGACAAATCTGGGAAGTTCTGGTGGACTGGTTGGAGGCGAGATGACTTCTTGAATCTGGCAGCTTTCGCCAACTTTCTACCTTAATGGTGCGGTCAAGTGCAGAGTATGCATTGCGGCGGTGCAATCCATACCGACTTATGGGTCGAAAACGTGACGTGAGCACGGATTGTGACAACTCTCGGAGTTTGACCAGCGGTGTCTCCGAAGCCTTGGCCGCGTCTGGTGGGAACGTCGGACTAGCAGTCCTGAGAGATGTTAGGTGGTTTTAGAAAGAGCTCTCTCTAGATGGATGAGCTACTCACATCTCATGGGTTGTGCTGGTTGGGATATGTACTTCGCATTTCAGAGAACCATCTACCTCACCGAGCCCGTTGTGCGTAGTCCTGTGCTGGGTAGAGGCGGACAGTCTACCTCCTGAAAACGAAGTATGGAAATACTAATCAATAACCTTAGCTGGGTTAGCAACTGCTGCCTCTCTGGACGGGGGCCCCAGGACCCAATTCATCAATGGTTAGTGAAACCGGTAGTCATTGCTCATTCAAGCGGTCAGCGGCACTCCTGTACCTCTTCAATGCGTAGCTGCTCAGCTCAGCACCGTTCATCACCAACTGTCGCATTATGCCATCATGTCCTATGCACATTTTTATCTTCCCCGTTCTCCCACTTTTCGGTGACCGGAAATGTGGCAGCTGGTACGTGGTTTATGGTTGGTAAACTGGAATGAACTGAGCGGATACCATAACACACAGGTTCGTTACTCAGGTTCCGGTGAATCTAATTGTCAGAAATCCAGGCAGTTCGAGGTTATGGGTTCCCCAGAATTAACAGCTAAGTTTAATGCATCATGATCGAATAACCTATTTGTTAAATACGATCTCTGCGGCCAAAAGCCATGGAGTCCACCGACTCAAAGCCGATTTTCTTGAAAGAACGGAGCGTTGTTCTGTAGTCAGAGCCACCATTACTTTGAAAATCGGCGGTGGTAATGTATTGGGCCCAGAGCTCTAACTCTTCAGTGAGCAGAAAGGCCTTTTTTATTGAATACTGGTGTAGCTGAGCTAGAAATGTAGAGTTCAGGTGCAAGCTTAAACATGCCTCAGAGGAAGTAATATATACCAGAGAACTACGTTTACGCCACGATCGGAGCCTTACAGCCATATGCTCAGCAGCGAAGTGTAGATCGTTAATTGTGTTGCTACAGTCAGTGACAGTGTGCTCGGCAGCTCAGACTGGTAAGGTGCTGGATTCGAAAGTAATTGTTTAATGGCCCCCACATACACCGATTGCTGCCTTCCCCGTTGTGGCTATGGCATGTGAAGTTCACAATCTCTTGACTTACTTCCTAGAGTTTAGTGAGGTATGAGTTCAGATATTTTGAGTCCTTATCGAAGTGTAAGACAAACCGAAATCAATGGATAAGTTTATCCTGGGGCACGAGGTTGTTGCGATGATTTCTCAACAGCGTGTAGTCCATTTAGGATTCATGGTCGGATGCGAGCAGCTAGCAATTTTTCGTGAGGCCCTACATGAATGAGGTGTTGTTGCTTTACTGGGTGGAAACCTGTATCAGTATCAATTTGTTCCAAAATCGCTCCCACACTCAGTCGGCGGGAGTTCATTGACTGATTTACTAGCACCAGGCATTTCAGTATTTCGTTTGTAACGATTAGCATGGATTTATTACCCTTGATATAAAAATTGTTCAGCTGTCGCGCTCTTTCGGTGCCTAGCTGCCGTACCACCTGGAAGAGACTCGAGGGCTGAGATACTGTCAGGCTGCCCAAGCCTAGAATGGAGCAGCCCAGATGCTGAGGTCAGGTTCGAACCACGGACCTTTCGGTCGGTAGGCTGACGCCTTAACCACTGAGCTAACTTGATAACGGCTTCAGCAAAGTAAACCCATTGGAATCGAAACATCAAATGGTCAATAAGACTTAGCGGGGTGCCACAGTCTACTTCTTCGACCACAAGTTCCGCATTCGTCATTATTATTCTAGAGAAGGCTGCTGGCCGGTACACGTTTTTTTACATTCTTATGTAAAGTAGTGTACCTGAGGCCTAAAATGAATCAGACGCCCCCCAGCCTGACCAAAGGAGCTCTCTGTTATCAGAATGTATGATGAATGAAGTTCAACTGGGAGCTCGGTTTGATAGGGGTACAAGCAGCTTCAACCGTAGGATTAGTATATGAACGTCACCTTTCCTGAATTGGAGACGGTGGAATAGAACACGGTTTCATTGAAGAGAACTACGGATTACCGCTCCACAAAATAGATCGCATCAATAGTGGAGCGTTACTCGATTGTCTCTAGTTAATCCATCTTTTAATGTGATTCGCATCTCCGGAAGCTGTAGCTTTTGGTTAATGACGATTGGCAACCATATCTCTGCCAGAAGTATAAGGTCAGTGGAGTTGGGTTTTTGACGACAGCGCACCTCCAGTAGTTTAAGTGGTCCGTGAACGGTGGCGTACGGTTCGGAGAATTGCAATGGTATTTCGTTATAAAATGAACTCCGTACGAAGTGACGAAGACCGACGGGTGGGAGGCGAATTGTCTGACATAATACCGTTTGTATAACTGTCCCCTCAGTTTATGGGTGATGTCCGAAATCGTGTTTTCCGACTCCAGCCATGAGTTTGGGAAAAATTCTTTATTCTAAGTGATTCATCCCTTCGTACAGCCGGGAAACTTGAAGAGATAAGGCCTTGTTACATTCATTCCTTGCCTAAGCAATCCGTGAACCAGCCACAAATACACATTTGTGCAGTACATACTGCACAGGGTCACTCACAATATTCCGTCAAGCATGTATTGAAGCAGACAAATAGGTAGACCATTTGAACCCCTTCCATGAACCGTCGGCGACACTCACCACCCAATCGGGTATCCACGTGGGTGAATTCGCCCTTGTAATTTTTCCTCAGTTTCTTTCTTGTCCAACCGCACTTTGAAACATAAACAACAACTATTCCCATTCTCGCCTAGTCAGACGACATATGCCCTTCTGTGAGAACAACTGAAGTAGAAAAGTAATTAGTAAGAGCAATAGTCGTGCCGACGCTAGAGTGCCGACTAAGCAAACGAGGATTCAAAACACCGCTCCATTGGGCCCAGCACGTGAGAACGCTGGTGACCTTCAACGATCCAACCCAGCTCCAGCCATTATTCGGTCAATCGGTTTGCAGATCCGTCGGTCAGCGAAGGGCGCCGCTCAGTATTCACACAATGGAATTGATTTCTCGAAAGCTTTGACATGTTCAGGGTTGCCACTTCATAGTTTAGAATTTCTGTGTATAACGAACAATTATGCAAATTATCTACATTGGTGATTTGTTTAATTGAGCGAATCTTCAAGGTCAATAAACGCGACCGACTGTGAATGCTGCCTAATGTAATAAGAATTGCGGAACAAGGTGACTCACTTACAATGGACGGAACTTTCCGATAGTTTTACAGCTGAAATAATTCGTTGAACATTCTAGAATCTACATGGCCATTGTGGATGCAAAATATGCGGTGCCATTCCCGTAAATAGTTTTTGCTCGATAATTGCTATCACCAGTTAAAATTGTGGAAGCCTCGTTCATTATTGCCAGAAAAATCGTGCACATTTGATGTTCAGCAGCAGGGTGTTCCATTATAGCTTGCGAAATATGCCAGCAAGACCATGACGCTGATCAACTGGTCATATGGAACCTACGTCGACCATAGCGGACAGGTGAACGAACCTGGCTGACTCACGCGAAAAACGTGCGGTTGGGGGTCCACGATGCCTAATCAGCTGGCCGGAGCGCGCCCGTCCATCTCTACCGGGGAAAAGGTCTAAATTAGACGACATAAACTGTCGAGTTTTATTGGTCGTTTTGATGAGTACGTACGTCCTGCCGGGAAGCACATGACCTTCGTGCGGAGTGTTCATTGGGCTACTGACGTCTTGGAATAAAAGGTAGATAAAAGTTAGGTTATCGAGGTATCACCATGAGGCAGGCGGCTGACAAACTGCGAGGAATGCTTACCCTACAACTGGAGCACTTCAGTTCCTATACTGTCAGGGATGCTTGCTTACACAACGCAATCTTTAGTGGCTATTTTGCATGCCTACTTACTCTATCCCTCAAGGAATACAAAACACACATGGAATGCATGAGCTTTCATTAACAGAGGAACTGTTTGGAGCTGATGGGTCGCATGAAATCATCCTCGTCTTTTTTATCTAGCTGGCGATCTACAGCGTTAGTCGTAGTAGTCAGACATTTACACACGGCTGTCAAGTAGTTCCTCCTTGGACCCGAAAATATGGACATACACAGACTTCCGGGGCACACTGCACTGGGATTTTGTGCTTCAGTCCAGCTCAACATCATAAGACGCCCTCTCTGTGGACCGGGTAGAAAGCACACCTTTGCGTTTTCTGGACGGGCCTGGGGCTTAGAATCTGAAATAATGTATTCTCCTGTGGACTCACATTTGGGACAAGCCTGAAGAGCATCACCACACAGCGGGCAAGGTTCACCATCGTGACAGTCGACGTGATATGATACGCAATCCTTTGCACACCAGCGGCTACTGGTAGTAGTCGGCCGGTCAGAGAGAACACAAAAACCCATATCTGTGTCCCTAGACCGCCATCTCGGTTGAGGTGCAGTATCCTCGACCACCGACGGCAGGCCATCAGTTGCAGACTTTGAGCCTTGGTGCAGCAGGATTTGCCCCTGAACAATCAATTGCCTAATGATGGCTGTGGCTGTCCTGGGTTCCAGCTCCTGAAGCTTATCCACCGCTCAGTTCAGTTGTTTACGAAAACCGTCCAGAGCTGTCGGCCGTGGTTTGGGAACAAGTGTAGGTGTTACACCTTCTTCCTGTAGGTTGTAATCCGCCGGCCACCGTTGGTGGATTGGGAAGGAAGCTAAGGAAAAATCTACGACGAATAGTTCTTACTGCTTGGAACTGACTAATCTCTAAATACAGAGAACAAATGGATGCAGAGGAGCCATATCGCCTAGTGGAAGGGGCGTGTGCATTCTCCACCACAGGTGTCAACCGTCTGGGAGCACCTGGGTGTTTGCACCACAAACTATAAGTTAGTTAACGTAGGTTAACCTCACCTTGTTTGTTCCAACACAATGATAGTGCAGCCTTGGCGGCCGTGGCCCCAAGTGCCTCAAAACGAGAGAACAGGCATACGTAGTCATTTGACAGACCATTTTCAGAACATAGCCACCAGCCTGCAGTATTGGCCGTCGGTCACAATGATACGACGTATGCATCTCAAATTTCCGCATGAGCCACTCGGCGTGCCGGGACATCTTTTGTGTGGCGAGCTCCAGTGTGTCGGAGTGGTGCACCCGGTCTTTAAGGCGACCATTGGCATTCTCCAGACTGTTGCTGGTCACATGACCAAATTGAACCACTCCAGATTGTGCATGTACAGCCCATTTTCGGGTGATGTACAGCCCGTGGGCCGTAAGATAAGAGACAAATCGCGGGTCCGCACGGCGCGGTATTTGCAGCTCTTGCCGAAATCTGTGTTCGTATTATAATAAACAAAAAACCCACTCTATGGCATCGTCCAAGCGGGCCATGCGGTGGAATATATGGCGGCTGTGCGTAGAGTGTCTATGACCATAAATACATGGATATTACATGATACATACGTGCTTCCTGATAACCTTTCTGGTATTAAAGTAGCACAGCACTACGTCGCATCCAAACACGACTCCTGAAGCTCGCATTTAAGCTACCAACTTGTCCATGACGAAACTAGTAAGTGGATACTGCTCCCTCCATCATTTCTTTGAATAAATCGAACAGTTTACGCATAGGGGCAAATTGTTAGCTCTCCACGAACGCATACATAACCGGGCGCCTGGTACCCATATCGTCCGTTATCTGGAAGGCATACAGCTTCTATCTGCAGACCGAATATTAGGTGCTTTGAAAACTCGTACCCAAAACGGTTTGTCGCGTGCGTTCCGTCTACATTTAGCACATAGGGAAAGCGTCGAAACAACGCTATCTGCTACCATCGGCAGAAGCATATGTGGCCATAGTGACCTTCCTCTGACTGCCACACAAGCACACGTCCGATTTCCCGAAGTTTTGTCAGTACCGAAGGCATATCATCTGTCACAATAAAACCCAACTATGCGGCACCAACTAAACAGAGCCGGTCGACACTTCCGGCGGTAGTTGTGTATATCCTGATTGACAAAGATCTTGCAGAATTCATCGGCCACAAACTGGCGCACTTTACACGACGGTGTTCCATACTTCAGCGGAGCCTTGCAGGTGCCCAACTCGCCTTCAGTTAGCCGTCTATTAACCGGAGGCCGATCGTACAAATCCTTAGACACCTTATGGTTTTGTTCAAGAACATAAGAGGTGACTGCGAGTTGGTTCCTTTGCTCCCGTAGACAAAACCGCACTGGACAGCCGGTGCCTGCCGTACTGTATTTTATAAGAAAACACTCTCAGCCCACAAGCTTCTTCGGATTCCTCGACTTTCCGTTGGTCTTGCAGGTCGCCTGCTGCATTTGTAGTACGCCCATTCGTAAGGCAAAACGATGTTGGTGCTTTGATTACTAAATGAACGCCCAATCACCACACTGTAATCTTGCATGTATTCATTTAATGCCTTCTCAAACGCCGTGAAGGATGAAAAGGATACAACCCCAAGTTTCCCAACAAACTCGTGTGAAGCCACTTCCGAAGCCACAGCACAGCAAGTTCAAAGTCAAATGTGCGCCAAAAATTTCGAAAGAAGATTAATTATAACAAATGCCGCGCCTTGGACGCACAGTGCGTCTCCCTGCAGAACCTTTGTGTGTGGAATAAAACGTTCTGGGCCAAAGTGTGGCATTTTGTTGCATATGTGCTCAGACCAAAAATCATACTAATCTGCCTTCATTTTTACGGAAGTTGTTTTAACTGATCTCTGTTCGAAATTCTTCGCGCACATTCGACTTTGAACTTGCTGTGCTATGGCTTCAGAAGTGGCTTCACACGCGGTTTTTGGGAAATTTAGGGCTGTATCCTTTTCATGCTTCACGGCATTTGAGAAGGCCTTAAATCAATACATGAAGGATAATCATGTGGTATTTGTGCGTCCCTCCAGTAATCGGAGCACCAACGCTGTTCTGCGTTACGAATGGATTTACTACAAATGCAGCAGGCGACCTCCAGGACCGACGGAAAGTCGGGGAATCCGAAGATGCTAGTAAGTTGCACCTGTTTTGTGTGTAAAAAACAGTACTCGAAGCACCGGCTGTCCAGTTCGGTTTTGTCTACGGATGCAAAGAAACCACCTAACAGTCACCTTATTTTCTTGAACACAATCTTAAAGTGGCAAAGTTTTTGTACGTTCGGCTTCCGATTAATCGACGGCCAACGGAAGACGAGTTTGGCGCGTGCAGGGCCCTTCTGAAATATGGAACTTCGGGAGACTGGACCCGTGCTGGTGTGGCAGTCAGAGGAGAGTCATTATAGCCACATATGCTTCTCCCGATGGCAGCAGATAGCGTTGTTCCGACGCCTTCCAGATGTAGTTAATGTAGACGGAACGCGCGCAACAAACCGTTTTGGGTAAGTTTTATATAGTACCTACTATTTGGCCTGTAGATACAAGCTGTATACTTTATCGATAACGGACGGCATGGGTACCGGTCGTCCGGTTATGTATGCCTTCGTGGAGGGTGAACAGTTTTCTCCCGTGCGTAAACTGTTTGACCTATTCAGGAAGCACGTATGTATCATGTAATATCCCCGTATTTATGGTCATACACACACTCTGCGAACAGCCGGCAAATATTCCACCGCATGGCCAACCTGGATGACGCCGCACAGTAGGTTTTCGTTTATCGTAATACAAGCACACAGATTCCGCCAAGGTCTGCAAATACTACGCCGCAGTGACCCACGATTTCTATCTTATCTAACGGCCCGCTGGTTGTACATTACCCGAAAATGGGCCGTACGCGCACATTCCGGAATGGTCCACTTTGGTAATGTCACCAACAACCGTCTGGAGAGTGCTAACGGCCGCCTTAAAGACCGGGTTAATTACTCCGACACACTAGAGCATGCCATACAAAAGGTGTCCCGGCACGCCGAGTGGCTCATGCGAGAAATCGAGATGCATACGTCGTATCATTGTGACCGACGGCCAATACTGGAGGGTTACAGCTACGTTCTGAACGTGGTTTGTCTAATGACTACGTATGCCTGTTCTCTCGTTTTGAGGCACTTGGGGCCGCGACCGCCAAGGCTGCACTATGATGGTATTGGAACAAACAAGGTGAGGTTAACCTACGTTAACTAATTTATAGTTTGTGGTGCAAACACCCAGGTGCACGCAGACGGTTGACACCGGTGCTGGAGAATGCACATGCCCCTTTTACCAGGCGATGTGGCTTCCCTGCATACATCTATTCTCTGTATTTCGAGATCAGTCGGTTCCAAGCAGTAAGAAATATTTTTCATAGATTTATTTTTAGCTTGCTTCCCAATCCACCAACGGTGGTTGTCGGATTACAACCTACCAGAACAAGGTGTACCCCTTACACTTGTTCCCAAACAACCGCCGACAGTTTTGGACGGCCTTCGTAAACAACTGAACAGAGTGATGGATAGGATTCAGAAGCTGGAACCCAGGAGGGCCACAGCCATCTTTAAGCAATTCATTGCTCAGGGGCATATCCTGCTGCGACAAGGCTCAAAGTCTGCAACCGATGGCCTGCCGTCGGTGGTCGAGGATACTGCACCTCAACCGAGATGGCGGTCTAGGGACACCGACTTGGGCTTTTGTGTGCTCTGTGACCGGCCGACTACTATTAGTGACCGCTGGTGTCCAACCGATCGTGTATCATATCACGTCGGTTGTTGCGATGGCGAACCTTGCCCGCTGTGCGGTGATGCTCTTCAGTCTTGTCCCAAAGGTAAGTCCACGGATAAATTATTCACTTTCCGTTCTTAGCCCCCGGCCCGTCCAGAAAACGCAAAGGTGAGCCTGCAACCCGGTCCACCAAGAGGCCGTCTTATGATGTTGATCTGGACCGATGCACAGAAACCCAGCACAGCGTGTCCCGAAAATCTGTGTATGCCCGCGTTTTCGGGTCCAAGGAGGAACTGCTAGACAGCCGTGAGTAAATATCTGACCACTACGACTAACGCTTTAGAGCGCCAGTTTGATGAGAGGGACGAAGATTAGTTCATTTGACCCACCAACTCTAAACAAATTGTTTGTTAATGAGATATTATGCTTTTCACGTAAGTCTCGTATTTATTGATGGATACAGTAAGTAGGCATGGGAAATAGCCGCTGAAGATGGCGTTGTGCGAACAAGCCTCTATGATATTATGGCCGCATAGCGCTCCCATATTAAGGCAAGTATTCCTTCCAGTTTGTCAGCCGCGTGCCTCATGGTGATGCTTCGATAACCTAACTTATATCTTCCACTCTTTTCAGGACGTTACTGGACAAATGAACTATTCGGACGAAGACGTCAATGCGCCCCCCGACAGAACATATGTACACGTCAAATGTCGTCTATTTTGGACCTTTTCGCCGGTAGAGGTGGACGGGCGCGCTCCGGCCAGCTGATTGGGTATCGTGGACCCCTAGCAGCATGTTAGTCGTGTGCGTCAGCGAGGTTCGTTCAGCTGTCCGCTATGATCGACGTAGGTCCCATGTGGCTAGTTGATTAGGTATCGTGGACCCCTAGCCGCATGTTAGTCGTGTGCGTCAGCAAGGCTCGTTCAGCTGTCCGCTATGATAGACGTAGGCTCCATGTAGCTGATTGATCAGCGTCATGGTCTTCCTGGCATAATTTGCAAGCTATATTGGAACACGATGCTGTTCGGGAAAAAGCTCGAACGAGTTCTCACCAATATTGATCGCGGCTTACGCAAGTTACACTGGTAACAGTAATTATCGAGCAAAAATTGTTTACAGTAATAACACCTTCGCATATTGCGCGTCCACAAGGGTCATGTAGATTCTAGTATGTTCAGAAAATTATTTCAGCTGCAAAAGTATCTTAAAAAATGTCCACTGTTCCGCAATTCGCGACTTCTCATCACATTAGGTAACGTATTCACAGTCGGTGGTGTTTATTGAATTTGAAGATTCGCACACTTAAACGAATCACCAATGTAGGTAATTCGCATAATGCATGTTAATGTACATTTACATAGACATCCTACATTATGAAGTGGAAAACCCTGAAAACGTTGTAGCTCTCGAGAAATCGATTCCATTGTGCGAATAGTGAACGACAAGTCGCAAAAAAATGACGGCAGAGTTGGTTGATTTTTGGTCTGAGCGCATATGCAAAAACTGCAACATTTTGGCGCGAAGGACAAGCAGGGTTGTAGTCTGGTGAGAGGTCTTTACCTCTGAACTGGTTATCCACAGAAGAATCTGAAAGGTCATAAGCGACGGTGACGCTGAGCGACAAGAACAAGCCAGGCTTAAAAAGCTTGGGCGGTGGCCCCGATCCCGTGTATCAGTCCGCGAATACATCATCATTTGAATGCTCCTGAATGGAAGAGGATCAGGCAGCGCCTTAAAACAGCCCCTAGTTTAGGAGGTTCACTTGGTCTATCCTTGAGTAGGGAGCCAGGAACTAGCACACCCGGCTCGTTTTATTATCGGTACTGGACTCAGGGTCGGAGCGATTGAAAGAAGAGGGAAAGGAACAAGTTTTCGCCAGGGCTGGCAGGCGATTAACGGTGAAATCTATCCATGACATTAATGGTAGTAATAATAGCGAACAATCAGTCATCCGGTGATTGATATGCAGGTGCGAGCTCAATGTCCCAGCTGCTGGGGCCGAAGAGATCAATGGTTGTCAGTTTTCAGTTTTGCTACGCTACAAGACAGATCCCCCTGCCCTTTTAGTGACCCTGTCATACCCTCTCATTTCCTCTTTCTTAAACACTGCACCTGCCAATCCATCTCGCGTGACCTTAATCCAGCTACTTCTGTTCAACTGCCACACATAGTACCATCCTCTGATGCTGTTGATAACACTGCTACAGACAATTACCAGCCCCAGGCTGTAACTCTTTGCATACGGAGCCCAACTATCTGCACCGCCAACCAAACACTGTCTCCGTACCAATCACGGTGCGTCCCAGCATCTTATTCTCACATATCTTTAACTGATTCTAACTCACCCACCAATTTGAGAACTCTCGAGCCCCCTGTCCCTATTCCATCCCATTCTGGCTTCCCAGGGCTTACCAACTTTTACTAGCCACCCTACCCACGTCCTCTGATCCCGCTAGTAATATTTCGGTCCTTCTAATCAGCACCCGCTCCCTATTGCCTAAATTCCACTACATCCAAGCTATCTCCACTATAGCTTGTCCAACCTTCATATGCATCACTGATACGTGGCTCACTCCCAGCACGCCTGATGC
>SJOL01003083.1:155357-171694 GCA_004794785.1 Opisthorchis felineus | reverse complement strand
GCATTACAGTGCTGTTTACCGCAGCTGGTTTCACCAATCCGTACCATTATTACCTTCAACCTAGAAAGACATTCAACACCGCATTCCCTGAAAAACCACCACATTTATCCAGACAACAAGGCACGTCACGGTTACATTACCATCCAATGACCACTTAGCATGGCTAATTGTTGGTGATTTGCACCATTAGGACTGCCATATAACCGTTTTTGTGGTTATCTGGAGGTTAAATAACTGACTCCAAACCGCGATCGTACGTTATGTACCAGAGTGCTAACCGTGGAACAACCGTGATTCCGGTTATTGGACGGTTATGTAACCGTCATTTAACCGCATTTTGACATTAAATAACCACCATATAACCGTATTTCGCTGTCATTTGACTTATTTAACCGTGTTATAATGGCTTTCACCGTACACGAAATGACCGCATTTTACGGTTACAGCGACGTTGAATAACGGCGCCATAACCGAGTTTTACGGTTAAATAACATTGAAAAACAGTTTTTGGGTAGCTGCTGTGAGGTCGTGTGGCTGCTTCCAAACGCTTTTTACGGCAAACAACTGCAACATAGCTATAACGTTACGACCTATACCGGTAACCACACGGTTAAGCGTGGAAATCGTCGGACCCGTTGCAGCAATTAGGGCTTGGTAACCATATCGTTACACTTTGTTGCACATCTACCTTCTTGTTGCTTAAGAAAATGGTTCAATAACCTGGGTGATTCGGTGTCATCATTGGCCGATTACGCAGAGCAAGTAAAGAACGGAAAACAAGGATACAAAAAATATATTAAACATATTAAAATAAATTTTTTACAACCAACATGCCTCAGTCTGATAAAGGCAGGTACAGTGCGAACACCCTGGCCGCTTGTTCCAATGCAGACGTTCGAAACAGCGACAAACTTACGTTCAAGCATGCTATGTGTCAAGTATGTTACTACCGACTGAACTGCTTAAGTGAAAAAACAAAACACACTGCCAGCTGATCCGGGCAAGTTTTCTGGGCCAGTCGGTGTTGCGCTTGAGGGTAACCATTTCTGGATTTCCTTTCCGAATTCCTGTCGCGTGCAGTCTTTGAAAACTGTGTGAGCAAGGACTGTGTCTAAAAAGACATTTGGCAAGCCACCTCTGATCACTTACCTACTACAAGGTACACATTCTGGTCTATCAGAAGGGGAGTTTGCCCACTGCCTCAGCGCAGGCCACGTTGACGGCGACTTCGTCAACCAACGCCGGTCTGAGATGGAGACGCACCAGGTCCTCCATGGTGGTTGCAATAAGAGACCCAAAATACTTCGTCTGCGGCAAATAAATGAGATGAACAACACTGAATTACCGGTTACAAATGGTGGGGTTTCCCTACAAAGTTCCCTTTAAGCTTTCCCACACACTCTTGCCTCGCAGAGGAAAGCAAAATTGGTGATTCCAGCAGACTTATTAAATGCCATCATTAAGTTTTCTATGCGAATCTTAGGATGCCAAATGTCTCCCGCGATCGCGTCAACTTTCCGGAGAACCTGCTTGTTCTGCTGGATCAGCGCAGCGACTCCTGGAGTTAGGCAAATTGGTGCAGACTGTGGGGATAATACGGAAAAAGTTAATTTGGTCAACTTATCACCCAGAGTAAGTCTGAACCACTTCGCAAGTAAGCTTCATCGATCCTGCTTGTGGCTCTTAGTGAAGGCGTACGGCCATATAGATGTCCTTGAAATTGACCTTCGGCCGTGAAGCATCATCATCATGAAGCTATCAATCCATGAAGAACTGAGCACTGCACACTGCCATTGCCCTTGTTCAAAGAACTATAGTAGACCATAAGCCTAGAAATAAGGAGAAAGTGATGGGCTGCGTGATGTAGAATAGTTACTCCAGTGCCGCAGATAAAATAACAACGAGGACATTGCCGTAGCGAGTGTGATGAGGGAATAATTACAAACAGTTCATCATGTGGAATGACTGCGCACTTGCACTGCACAGGCGAGAGGAGTCAGCTGCTTCCAACTGTTGACAATTTTTTAACTAAAGCAATGCTTAGCATAAGAGAAGTAACGGGATGTGTAACAGTGGCAAATCAGGGGAAACAAATGGGACATGCGTTATTGAGCTGCCGCCTTTGTC
Source organism: Opisthorchis felineus (assembly GCA_004794785.1). Classification (NCBI taxonomy): domain Eukaryota; kingdom Metazoa; phylum Platyhelminthes; class Trematoda; order Opisthorchiida; family Opisthorchiidae; genus Opisthorchis; species Opisthorchis felineus. The sequence continues at coordinate 169,567 of SJOL01003083.1, read as the reverse complement.
CGCATATTCCAGCCCTGTTGCAATACACGGAGAATCATCAACGAGTACAACGTTATCCGGTGGACTGGTAGAGAGGGCAACTCCACTATAGTAAAAGAAAAGCTTTTTGTTTGACACGCCTTAAGGGGAATCCGACGACGCAATCAGCATGGTCACCTAAGGCGTCTATGAGGTACGGTCCTAACCCCTGAAGCGTTTAAAAATGTTCCTTACAGGTTGGGCGGGACTTTGTACCAACCGTTTAAGATAAGCATATGCACCTCATGAGGAGAAGCTGAAAAATTAACCAAAAGGGCCGTGAGACGAGACGTGGTCCGGAAAGTACTGCAGACAATGAACATTTTACACCATCTTCTGCAACTCATACAGTTTCTGGGACTTGTTAACAAATGCCGGCAATAAATGTCGTGCAAAATTGATGTGGGAAACATAATAGCCACTATAAGAAAGCAAATGCACAGAGAGAAATAAATCTATAAAATTTTGATAAGGTTCATGGGGAAGAATACCCTTAAAAGCAGTCAGAGCAATGTAAAACAACATTTGACGAAACTGAGTCGCTTTACACTGTGCGTACAGTGTAATTTCCTTACGCAGGCAATCCAGGGGGGATGGGTACACTTAATTCGAGGCATGTGATGCACCCTGGCCAGCAGGCCCGATACGTACAGCTTGATCACCACTTACGAAAATAAAAACTGGTCTACGCACAACACGGAGACATGCAGCGTGCATATAATCTATGGGGAAGCAGCGAACAGAGTCAATAGGTAACGTAAAGTATAGAGACGGATTGTTACTAGTTTTGCGACGGATGCTGTCATCACATCGTTAAACATGCCGTGCACATGGGAAGGTTATCCTCGTTTGGAAGTAATGCCACCGTACATAGCACTTATCACGTCTGCATCGTCCATTAATTTGACATTTGAAATTCCCCACGTTTCTTGTCCCTACTTGTAAACCCCGCCCCACTTTTGTGTTTAGTGCGTCTATATGAACTGACGTTTGTTTGTCCTTACCACTTCACCCATTTGGCCTTGAGGTCATCCAGCCATTTGTGGCCGACCTTACGCACGTGTGACTGTCTCACGTGAGAGCCTGTTTGCTCCTTTGGTTCGTACTTTTGTAGTCCTAGTGGACCATTTGTTGTTGACGAGTATCTACTGTCGAGGTTTGTACATTTTGTGAATTGATGTCTTATGTTAATAGTACCGTATAGAAACCCAGCTCCGACTTTGTTTTGCCTTCCCGGAGGTTCTGGTATTACGCGTCACTCGAAGATACCGTTTGCTCGTTACAGTACTCGACATCACGTCGTCTTGGTTGAAATAAAGATGTCAACTTTCGGAACCATTATGAAGGAAACAGGATCCAAGGACGCGGGAACTATTGAAGCTGCGGAGGAAACATTTGCAATGCAGATTGCTTCGCGCCCCGGTTCTTGTAAGCCCCTTTGGGAATCTGCTCGTGAAAGTAATGTAGCTAGGAAAGCATTAAGGATTGCTCAGCTCCAGGAATATTGGGTTAAGCGAGAGGTTGAGCTCCAGCGAGCTCTCCTGGAGGCACAGAGTAAAACCGAGTTAGCCAAAATTGAGCTAGAGGCAGAAGAGGACTCACCAGATGAAGTCTGGGAACCAGTGACCTTAGCTGACCGGTTACCGTAGTACATGAAACCACAGATAGATGAAAAACCCATAGGATATGCTAATGATATCGGAGGGTCATCTCCAGGACCAAAACCGGCCACTGTCATCACTCCAGTGTCAGCCGCTGTGGAACTATCCAAGGTGGAACTATCATATTTTGATGGTAATCCGAGTCACCACTGGAGGTTCACACGACAATTTGAGATATATATTAAAAGCGAGGTGGAGGACGCCGGTCAGAGGCTCCTGCATTTGATCCACTACTGTCAAGGTGACGAGAAGGCAGCCATTGAGGAATGTGTGGTGCTTCCACCGGAAGTAGCATACTCCAAGGCTCGGGAAATCCCACGCAATCTTTTCGGTCAGCCCCATATTTTTGCTCGCTTTCTAGTCGAAAGCCTGTTCCAACTGGCACGACAGACCACTGGAACGGCCAAGTCTCTGTGGGGCTTTTGCATAAAAATGCAAAGTTGTGAAATTGCGCTAACGCAAATGCCCCACGTTTCAGATTTTCACTCACTTGCGGTGGTAGAGAGAATCGTGCGTTCTCTTCCCTCGCCATTGCGGCACAAATGGACTGAGATGGCAGGTAAGATATCGATGACTGGCCGGGACCCAACGTTCACTGACTTGACAGAGTTTGTGGACAAGCGCTCCAGGGTTGCACGAAGTCGGTTTGGGCAACTGGCTCGAGAAGGGGAAGGAAGACGCCCTCCCGTGCAACTAACTTCTATCAACCAAGCTCCCAGACGGGATGGTTCAAAGAGTTTCCTAACGAGCATAAGGTTAGAGGCAGACAGTGGTCCAAGCATTTGCCCGTTATGTTCACAGCCCCACCCAGTTTCCCGCTGCCAGCGCTTTCTATCTATGGAAGTTCCTGATAGGTGGAGATGCATACGGGAGCATAATGCATGCTTTGTTTGCTTAGGAGACTCTCACATGGCTAAAAATTGCAAGTCAGATGTTCGATGCGGCCAGTAGGGTTGTAGGGGACGGCATCGTAGGTTGTTGCATGCAACAAAACTCGGAAACAAATCAGGGACGTCTCCAGAGGCGGGGGTTTTTTGTGCCTTAACTCAAGGTAGGCGGCTTCCAGCACGCCTGGGAGTTATTCCTGTCAAGCTTGACACTCCTGCAGGAAAGGTGACGACGTATGCATTTTTAGATGCCGGGTCCGACATAACGTTAGTAAAGCGGGACCTTTTGGTAAAAAACGGGGTCAGGATGGTGCCCACTTCTATGGCCATTGATACATTGGGTGGTTCCATGGGATGCACCTCTGAAGCCAATAACATCAAGCTTTTGTCAATGGACGAAAGTCAGTCAATAGATATTGACAGAGCATTCGTCGTTGACAGCTTACCCATGCGAGCTGTTCCATCTATCAAAGAGGCGGCCAGCTCGTGGCCTCACCTTGACGAAGTCTCCTTCGACGAATTGACTGAAGACGATGTAGGAATCCTTCTTGGGTGTGACGTATCCGAAGCGCACTGGGTATTCGATCAGCGCCTGGGAGGTAAAAAACAGCCGTTTGCAATAAAGACCTTACTTGGTTGGCTACTTCTTGGTCCGATGGGAATTGAGACGAAGCAGAAGGTTGTCAGTCATTGTATAACCGGGTGCAGTCAGGGCATCCAGGAGCATTTGCAGCGGCTGTACGACTCAGAATTCGCAGACAATTCAGCATCGAATACTAGTCTCTCTTTAGATGATCAAAGAGCATTATTGATAGCGGAGACTGGTGCGGTGTGGGTGAGTGGACACTATCGGCTACCACTCCCATGGAAGGATAACGCACTTCCCCTACCCGATAACTTTCAGGTAGCTAGAAAACGTCTGGATAATCTGAAAACTAGACTGTGCAAGGATCACGTTTTGCGCAGAAAGTACGATAAGGTGCTTCGCGCGTACCTGGAGAAAGGATGCATTGAACGGGTGGCAGATGCCCCCAAATTGTCATCAAATACAAGGCAGTGGTATCTCCCACACAATCCGGTCATCAACCCGAAAAAGCCAGAAAAGATTCGGGTTGTATTCGACTGCGCTGCCAAATGTCATGGTGTGTCCCTGAACGATCACCTGTATCAGGGTCCTGATTTAACCGCAAAACTTGTGAACGTTATCGTCGGCTTTCGTTTAGAGCAAGTTGCTGTGGCAGCGGACATCGAAGAGATGTTCCTGCAGGTCAAGGTTGACCCCTGCGATAGAGGTGCTCTAAAATTCCTGTGGTGGGAAAACTATGAGTTCTTTGGAGAACCTACTGAATTTCAATGGACGTCCCACCCGTTTGGCGCCATCTCCTCCCCTTTTTGTGCGACGTTCGCCTTACGAAAGACGGTTGAAGAATTTGGCTCACGTTATGCCATCTCAACCTGCAGTGCAATAGACAATAATATATATGTTGATGACTGCTTAAAGTCGTTGCCGGACTCTGTAACGGCCAAATGCTTCGTTAACGAGATTAGTGCTCTGCTATCAAAGGGAGGTTTGTGCGTTTTGTGCGTAGGGGGCAGACTTAGTTACTCGAACTACAGTCAGTCGGTAAAACATCCAGCTGTTCTTCCGAGCCGACATCCTTTTACTACCTTGATCATACGTCACTTTCATGAAGTTGAAGGGCACTGTGGAGTAGCGCAGGTTTTGGCCTCTATCCGACAGCAGTATTGGATTATCAATGGGACCGGCGCCGTTAAACGAGTGATTGGTGCGTGCTCTTTATGCAGGCGCCGGTCCGCACAGCCCGCTACACAAATGATAACTCCACTGCCGGGAGACAGAGTAGAAGCGGGTTGGTGCCCCTTCAAGTGCGTGGGAGTAGACTACTTTGGACCCTTTAAGACCAAACGAGGGCGTTCGCAGGAAAAGCGCCATGGCTGTATCTTTAGCTGTCTAAAAACTCGAGCAGTCCATCTGGAAATGGCAGGCAACCTGTCGACCGACTCATTCCTGCAATGTTTGATACGATTCGTTGGTAGACGTGGCAAGCCCACCGATATCTATAGTGATAATGGTACGAACTTCGTTGGAGCACTAACGGAATTTCGGGATGATATAAAGCGATGGAGTCAGAGTAAAATATCGGACCGACTTTTGACTATGGATATACAGTGGCACTTCAATCCACCAGCAGCTAGCCACCGCGGTGGTGTGTGGGAGCGTATAATAAGGTCGGTACGACGTATCCTTTTATGTCTATGTAAGGAACAGTGTGTGACCGATGAACAACTGAACACGCTCCTTATACAGGCAGAGCAGATTCTAAATAACCGACCTATAGTCCCGCTATCATCAGACAGCAACGATTTGGAGCCGCTTACTCCAAACAGTTTGTTGCTCATGCGGTGTTGTCCTGCGATACCCGGTCGCGACGATTTGGCTTCGCGATACCATGCCGGTTGGAAACAGGTCTGTTATCTTGCTGGCGTATTCTGGCGTCGTTGGATAAGAGAATATCTGCCAACGTTGCAGGTGCGCACTAAGTGGCTCAGAGCACCTCAAGAATTGAAACAAGGAGACTTGGTTCTGGTCTCTGGTGAAGATGTGCTTCGTGAAAAATGGCCTCTAGGGGTAGTGGATATTTGTGAGGCGAGCCCAGATGGCCTACTCAGAACCCTGCATGTTAGAACGGCGGGCGGCGTTCTTAAGAGAGATATTAGAAAGGTATGTTTGCTGGAGGGACGCGATTAGGCTTGTACCCCATCGAAGCCGGCACTTGTGGCAGGAGTGGACTCGGACCATTCGTGTCGGTGGTTGATGGGGTACCTTAGAATGGAGCTGAGCATAGGTAGAGTGCAAGAACCGGGGCGTCCGCTGAGTCAACGTGGAGAATTTGGCGGGCGGTGTATCGTCCATTACTTTGACATTTGAAATTCCCCACGTTTCTTGTCCCTACTTGTAACCCCCGCCCCACTTTTGTGTTTAGTGCGTCTATATGAACTGACGTTTGTTTGTCCTTACCACTTCACCCATTTGGCCTTGAGGTCATCCAGCCATTTTGTGGCCGACCTTACGCACGTGTGACTGTCTCACGTGGGAGCCTGTTTGCTCCTTTGGTTCGTACTTTTGTAGTCCTAGTGGACCATTTGTTGTTGACGAGTATCTACTGTCGAGGTTTGTACATTTTGTGAATTGATGTCTTATGTTAATAGAACCGTATAGAAACCCAGCTCCGACTTTGTTTTGCCTTCCCGGAGGTTCTGGTATTACGCGTCACTCGAGGATATCGTTTGTTCGTTACATCGTCCATAGTAGAGATTACGTCCTCTCATTCGTGTGACAAAGGAGCGTGCCAGTTTATCACAAACGTCTTCTGGTGTACAGACTCCTTCATAAAGACCTACAAGGAACAGAGTGCTTGTCAAAAGCCACACAACACATACCAGTATTGGCCAAATTACGGCAGTACCGGCATTGTGAGTTTCATTTCATCTACGTTCATATGTAACTGGGCAGTGTCAGGCTTCGGTGTCAAGAAAGCCGGCAAAACACGGCGAATCATGTTAGCTATACACAAGTGGACGTATCGCCCTGGGGGACTTCTCTAATTGAGCATAACTGGGGTGTTCGCCTTAGTGTCCGCGCGTCTCGAGGCAGTTCCGGAAGCTAATGCTAAAGTGATACAATCAGACGATTCACGGTACTGAAAGAGACATTAGTAGAACTCATCCAGCCTCAAAAAATGTCAGCCAAACCAGGCTGAAAAGTACTCCCCTCTTTTTTCTCATCACTCTTTCGTTCATCTGAAAGCACTCTCACACTGTGTGCCGGTGAATCAATCACGTACGTTGCACGACCAAAGCAGCGTGGGTCCGTCGAATTGAGTGGCTATTCCATATCTTACTCACTTGCACGCATTAATTGTGGTTAAATGACCACATAGCAATAAGCAAACCACGTTTGGAAGGCTACAACCGTCATGTGTATATAGGCAGTCATGACTTACCATTCCTCTTGATAGAAATTCCCAGATGATAGGAGGTAGCAGCAAAGAGGGCCTGAAACAATCCAGGAAATCGGCATGGTAACTACGGTCATTTATTGAAACATCGAATAAGATAAACAAAAATTTTCAGAACGGGTTCCTGAAAATCAATTGGAATAACACATTTTGTATGCTTACACTTCATATGATAATAAATAGTAATGTGAATAAATGTAGCAACAATACTTCATGATGATTGGGTGAGAGGTACATTGTTAAATAACCGGTAAATAACCCAATTTAACCGCCGTATAACCGACTCATAAACCTATTGTTCTGCTAGGGTACACTTATGTTGCTTGCCCAAAGTGCTCGTTTGGAACCATCGACAGCCGCGTCGGAATATCCTAACAGCCATCCGTCGGGATGGCCTACGGACTCAACCTACCTTATCGGGTATGGCCGTTGTGTTGGACAAACTGGGAGGCTTCTTTCCTTCCCTCTCAAAAGATTAACGCACTGTTTTGAAAACTCTCGTCGATGCTGCATCCCAGAGAAGGCCAGTCGGATGTACATGCACCTTTCACTAAAGGCAGGCCTGCTGCGCTAGCTCCAGGAAATCCCTCACGTTGCAACGGATGTATACATACAAATGAATGTTAATGGAACGCGAACCTACATCAACTAGCGTACGCAGATACGGTTTATACTCTGCCGCCAAATTCATCCTTTCATTGTTCATCCTTTCGTTACTCGTATGTAAAGTGTTTACAACAAGCCAAATGACGCTATCCAGTTTACTTCCGACGTAGTAACCGAGTTGACGGACTTCTTGATGAACGAAGTCACCGGAGTTTACCACATCACTTCTGTCCACCTTTTATGTATTCTATGCAGCAGCCCCGTTTGGTCCTTTCAAATGTACGTAAAGCTGCACACAGCAGATTACGACTGTAAACATTGCACACAGAGGGATGTACACGTGCGGACACGAATGACTCTTCTCTCTTTAACAGCTTCTTTGCGACATTACCTGGAATTCCGTAGCCAAAAGCAACGGAAGCACCGTATAGGTTCCACCACGGAGTAGGAACTGTTTATTATTGACTGACAGCTTCTCACCCTGTTGGCTCCACATTGGGTGTCTTGGGTTGGTACAAAGTTCCCTCAGCTTACCCCAGGCTATGTCGGTTAACCACATAACTTGAAATTCGTAGGGATCCTGGAACGTACTGAATGATGCCAGTGCGCATCAGCGTATGGCCCTTACCGTGGATTTTCCCCGAAAATGCCGGGGTGCGGTGAACCCGGAGTGATGGAAGGCTCCTGAGTTCCGACAGTTCATTTTGTACATAGGACTCGTTGTGCAACGAAATACACTACATCCCGAAGTTCACGGCTGTTTTCAGTTGTTAACGTGCCCATGTCTATCTGCTGTCGCCCCATTATTTTTACAGAATTATGCTGATTTCATAATTGTTGTTTCTAAGTTGGCGGTTTCAAGATTTGCTGCCATTTACAGGACGCACCGTTTAGTTTCCTAACTTTTTAATTTTTCGTTTCGTCGAGATTTATGATTTCTCAGATGGTATTTCCTGTTTCTTCGGTGAATCAGGGCTGCGGCATTTTGAGTGTTACGTACGTAGGCCTTAATCGCCGGCTATTCAGCTGTATCGCCGACTGGTCTAGCTGTCGAATTGGATATAGATGAAGGGAGCATATGTTTGGATGATCTGAGTCGACCGTTGAGGCCAAGAGACACTAGCGGATATACCAAGTCTGTTCACTGGAGTGTCACGCATTCCACAAACTTCCCCGACGATTTTACTCTAGATTTTTGGGGGATACCACGGAATAGTGGATATTCAAAAATTCTACTACTTCCATCGCCTATGTTGTACCCTAGTTTTCAGTGCTCCAACTTTCAAACAGTCGGTTGGTTGCAACAGTTCGTCACATCGCTTTTCAACGTTGAATTTTCTCTTACAGAAGATGGCGTATTTGCTGTCCGACTTTACGTATTCTTATTGTTTATTCGTGTCGATTTTCTTGCTGTTGGCACTTTGCAACTGCAACTTGTGGCACCCAATGTTCCAACAAGTAAATGCAAATAACTGTGCTTGCGATTTGTTGTTCCTTCAGAGCTTCTTTGTCGTTTACGTATGTAGATTTGTCTCTGAAATGTGTCATTTGGAAAATGATTTTTCGGTCATGTACGCAGTACTTGTTTTTGAGCACAATTCAGTCAGCATGGTGTAGGATTTCTGGTTCGTAACGCTGTATTTGGTATTTTGGGGGTTCATGCACTACTAATATTCTGTGCTCCAAATTGTCAAGGGTATCCTACGAATGTGTCCACTGAAGTGTTCTATATACTATGTATTCAGACGTTGCAGTAAATCCTTGTTGATTTTTAGAGGACTTTTTGAAATTTTCGTGGACGCGCTGCGCGCCCAGCAAGGATCCCCTGGCTCAGGGTATACTTATTTGGCTAAGCAACACGTTGCGTGTATCTAAGCGTGAATGGTGGGTTTAACAATCGTATTACAATGGTTTCAGCAAAGGAAAGCACAGTCATCAGATTTCACCAAAGAATGGGAGCGCGAATGCTGTCATGATGCGGCTCCTCTTGCCGCCATAGTTATTAGGCCATCAGCTCCCAAAAAACTACTTTTCTCCCGCATTGAATATTTATTCACTAATTTTGTACATTTTCTGTAGGTCCACCAACCCTAAAGACTATCAACTTAGATTGATTCCAATTATGAAGGCTACAGCTGCCCTGCGGCATGCCACAGTGATAGTGAGACGTATTTTGAGGTGCCTTACAGGCATTTTATTCTATCGACAGCTCCGTACACATAGCCCTCCCTGTCGTTGGAGGTTCGGAACCACGTAGCTCAACGCCGTTTTTGAGGTTCGCTTCACAGACTGTGCACTTTACTTTCTAGAATGAGTTCTGCAAATACCAAGACAAAATTTTCCGGGATCTTATTATCGGTTAGTTAATCATAAGGTATAAACATGGCTGCATTATAAAAAATTTTGGGTGAAACTGCACGTGGCTGCAGAAGCTGCAAACGAAGTTAGATGCTTTGGTACCGCAACGCATTTAAGAACAAAACGACAAGCCTCTCCTACCCCTGTTGCCACAGGATAACATAGGTTGGTTCGGCGAGGTCCTCAGAGATGGAACACGGTATGCGCGCTTGGTAAGCGTTGGTCTGATACATGCTGACCGATTTGGCGAAGGCACTAAGCAGCTCATTCTGGGCACCAGCGGTATCCAAGTGCATGTAACGGATACAGTCGGACGCACGTCGCCTCTTTTGTATGAATGTTTGTACTTCCGACCACTTATTTCAATGCAGGCAAGTAATATGGTTTGGAGGACTTAAGGGTAGTTGGGACATCTCAGCTTAGGAGCTTATTGGTTAGGTTGTTCCAGAATCCTGCTCTAGGAAAAAAATGCATACAATGGGCTGAATTCGGGCAGCAGACGGTTCCTGCAGAGTGGGAACTGGGTGTAGAAATGCAGACAATAAGTGCGGACGTTTCCTCATCCCGGTGCAGACTGGGCCCAGAACCGTCTTACGTCTCCACAGGAAACCTGCACCCAAGTGCGAAAATGCAGGAAAGGGGTGGGAATTAGTCGTGTCCCCATTCAGATCTGCTGCGGAAATTTCCACATCGGTGCTTACTTTGGCTCTCAAGCAGGAAAACAAAGGAACATGCTAGCCCAAATTTTCCCTGCTAAAGTACATACGAGGAACCAACTTTGACGAAATTGTGCAGCAGCTATCCGGGGTTTTCGGGGAGCATTCTCTAAGTTAAAACCTCAGGTTATCTACCACGACGGAGAACAAGATCAAATCGCTGCGTTGTATTTTTAGTCACATTGAGAAAGCTATCCCATACCCAGGCAATCGAACGAGTTAGAACAGCTTCTCAACATAGCTTGGCTTCTTGTCACAGCAGCTTACCTTTCCAGCTCACTACGCATTGCACTGCGGTAGCTTCATCTGCCACGGCTATGTTGACTGCGGATAAAAGAATAAGGGAATAGAAGTCACGATTTGGAGACAATGGCCCAATCAGTCGTTTGACGTTAAATGGTCCTGTTTGTCCGATGTGGTGGGGAGTGACAGGTACGCAGTGAAGGCGTTAGCTTTGACTCAAGAGTGTCAATAGCTACGTGACACTGCCATACCTGTTAGGGTCACTAACCACTGGTTTGTCTCGTAGACGGGTCACCATCCGGGGGCACGGCAGTTGCCAACGTGGCTGAGTTGACAAGTCGTGGACTAAAGAAGAGTGTTTTTTCCGGTTGGATACAAACCTTCAAAGAACACACAACCATTACACCCAGGCTGAGGATGAAAAAGTCTGAATTCCTGCTGAATTCTCTCAAGTACCATGAGTTCGTCAATGAAGGAAATGGCCGTCGACCCGATCTTTCACTATGCAATGTAATTATGAGCACACCTCACTGGTTACACCAAATCATGCGGCAGCTCCTAATCAAGAGAAGTCTAAAGGATTGGTCCCAGGATTATCAGATGGCACTCGAAAATGCGGAAGGACCAGTATAGTCCAAATTTCTGCCAAAGAACTTCAACATAAAGCTACATATCAACCTCAGTAGCTGCACATCAAACCCTGTTGTTGGGGTCTCGGGCTAAAACTCCCGTATTGTCGTGGTTCTAATGGTTCTGTGCTGCAATGATCCTGTGGGCTATGGTGGCTGGAACTCAATTGTCAAAGGCTCAACTTTACCAAGAAGACCAAAATGGAGCAGCCCGAAGAACAACAGCGAGTTACGGTAAAGCGAAAAGTCGTATTACGAGACATCATAGAGGTAAAACCGTATGGTCTTCTACGACAGAATTGTGAAGGCAGTAGAGCGCCACATTCAGGTGCCTGGCACGTCCACATCAATGGAAACAGCGGTGCTCTTCCTGTGAGGAAGGACGGGCTAGAAACGTTCAGCCCTAAAAACCGCACACTCCGACCGCCCAGCGGTTAACAATGACCCTACGGGCATTATTCAATACGGTCGAAATGCTTTTGAAACAAAGCTGTGTGGTGCTGCTCGACCGACACAGCCGCAGTTATTTTATCGCTGCTTTCTCAGGCCAATCCAGTCCACTGCAGTGAAGTGGTCCAGACTGTTTAGTCCCGACCTAAAGCTATCATCTTGTCGTGGTGGTCAGGCTTGAGTGCTGCAATGATCCCGCGGGATACACTGGCTGGAACTTTGTTCCACAAGGTGCGAACATGCCAGGTAGGCCAAAGCGGAGCAGTCAGACCAACAGCAGCGAGACCCTGTACTACGAGAAGTCGTGCTAGGGGTGGTCTGGGGGTATGGTCGTACTGTCCTCTGCGACAGGAGTGAAGGCAGTAATTTGTTTCCCCCAGGCGACCAGCATGTCCATATTTATGGAAGCAGCGATGCTGCTTTCCCCCGAGGATGGACGGGTTGGAAAAGGTCGGCCCTAAAAACAGCACACTCCGATCACCCAACGGTTGACCGTGACCGCAGGCGCATTATTCAATACGGTCGAAATACCTTTAAAGCCATATAGTCCGGTGCTGCTCACAAGGTACCTGCTGTGTGCAGCCGCATCATGAGTGAGACAGTAATGCCGTACTCTCTGCGCCCTCAGGTTAGGCCAACCCCCTGCAATCAAGGTCAGACTATTCAGTCATCTGCTCCGGGCAGGATCCAAAAGAAAACCCTACGGTCCGCTGCCTCGCGGGTCAGACTTTTGAGTCAGAGGCTAGGGGCAGAGTCCCCGAACAAAACCCTACATCCACTGCCTTGTGGGTCAGACTTTTGTGTCAAAGGCTCAAGGTGTGGTACCTCACCCCAACCCCCTACCTAGGCCTGGGTAACCCGGAAGTATCATTTACCCGCACAGTTCTGTGTTCACCGATGTCCCTCCCCAACCCTTTCCCACCAGACAATCAAAGGTCACTGGGTCATTTGGTTGTCAGTTATCTGACCGAAGGGCCTTATGCTCCTCACTGCCTAGTATAAATAAACAAAACGTCACCTTTTCAGAGGGGCTTGGTAAACAATCGGTAGTTTTTAATTGGGCAACGTTTCGCTTTTGACACAAAAGCGTCATCAGGCCAGGTGAGCAGGTCACCAAATTGGCCAGGTTATAAGGCAGACGGAGAACCAATCAGTTAGTCCTCTTCAGATTATCTCACTAGCTTAGTGTTGAGTGTCAATTAATGGCTTTTGTCGGTTGGTGTGGTTGCCAAAATCTTGAACTGATAGGTTGGAGGAGCTTCAAATTACTTCTGATCGGCTCTTGTTCCTTAATCGTCCACTTCAGAGTGCTTTCAGTGTTGATTCACCGCGGGTGCCACTGGTAGATTTTCCTTGGTCTTCGTGGGCTTGTGGGTTTTGCGAGAACTTAGTTGGGGTGAGGGGAGTTGGGTAAGGTTAAGTGGAATCCAGATGATGACTACTTCCCCTTCTGGTAATCGCACACCAACACGTGTTAGCTCGATTGATCCAAGACAGCTTTCCACACGCTTGCCAGTTCCACGCCTTCTGTTCTGTTATCACTGGGATGCTCGGCGATTTCTACACATCACACACATCTACATCAGCTTTCTAAATCCACGAGATCCTTTCTATATAGGAGCTTTTAACGTCCGTACTATGTGCCGAATTGTCAAACAGGCAGTGTTCACTGAGACGCTATACTCCCTTAAAATTGATGTATGCTGTGTCGCCGAAACACGCATACAAGACCCAAACGTGGTTATGCATCTCAGAACGCCTAGGAAAGCGGACAGCGAAGCGATAAGTGAAAAAGATGGCTCATTAAATCACCTGCAAAAACGTCGACTGGAAAGATGGGCCGAACACTACGAAGAACAGTTCAGTTGGCCTTCTGCAACAGCCTAAGGAGATAGTGCATACGAGTGGATGGAATGTAAACCTTGATCGCCCATCGGAAGAAGATATAAAGTACGAAATATCCGTACTAAAACGTGAGAAGGCACCAGCACCGGACGGTCTCTATCCAGCCCTCTTCAAAAAAGGGGGAGAATCCCTGATGAGCAGTCTAACAAAACTAAGTGGTGTGATGTGGAGTGATGATAAAGTGCCTGCAGAATGGGGCATGTCGACAGTTATCCCTATCTTCAGAAGGGGTAGCCGGACACTGTGAAAACCACCATGGCATCAGCCTGGTAGCTGTGGCATCGAAGGTGCTCTCTGGTCTTATCCTTCGAAGGTTGACTGAACACAGGGAGAGAGAGAGCCGTGAAAACTAAGCTGGGTTCCGTCCTGCAAGAGGATGCATCGGTCACATCACCCTCCGACAGCGACACTGCTCCCAGCAATCAGCAGTGGTTGGGTTCCTTGATCTGAAAGCTGCCTTTGACTCTGTGGACCGCCAGGCACTATGGCAGTGTCTGTGTAGCAAAGGTGTCCCCCATAAATTCTTGACCTTCCTTAAGGCGCTGTACGCCAACTCCGGCGGCCGTGTGAAGGTCTACGGGAAGCTCTTGCCTGAGTTCACCACACCAAGTGGTGTCAGACAAGGCTGTCCTCTTTCACCCTTCCTCTTTAACTTCGTCATTGATACGATTATGGAAGACTCACTATCAGCCTCTAA
>SJOL01003083.1:0-154124 GCA_004794785.1 Opisthorchis felineus | reverse complement strand
ATGATGTTTATTCATTGGCACAGGAATGTTGCCCTCAAGGAAAACCTAGGGGTTAGTCCTTTGAGTTGGAGGTTACTGTAAGGACCCCCGAACAAAACCATACATCGTCTTACTGTCTTGTCGCTCAGACCTTTGAATCAGAGAACTCGCAACCAAATCCCTTACTTCGGCCTGGGCAATTGGGAAGCATCATTCGCCTTTAAAGGTCTTCGTACACTGACTCTTCTTCACAGGTCTCTCACCCAAGTCGGCCTGTTGCATTTAAATGTCAGTTACTAGAACGCTGCTCATTATCTTGACGTGGTAAACCGTATTGGTCCGTCGTTTCAGCATACGCTCCAACTGATGGTAACCCTGAGGTTGAGGAGGACGACATACATCGAAATTTATCACGGTTACACCGGTCACTGAGAAGTGCTAATGTCGTCATTCTGGAAGGTGATATGAATGCTTAGGTTATCCGAAGAAGTTATGACGAAGCCCGTCTTAGCGACAGATTCGGGGTTGACGCTCCACGCACAGGTAACGAGGATGGACTTCTTCAGTTATAGCTGATCATCACTGGTTTCTAGCCAACACAAGCCTTCACCACAAGCGCTCACACCGCGTGAGTTGTGGGCCCCCAAGTGCAAACCAACTGTTGAATCAGTCGGATCGTGTAGTGGAAAGCTGAAATACTCGATAACACTCATTTTGGAGTGCACCGTGGGGCTCCAGGCACGGCATTGTTTGGGTACGCGTATTCACCGGCTTTCCCTGAGGAACGCGCCTGTTGACGCAAATGTATTCAGTTCATCACTCGCCAGGCATCGCTGTAGCTCAAACGCATTCAGTTGGGTTGGTAGAAAATCTCCCAAAAGCCCACGGGCGCAGTGGTGAATTGGATAACGATTGGGGAATGCATTCTCCACGAGGCGGCGGCGGCTTGCACACTCCAGCGAACACCTGCTCTCATCACGTTCAGCGGCTGTGTAGGAAGCTAGGAAAGCTATAGAAACAAGAACCGTCTAGGACGGCACGCGGAGATTTCACAATCCACAATGCGAAGCCTAACGGGGCGAAAAGCGGCGAGCTATGGACGCGTGATTCTGATTGGCTGACATTCTGGCTAATCATGTCATGCTTTCATTTGCTCCATAGCCGCCTCACGATACACTCATCCAATCTATGTAAGGTTCGGTCATTTAGAGCGGCTGGCGTCCGTAAACTTCCAACATTTGTGGCGCCATCACGAGCTTGACCGCCAAGAGTAGAATGCACAACCCATTCCGCTCTGCCTTAAGGCAGAGCCTTCGAAGACTTGCGTGGAGCTCCCCTGAAGGTTCTCTGCGTTCGGCCATCGGCACATCCAAAGCACTGCGTGGGTCTGTTGCGAGCATCGGAAAAACACTTATGAAGTATTCCCAATGCGTTTCGGGAAACTCACCCTCTCGATGGATCCAGCTGGCCACACTCCACGGATTACACCACCTATGCAAGGGATGGTGTGCCGAGTAGAACCTACGTTATCTCGCCTTGTACCGGATGTAAACGGTCGCGAGGCGGTTAGTACATTAACTGACAACGAAAAGTGAAATATCTCACGGGTCAACTCAACCACGTTGGCAACTGCCGTGTCCCCGGATGGGGACCCGTCTACGAGACAAACCAGTGGTTAGTGACCCTAACAGGTATGGCAGTGTCACGTAGCTATTGACACTCTTGAGTCAAAGCTATCACCTTCACTGCGTACCTGTCACTCCCTACCACATCGGACAAACAGGACCATTTAACGTCAAACAACTGATTGGGCCATCGTCTCCAAATCGTGACTTCTATTCCCTTGTCCTTTTATCCGCAGTCAACGCAGCCGTGGCAGATGAAGCTACCGCAGTGCAATGCGTGGTGGGCTGGAGAGCTGAGCTGTGGTTGAAATATTGTTAACTTACTCTTCCCCTTTCTGTACGGAGAACGCATCTTCCCATACTGCAAGTTGACTGACACCGCGGAGCGTAACTAAGGTCAGATCATTAAAGAAGCATTGGCCATCACAAACCACTTTTATACAAGAAGGGCGAAACCGGTAGTGGGCTGTCGAAGAATTTTCAGCAACCTTATGAGTAGTGCATTACAAATATACATGAATCTCGATATCTTGAATATCGTAGCAACTGAAACATGAGGCGACCTGGGGCAGCACCTTCAGTCGCCTGGAAACATCGCAAACGAGAGATTCACCTGGGTTCCAGGTGAGTCTCTCGCAAAACCAACTTTGTTTGCAAATGAGCGTATTTCGCTAATTCCGTGCAATTTGGTTCCAAGTAGAACATAATGTTGACGGAAACTTGAAGATTGCGCCTACCTGATGAGCTCCACGAAGGACGAAACCGGTCGTCGAAGAATTTTCAGCAACCTTATGAGTAGTGCATTACGAATACACTTGTATGCATGTTTGTTTCCAAGACAGTTATCCCGGCTTACATGGCAAACCGGTTTCACCAGTGCTACAAATCCTGCTTGGCTACAACTATATCATAAATTATGCCTCAGCCGAGAACACTGGATAACCAGATGAGCTTTCGCGCTCGATTGATTCTGATACGACGCGACCATCACAGTGGTCGCTGCCGTCGAACTGGATGTCTCTATTGCGGTGCCGGTGGTCATAAGCCATCTTCCGTCGACTTTTGACATGATTTCTGGTACCAGCGGAAGTGGCTATACTACAAGAGGCTCTGGAATATCACCAAACCAAATGACGAATAACCTGTCCGTCCTGAGAACCTGGGCTACTGTTTCAGTGACGAAGCTTGTTGTCTGTTGCTAATGATGGCCTGGGTTTTTGTCGTCCCCATCAACCTTCGCTGTTGGATCTCAGCCCAGGTTCATATCTGACGTCAAACTATAAACTGCATAAAGACCGCCGCCCGCAGGCATGTTTACTGACCCGGTATGAGTGAGCATACGGAGCAGGTTTGTCAGGGCTTTTTCCGGTGCGCAGCCGCCCAGAAGTCACCCAAATGACAAGCATCACAGCCTTACCTTCAACCAGAAAAAACATGGTCGCCCGTCCACTTTTAGTTCGCTGCGCCAGTTGACAGGCAAAAGTTCCTAACCTTTGTTGCCATCTTAAGTAAATGGCAAGAGGTTTCTGTCATGCGTGAGACAACGATGACAACCACCGCTC
Organism: Opisthorchis felineus; assembly: GCA_004794785.1. Taxonomy (NCBI): domain Eukaryota; kingdom Metazoa; phylum Platyhelminthes; class Trematoda; order Opisthorchiida; family Opisthorchiidae; genus Opisthorchis; species Opisthorchis felineus. Next base: position 150,958 of record SJOL01003083.1, on the reverse strand, counting down.
AACTGCATTGTCGTTTCAACATTCGTTCCACCTGAGCTGTCCGGAGGTCAGGCGCTCTCAGTAACCGAAAATCACGTCGAGTGGACGGATGTGTCACATGCTGTATACTGACTGAACGAAGGCATGCCCTTATTTACGAAAACGCCAGCCAATCAGGATTGAGCATTATGGCTTGGCAGTTCTCGCCACTTCACGAGGGTTGTAGTGTGACTTTGTAGAACATACTGTGACCGCCCTATAGATACGGTTGGAATAATTTTCCTTGGTCTTCATAATAGGCTCTCTGAAGTTAAGGTGCCACCTGGTATGTCATCATGCGTGGAACGGGAAGTCAGGTACCGATAGAGATGTTGTAACACCGTTCACCAGACACCAGAACTGGCGCTAACACGAACCGACGATATCAGTTTCGGCAGAGCACCTCCAAGTAATTTTAATACAGCAACTTGGGCCTCCGTTTTCCAAAGAGGTGGCTACCAGCTCGATTACTGGACTCAATTTCCACGCCAAATCTGGACAAACTTTCGAAAGCTGGTTCAAGAAGGATGAGGACACGCTTCAAGATGACTCATAACCTTTAGGATATGTGGAAAGTTTGACTGCTGCTGCGGAAACTGGAGACGGCTGAGCATAATCTGTTCAAAAAATTTGTACTCCCCACACTCTTTTGTTACTTTGGAATGGCCGATGCCATCAAGATCCTGGCCGAAATATTCGGTGAGCAAAGTTACTTGTTCAGTATTCGTCATCAGTGTCTCAAAAGGGGTACGGAAGATTTCATTACGCATATTAGTGTGGTCAACAAGGTACTCGAGCGCTTCGGTCTCAGCACAATGGTCGAGGATCAATTCAAGTGTCTTATCTTCGTGGCTGGTCTTCAATCGCCACACAATGCGGATATGTGGGGCCGTCTACTGAGTCGAATTGAACAGTAACCCGAGTTGGCGCTTCAAAAACTTACCACCGAATGCCAGCAGCTTATCAATCCCCAGGCTGATGCTGCAATGATTGGACATTCCAACTCCTCTCGGCCTGACATGGTATGCCAAGCAGCTCCCAAAAAGCAACCACACTCCAAACCGACCCCGATAAAACCGACAATACCCTGTCGGTTTTTTGACAGATGGCACTTTTCACTTCACGGTGGTGTCCGGCACTACCACCCCTATCACTTCAGTCCATTTTTGCGAATGCTGCCAGCGGCCTGCAACTGTGTACACGCGGTACGTAACTTTCAATCTACAGTCCCATGTTCAGGCTGATCGTTCCACTGTCATGCGAAAGGTCAAGAGAAAGGGACCAGAATAAAGGACACTAGAGCAGTCACACAGAGGTGAGATGCTGCTTCAAGGATATTGTAAATGCTCTGCTCGGCGGACGCACGGCCGAATACTACGTCAAGGAGGTGGCTCAAGTGAAATCCCATGGCGTCTTTTGTAGTTTTTGACTCAGATTCTGGCACTTGCTTGTTCGCAGTAAAGCCGTTTTCCTAAAGCTGTAATCTGTTGGAACCAGCGAATTCGTAATGAGGTAATCAGGGGGCGGGTTTTGGTGAAGCCGAGCGTACTTCACCCAAAAATGTATCCAACGTGCCAAACTTGGAGTGGCGGAACCATAGAGACAGACAGAATTCGGCGCAGCGGAAGGAAATGAAGAATGTTACGAAAAGTTTGGATGCCGTTGCTGCTGTTCGCCTTCTAGTATAGTGTCCCTGTGACTCTCCATGTGCTTGGGTGGAGACACTGAACGATATGGCGGCTAACCGGTGTCAGTGGCTTTCATGTTGTCAAATTCTATCCAAATTATCTGACTGAGTGCTGGAGGTGTAGACATCCCGTGTGTTTGTGGTAGGTTAGCTCTAGGTCCCTCCCACCCCATTCCTTCTTTCTTCCGATGATAAAGCTTTATTGAAATAAATTGACATGCTTATTGAAGCACTAGGTGATGTCGGGTGAGTCTTTCCCCGTCACTTAAGATTTGGAGCCGGGATTTGCAGTCAGTTAAAACATTCTTCAAAATTCAATTGTTTTGAATTTAGCGGGTGATGTCGCTGACAGACAGACTACGCTGATGACGTTCTTGTTTTGAGTAGTAACCCTACGGAACTGCCGACGGTCCGTGACCGTATCGGCCATTACCCATCACTTGCTATACAGTTCAGGCGGACATAGTTCTTCAGTACAAGCCCAGAGGTACACGTGCGATCGTCTCCCTTAATGGCAGGGAAATCCAAAACAATTGTTCTGCTGTAACACTTTGGGTGCTCAGCTACGATGCCACCCGAAGGAACCACGAGGGCTAAGATACTGTCAGGTTGCCCGAGCGTAAACAGGAGCAGTTGGGATGCAGAGGTTGGGTCTGAACCATGGAATTCCTAGTCAGTAATCCCGCGTCGTAACAATTGAGCCATCTCGAGCTCTCATAGGAATCTCCCAAGGTACATCGTTCACATACTTGGATTCAGTAATTCTGTTAACTGCTCGAGTTCAGAACTCCAGAAGTACGTTTGTGCGATTGAACAGTAGGCTTTGGAAGCTCTCAGAAATAAGTATTTCGAGCCTGACCGCTTCGAGTTGATTATCTTTGTAGGCGTATTGGATTGCTGAACCATTCAGCGCTGATTTCAGGCGCCGCCGTCATTTCATTCCTCTTCCTTCCCAACTTGTTCGGTGACGATGTCCACAGTGGTTCGGGTGTCTTACGCAAGCGTTATGGTGAATCCGCAATGGTATCGCTGTATCGCAGTCTTCAGGATAATGCTGCCGGATGGGGGCTAGTTGAAAACCTGGATATGAACAACCACGGTTGCTTCATGTAGTTTGGTCTGATAACAGTCTAGGAAATCCGTCAGTTAAACCGAAAATGGCCGGCACGCTGTGTTCGTCTTACCGCGGATCGTAGGATGTGGCGGCATCGGTCCAGGACATTCTTGAGACACACAGGAGCCAGTCGCCATAATGTCAACCAGTGTGTCATTCCTAGTTGCCAACTGTACGTGTTCCTTCGCATGAAGTGCCTCCGTAGTCTCGAAACTAGTCTCCAATTTCTTGCATTAAATCATCTGGCCACCCTTAGTATTCGCACCCCGAACCACACACTGACAGGTAGCTGTTACCACGTTGCCGTCAGTGGGTTGCATGATAGCCCTGTGCCAACAGGATACATAATCGGGGTGACTGATTCTGAACAATAATCAAACAACTGTGTAATCTTGTCGTCGGGAGCTTACTTCTCGCCTGACCTGTCTTCTCGAATGACGTCTTTTTCTTTGATAATAATATTAATTGGCCAGCTGTAAAACCATTTCGTTGCCTAGCTGTCATGCCACCCGAAGGAAGCACGAGGGCTGAGATACTGCCAGGTTGCTGAAGCCTATACAGGAGCAGTTGAGATGCAGAGGTTGGGTTCGAATCACTGACCTCGCGGCCAGTAAATCCGAGCCTTAACCATTGAGCTATTTCGAGCTCGAGAACAGGCGCGTTGCATGACGCTAGGAATTCCGTATGTGGTGTTTCCGAGTGTGCAAATACTAACCACTGGGTCTCAGAACGGTTGCTGCCATTTATTGAGGCCAGACCGTGTATGCCTTCGGGACCACCGCATAATTCAGCCAGATGGTCTGTTAAATGTCAACTCAGATGAATTGCGTATGCAGATAGGGAAGCATGCTGCTGCAAGAAATTTCAAGAAATGGAGGAGGCTAGTGCAGTGAGAAACGTATGGGAGCTATTCCAGTTTCTCCGCAAAGCAGGACCCATAACGTCATCTGTTGTCAATACCATCATTATCAAAGACAGCAACATCAGTGTTGACACCGATGCTTCGCTGCTTATAATCACAAAGTGCAAGCACTCTCTGATGCCTACACATCCAAGGGCTCATTTAAACAGTCTGGAATGAGAGTGACAGTACGAACTCCACTATGGTCGATTAGCTGGCATTTCTCGAAATGTATCCAGCCAAGCTCAGGGGTCACGGCGATCCCATCCTGGAAGGCGGGCATGAGCAACACCCAAACTCGCGACTTCTTTCACACCCTTTTACCAAGTCACACATCCATCTCGTAGGCTGCACCATTCTGAAGGAGGCACGCAGAACAACGCTGGTCTCAGTAGATGATGTTTGGGCATGCGTAGCACATGACCGAGCCACCACAGCTAATGGTGCTGGATCTGCTAATTGGCTAATCAGATATAATATTGAAAGTCCAATATGTAATAAAGAACAGCTTCTAGATCACTGGATAGAACAACGGCATTAGAACGGCAGTATCTCATCCGTCGTGCTTCATTCGGCTATTTCAGAAGTTAGTACTGCATAAAAACAGCCTGCGGCCAGCACACAGCTGAAGCAATGGTCCACCATTGTCTGTACGTACCGAGTCCAATCCATGTGGACCACTTAGTTGAGTCTCAGATGCACTAAGCCTGCCTACTTGTGCATTTAGATCTCCGACAACCACAAGGATATCCGGAAGCGAGTGGAGAGTGATGGGGCGGTTAGCTCAACCACTGTGCTTGCATCTTGAATTCTTGTTTCTGATACACAGCACACATCAGTGTCAAGCAAGTCCATTGTGAGAGCAAGAACAGCTTGTTGTCCTGCTTGCTTCAGAGTGTGAACATTGAAACAGCCAGGCAGACAGGGCGTCGAGGTTTGAAGATTGACTTCGAGATGCCTGAGTATGTCAGCGCCAAATAACGCGCAGGTTACTTGCAAAATCGATGCAGGACGAATGGAGTCATGAGTCCTCATTGACGGGCCTACAAGGAGAGATTTGATGATGGGGTGGGGAGGGGGGGGGAAAGAAAGAGTATGTGAAAGTGAAAAAATGGAAGCGTCAGTAGTAGCCTGTTTTCGCTTACCCGCCCTGCTGTATGCAGCAAGTAAGGCGACCCGGCTGAGGGCACCATGCGACGGCCCATGTGGCATGGGAGTATTGATAGTTGTAAGTGTGCTGGTTGTACGTGGGTTGAGATACTGCCAGGGCGCCCACACTAGACAGGAAGACTAGGGTCCTCAACCAGAGCTTTTGGCTAAAAAGCCTGACCGCAAGGCAGCCGTATTTGGCGGGAAATACTAATGCATTACAATTTTCAAAGAACGATTAGCCACACATGTTCCAATCTCCAACCTGGAGGACCAGGAGATTGTGTTGATTAGAACTCTAACCGTCGACCAACCTGGCATAGCAGACTTCGAGTGCCGTGCGGAAATCCTCCAGTATAGCTCAGTAGAGGTACACATACGGTTAAGCGAGATGGCTCAGTAGTTGGAGCGCGAATTTGCTGACCGGAAGTTCCGTGGTTCGAAAACGGCCTTTGCATCTCGACTCTCCTGTCTAGGTTTCGGCAACCTGGCGGTCTCCCTACCATCGTGCTTCCTTTAGGTGGCATGGCAGCTAGGCGCTGAAAGGGTGTTACAGCTGAACAATTTTGTTTTACGTACCGTCAAGCCACGTTCAGTCTCTTCGTGACGGGCTGTAGGATTTTAGGCGTTCCTGGGTGTTGTCCACATGGCACTCTCTACAATTGGTTGGACACAATGCGGGACTTGGTGAGTCATCGGTTCCAGTCCCACGTCCCGGTTGGAGCACCTATATAAAGTTTATCTGTCGTTATATGTTGAGTTCGTGTTAAGTGAGGTTCACAGAGGACCGGGATCGCTCCTAATGGTACTATTTCACTTCGTTACGATGCCCAGTTGTGCGTATTTCGTTGCTGTTTCAAGGTTCGTTCTTGTTCGCTGTTTGTGTTAGGTCCTCACCTTCTCCCTTCCCACGCATTCCTTGCTAGCTGTTCTGTCCCACGGCTGTGTCGCATTTATGCACCAGTATAAGTTACTTTTATATTGTTGTCGAAGATGATGATGTGAATGCTATTCGTAGATTAGAGACCCGCAGTTAAGACATTTTGGTCCTCTCACTGGAGCAGTAGCACGGATCTTTCTAGTTGGCTAACTGTTGCGAGAGTCGATTGGTTCCAGGTCGAGATTGGAAGGAAGACAGAATAGAAGGGCGTAATCGTCTAATAACGATAGTACATGGGCTGAAAATATAGGGTGAGAATTACCAGTTAATGACATGTTAGGCCAGTGAGATAACATGTTAATGACCAGTTAGATAGTCATGATATCCTCCCAGCCTTGGAATAGGTGTGTACTTTTGCAGCGAACAATAGTTTGTAAAAAATAGTCACATGGAATCGTTGACGCCTCTGTGTTGCGCTGATTATATGGGTGAGTGTGCTGTTGTCGTATAAGAGTATCCAAGTGATTTTCTGGGTCTGCACTAGAATGGGATGATGGGGCATCGTTAATAGGCAAGATTTCAGTTTCTGAACAGTCACGGTGGACTGATGGTGTTGGGTGAGGTTGCTCTTGTTTGGCGATATGTGCTGGTTCCAGTTGTGTCGGAATTGTCGGATATCATGCTGTTGCCTTTAGGAGCCGAGCGGCGTAAGGATATGGTTTCGTGTTTGCCATCTGGACGAACTATGTGGGCGTACTGTGGAGTACAATTGACGAGCTCCACTTCCTCCACCAGAGGGTCATATTTAGAGGCACGATCATTGCGTTTTAAAAGGATCGGCCCAGGAACAGTAAGCCAGGTATGTAAGGAGAAACCGATGGCTGATCGGAGTGTGAAAGGCAGGAAACGTTCATTTGGGGTACAGTTGATACTGGTATATAACAGGGATCTGATACAGTGGAGAGAATCAAGAATGATATCCTCCCAATGTGTGGCAGGCAAGCGGCGTGCTTTTAGAACCAGGCAGATGGTCTTCCAAAGGGTACCATTAAGTCGTTCCAGCTGACCATTACGTTGTGGATCATACTCAGCGGTGTGTGAACAAAAACTGTTTGAGTTCAGTTGATATGAACGTAGAATCGCGATATCAGTGAATGTAAGCCGGCATTACTAAAGTGAAAACAGTTGACCCAAACAGCGAATCACAGTTGAAGATGACATATCGGCACAGGGATAAGCAAAAGGGGATCGGGAGTACTCGTCAACGTTTGAATCAAATGATTGAAACCGTCGCACGCTATACCGTCTACAGTACACAGGACCTCCAGAGTGCATATCATCAGGTTCCAATAATCTAGTCAAATATGCCGGATACTGTATTCCAAGCCGGCGGGAACATATACCAGTTTCGGTGTATTACTTTCAGAGTGACAAATGGGGTCGCGTGTTTCCAGCGAACGTTAAACAATACCACTAAAGCCGAACAGGTAAAAGACATATTTGCCTGCGTTGATAACGTTACTGTATGCGGTAAAACGAGAGATGAACATGACGGTAATCTTAGGCGTTTTCTCTGTGTCGCGAACACATACAACACTACTTTGGACGACACAAAACAAGTAATAGAACAAGTATACATATGATTGTGATTGTTCTTGTGCAAGTTCGAGAACTCGTGCAGCTTCGTGAGCTTTGTCAAGTTCCAATTCATGCCATGTTAGCAGTATTTCCTCCCTATCCCTCTCCAGAGTAGTAGTTCGATTGTCTGAACTTCAAATCTTTCAACAAGTTCCTGGATGACAATTTGATGTCTCCACTCAAGTCGCTTCCGCAAAAATTGCTTTGTCAGCGGCCAAGTCATTCTTCAAACAGAGGATTTACCTAACCACCCAGCGATTAACCGAACTACGCCGCCACGCCAGTCAACTCAGCCAAGATCTTCAGACCGCAATCTCACCCGCCGACTTCCAGATGCTCAACACCAAAGCAACAGAAGTGAAGCTTACTCAGGGCCGGCAATGCAAGGATAGGAAGATACGTAAATTCGACCAACTGCTTTCCATGACTCAGGGCTCTAGAAAGGCCACAGAAAGGACGAAACCATCCACCAATTACTGTAGTGTAGTTAACTTGTCAGATAGACCACTGAGTGAAGACGAACGCTGTCTGTTAGAAAAGGGACTAAACTTCGCAGTGAGCAAAAAAGTAATAAGAGCGGAGGAAATAATTCCTAGTGTAGAGTCGGTGTTTCAAAAACTTCCTTCAGCGGAAGCTGAGAAGCTACGAGTACAATTGGTCACGGTCCTAAAATCCCAACAGCCGGGAGCTCCGAATATTGCACCATCAGAGAGGAGAGCGTTGAACACACTGAGACAGGTAGATAGTATTGTCATTACCAAGGCCGATAAAGGTAAAGCCACAGTAGTAATGAACAAGAGCGACTATCTTCAAAAGGTTAGGCAACACCTCGCCGATGGACCCTATCGACAAATTACCAGTAGCAGTATTACTTCAATAATGAATAAGAATAAGGTCGAAGTTGGTAGATATTTAAGATCGGTAATAAACCATTTAGGGCAAGGTAAGTGGTATCGGCTGTATCCAAAAAGTGCGATTCAACCACGACTTTACGGACTGCCAAAAATCCACAAGGCAGATGTCCCGATAAGGCCAATAGTGGATGGTATAGGCTCGCCACCACATGAGCTGGCCAGATTCTTAGCTGGTATACTAAAACCGCTCACGGGGAAATCAAGCACCTTCATTAGGAATTCGTACGACTTCGCCAATAAAGTCGCAGGGCTTCCCTTGGAGATGGACGAAGTCCTCGTGAGTTTTGACGTAGTCTCAATGTACACAAACATACCTAGGGCAGATGCTCTGGAGGTAACCAAGAGGTTGTTACTGGTAGACACGACACTTGGGGAACGGACACAGCTCTCGGTGGATGAAATAGTTGAGGGCATAAGAGTGTGTTTGAATCTCGATCAGTTTGTTTTTGACACAACCGTTTACACACAAGAACAAGGTCTTGCAATGGGATCTCCAATATCCCCAGTTTTAGCTAATATTTATATGGAGGACTTCGAACAAATAGCCTTGGCCGGATTTCATTGTCCACCGAAAGTATTTTGGCGTTATGTTGACGATACGTTTGTTGTAATCAAACGAGATAACGTGAACAGCTTCCACGACTATCTCAATAGTTTAAGTCCACACATCAAGTTTAGCATGGAGATAGAGTCCACCTCGGGCACATTACCCTTCCTGGACTGTATAGCACATAAGAGTGGGGGGAAATTAAAAACTACGGTGTACGAGAAACCAACAGACACAGGAAACGTTTTAAACTACTCATCAGCACACCCAAAGTCCGTGTACGCCAGTATTGTCTCATCGATGTTTCGTCGAGTCAAAGCGCTGTGCACAGAAGAGATCGACCGAACGGCAGCTCAAATCGAGATTGCCAACAAACTTCAAGAAATAGGATACCCAGTGAGTTTGATTAGGCGTCAACTAAGAAAGATATTGGCTCCGGTATCTAGACCCAGTAAGGAATGGATTGGCACAGCAGTCATTCCATATAAAGCAGGAACTTCGGAGGTTATTCGAAGAATATTGAACTTGGCCAACATTAGAGTAGCTTTCCAGAAGGGAAGAACGCTACGCTCAGTTTTGGTGCAATTGAAAGATCCCCTCCCGGTTGAAAGGACTAGGGACTGTGTGTATAAAATTAATTGCAACGATTGCACTAAGGTTTACATAGGACAAACTGCCAGGGAATTGCACACCAGAATTGGTGAGCATAAAAGGAGAATAAACAAACCACCAAGGAATGCGGTAGAATACCAAACGCTGGTCAAAGACTCAGCGATGGCGGTACATGCCTTAGACACGGGACATAGTATAGATTTGGATAATGTGGAAGTTTTAAGACGGGGACTGCGATTCACACCACAGCGGCTGATAGCCGAAGCGGTGGAAATCACCAAGCATCATAGCGTGAACAGAATCGAGGGTGTGGAACTGGCGAGCGTATGGAAAGCGGTCTTAGATAAGCCGAGTTGACACGTGACTGTGTGGTTGTCAATTCACTTAGAATCATTAGCAAAAACAGGGGGTGGAAATCCCAACCCGACCAAAGTTCACAGAATCCCTCTTACACAACTATCGTAGCACTAGCCCATCCACACAGACGGACAGAAAGTGCAAACGAAGTTCAAGAGGGATCATTAAGTGAACCGAACCAGAACAACTACACCCTAGGCTGGACCCAAATCCAATTAGGTCCAACACTTGGTCACCCACCCTAACACACAAAATCCTTCGGCCGACACCCAACAGAGATTTAGCTTGACTTAGATGATTGGTTCTCCTTCCGCCTTAAATCTCGACCAACCTCGTAACCTAGTCACTTGGCCTGACGAAGCTTTTGTGTCAAAAGCGAAACGTTGCCCAGCAATAAATCTACCGATTGTTACCAAACTTTTCCGAAAACAACTCATACCTTTTTTATCCCTTCTGGGGACCTCACACTGTAACACTATAGTGTTCGAAAATGGTTATTGTCTACCGATTTACGTCAGAAAAAGGGATAGTGTTGGGTTATTTACTGAAAGAGGTGTACGAGTTAGGAAATGCTGAAAGGTACTGGCCAATCCTTTTCAAATGAACCCCTACTTTCTTGAAGCTTCTCCTTTTTCAGCCCTCATGGATGACTCTCTAAGTACGGATTATGATTTCCATGGAACCAGTCTGGTAGACCAGGAGTTGCAAATTGTGGACCTGGATTCAGTAAGATTTCCGTCGGTAATCACCAACTTCTAGTTCATTACAACTGGTTATGAGTTGTCCTGTGATCTGGATGCACTAGGGGTGGATGATGTCCCCGAATTTCCAGATGATGGGAGATTTTTAAATGACCTAATCCCGGATGAATCCTTATACTCCCGCTATCTAAATGGCCTTATCACGTTTGACGAACTGATGCGCGAAATGCATCGGAAGGAATCTTGCCCACAACAGAGAACTAGAGGATCCCGACGGGCTCAAGGAGCGGATGACATTGGAGATGATGCTGAAGAGGAGGGGGAGGAGGAAATATCGGAAAGTACGGATGACAGTTCGGACCCAGAGTATGTTCCCTGTAAGTTTTTAATGCCAGACTACTGCTGACATGCGTCTTCGGTGTCATTGTGCTGCTTGTAATTGGTGCGTAGTATTTTCTTTCAGTGGCGGACGCGAAAACAGCTTTTCCGTTGTGTTGAAGAAAGATGTATCAGGGGTATCCATGTGTTTTCAGAAGGACTTGTCCTTGGGAGGCCCGCTTTGCTGTGTCGCTTTACTTAGCCCTTACGTCATTGCATAAGATAAATCCACATCAAATCATTTGAACACTTTCGTAGCTTTTTGGTTAAATTAATGTGAGTCTTTCTTATCGTTTTACAAATCTGATTACCATAAATATACTTTTTCGTCAACAAAGTTCTGCTTTTTCGGGTGGCTCATCTCTTAACCCTCAGCTGATATCCGCCAGATTTTGGACGTCTTTGAGAGTTAGACGTTTTACAACCAGCATGAAGCTTTACGGTCTATCTAGCATTTTCGAATTCACCTGAGAAACGAAAAACAAGCAGTCTGCGCGGTTGAAATCACATCTAGGAAAACAGTACCTTCCATGCTGTTTTCGTGTACTTTGATTCGTGGTAGGAGACCTCTTCTTGTCTGGCTCATTTCATGTGTCCTTACGTGGCTCTACTGCTCTTGTACGAAACCTTAGGCTATATCGAGTGACGTTTATTTTTCAGCTTGATATATAACTGAGAGGAGAAACGGTCCCATGTGCACGCATGTCGCCATCGAATAAGGGTGAACTAGAATAGTTCCCCCTTTTGGGAAACAACTTTCGAGATAATATCTAACGCCTAATATACCTTTAGTGGAATTACACCAATTCCAGCAAAATGGTCATCAGTCAAGAACTAAAAGGAAGACACACTCAACTGAATCTCGTTTGTGATATGCACTGCACTAAGGGCGTCTCATGTTCAGTTGGTACGATATTCGAGATATCGCAGTATGTTGTATTGACGAAACACAGTACTCAAAAGGTTGCAGCACATACATTTGAAGATTATCATAAACGAAAGATTCAGCTGGGATTGAGTTAAGTTTACTGTTATAACCATATTTACTTGCAAGTGAGCATATTTCTCCAGTTGCGTACAACTTGGTGTTCTAGTGGGACGTAAGGTTGACGTAAACCCGGAGACTGCGTCTAATTGATGAGTCCCCAAAAGGGCGAAACCGCTCGTGTTGAAGGCTGTCCATCAAGAAGCAGAACGAAAATTAGCACGATGCACATTTTAACTGCTTGTGCGAGACGTTTATCCGTATACCGTTGGTTTGTTATTTTTTCATCTTTTTGCTGAGACTATCCAAACCATTATCTGTCTCATAATCCTCTTCCCGGGTTTCATTCTTGCTCTCATTCCTTTTGATCGGCAGCTTGTTTTTCTGTCCTCTATAATAATGATTTCAGTCTTTGGAGGACCTAATGTTCCGTAGCATTGCCATTTTTGAAGTTATCAAAGGCGTTCACAGTCCCAGAAGTGGTGCCGACTCTACCGTAAATTTCCCAAGAAGTTCCTCGGGTGACAACTGTTGTGAGAATAACTGCTAGCGTACTGTCTTGCCTGACCACTCCTGTGATTTTATGAGATGCCGAACACGCAACTGAAATCTCTGAATTTATTGGCCCAGGCATTAACAAAAAGCATGCGCTAAATCCAATGAAATTCAACAGAGTAATCAGAACCTACGATTCAAATTTTTGTAAAAATGGAACCAACGCAATCTAATTACCAGTCACTTGCGGCATGTAAATGTACGCTTGCGTTGTGTACTTTTTTTTCCCGCGTTTGTGGCTTGGTGTTTTATGGAAAGGTAATTTTGCCATACCTCGTCGTCTCTGTTTAAGAAGTTACTGGACCGTGTCTATGGTTAAACCATGTGGCATTAAAAAAAGTGGACTGCTGAAGATATCAGCCACATCCGTTTCATGATCAGGCCTTCGAGTCAAAGGCTTCGATTGAGGACCCTAGTCACCCTTCTATCTACACAACTATGAGCTTTACAAATATAGTTGGTCACAGTATCCCATGCGAGTGCGTGTTCGGAACTAATTAGTTTTTGTTAAAAGGTTGTATCCCTTGATGGCGACTCCCTGATCCCAATTATTCTTGGACAGGTTTTCCGAGTTTCTTTAACTAAACCAGGGATGGGTAAGCTTACGGAACATTTATCGCATCCATCTTACTGTCGACCATTTTCAGGATTCGTCGATGCATCATTGAAATAAGCGTTAATCGTGTAGAGAGCTTCTAATACCTACTATTGGCTGTATGACAAAACCAGGTACAGAATGCGGTGTGATCTCCTCATAAGTGAATAATATTTGTATTTCACGTACCCTAAACGTACCTCACATAGTTTCGATATTCTTAGGTGCGTAAGACACCCTTTTTCATTTTCATGAAACTGGTAATTCTGAGTTCTAGTGAATAGCTATTCACAGGATAAAATTGTAGTGTTGGGGAAGGGAGCGGTCGCGTCTTTCCGACCAAGCTTTAAAAGCCAATCCAGCCAACAGCAAAATTAACTTGACGATTTGGATCATTTGAAATCGTTCGGCTGTAGCACCCCTTCGGTGCCTAACTGCCATGCCACCAGAAGGAAGTACGAGGGCTGGGATACTGCTAGGTTGCCCAAGCCTAGACAGGGAAAGTCGAGAGGCAGAGGTCGTTTCGACCTAGCCAGACCCAGATGTATGGCTACTGCGGACAGATTCGTCGTGTATAATGTCGCATCCCAATGACGCAAAGACAGGCGATTGTCTGCGTCGTCTTGTCACAAGAAGTACAAGCTTACCAACCGCTTTTAACAGCCTTAAAATTCTGTCTGATGTTATGTAAATGTGACTGTAAAGTCTTAAACAAATGAGCCATCGCTCGAATGAACTGAGATTTCTTCACCGACAGTGCATCCTGTGCCATCCGCCCGTTTTCCAATAAAAGAACATCAAAAGCAATGGGACACAGTAAATGAGGGACAGGGTTACGCGTGAGTTTCCTCACGTTAAATAGTTTTTTGTTATCCCACAGACGACTGACTGTTGGAAGGTTTGGTTGAACAAAGTGGTAGCAAGCAACAGCTCGTTTTAGCCTCTTGTATGTGAACAACCTGGATACAAAAATGCCCCGAAACAGGCAGTTTCTTCAATAATTGGTGCACAGTGTTGTGCAACCCCATTTCGAAAGGAGAAAATGTTTTCGGAGCGTACTCTCTAAGGTCAGTGTGGTGAGGCTGATGCACAGACACTAACACCGTGTTCAACTATTCCGTCATTTCGGTACAAGGTGCGAGGCTTGTCTTTAAGGGGACGACAGCACAACGAAGGGTGTGCTGTATTCTGTAACCTTTTGCAACAAATGCAAAACGTTCGTCTGTTTCTAACGTAGCTGTACAATCTCACACTACTATTCTGGTGCACGTATGTAGATTTACTTAAAGTCACCGTACGTGGTAACAACACTACCTGTGTGGCTTCTAGTGGATTAGCTGCAGAGCGAATGTTGGTTATGCAGCTTCGGAGTACAGCCGATTATCCCCCTTGACTTAAGTAGTAACTCACCAGTAAAATGACTGCTTTTCTACTTACTTCTCTACGCTGATATTTTGCCAACTTCCTTAGGTTTACTGAAATTTCAAACTGCGTCAGTTTCAAATGTCCCTGTGTCAACGTTCTCCCATCAAAAGTGGCAGCTTTCATTTTGTAACTTGTTCAAAAGAAGAGTGAGAACATTTGGAACTGGTTTTACTCCGGTGCATGATAGGTCAGAAACCTCGATAGCCTGTCTCAGAATGAGTACATTTTTTGAGAGCAAAATAACAGTTAGGACAGGAATATCGGTAATATTCCATCTTTGGAGAAGCACTGTGGCAGCTAGTAAATTTTTTTAACATCCTCTAAGGTCTGTGGACCAGCTTTCGGGTTGTTTTATCCTACCTGTTACTACTATTTATCTCAAGGGAAACCATGTATTCTTTCGAAAAAATCTAAGTCCCCCTGAATAAAACTCGGTCCATTGTGAACTTGGAACTAGTTTAGAGAGTGAAGGTGAGAAGAGCGTTGGAAAAGGACTGTTGTCCGTGCCTCATAGTCTGAGTGAACTACTGGCTGATTGAGCATGAATGTTCTGTTTTGGCTTTCAAAGTGTCTAATGATTTGTTTCATTGGATCAAGACACATGCTTGGTAAGCAAATCGGCCTCCATACCCACTGTACGTCTTGGGAGACGACAGTTCTCGCGAGTACCGTAAGACGGAAAATCAACCAACTTACTTAAAGACGACTTAGTAACACGGGCTTCGTTTTGAATCTCAGGGAACCCTTTAAAAAACAATTTTGCAGGAGGCGATACTGTGTCCGCAACAGTCATAAAATGGCCTGTTGGTTGGCCAAATTTGGAAAACCTGCTAAAAAAAAACCTATCCTCAAATAATATACAACACATTTGCGCGGTAATTAAGGTTTTGAGTAAGGTACTTCACTTCAGAGATTCTGAAAATGATGCACGGAAAACAGGAGACTCCTGGAAACACTGCCACTAATAACTAACTACGCCGAAAGGTTTCCGTTGGACCGCTCCACAACTTGAATCGCTGGTGCACTGGGTACCGCACAGCTTCTGAGGTCCATTTTGAATTTCACTCTATGGCCTAGCTGGCGTCCGTTAATGGCTTGCACGGAGCAATAATGCGGGGAGGATACTTTCAAAGAACTACAGGCTTACCTTCAGGCTACAAGTTTCATTCGAACGGACTTCAGCGAACAGTGGTTCATAAAGAGTTGGTACGACGAAATTAAACGCCATTTGAAGCACAGCGTTATGTGTTAGTAATTTGGATTTTACATCAACAGAAACGCTGTAGGAAGTGTTTTATGTGTATTCAATTGGGGAATCAGTCGTTTCCTAAATGAATTTCGCTAGATCCAGTGGCCCCTGGGAACGTCAGGTTGGAGCCCTTGAATAGATTGTTTCTCTGTTTTGTAATTTGTCCTATGGCAATTCATTCGATTGCTCACGGCTTCAGGAACCCCAAATCGAAATCGAAACACTGCTGTATTGTTGAGTTAATGCTAGTGGGTTAATTTATAGTTTCGGTACAATATAGCCTACGCTGACCGTTGAGATATCAGCCGAAATTAGTCGTTCTAGATAGGTGGGCGTTGTGAGGTATGTTGCGACCCGGCGCTTGCCCGTGAATTTGAGTGTCTTAATAGAACATTGGCGTCATTTTTAAATTTTAGACAGGGGTTTAGCTATTACCTTCGAGAAAGTGTGGATTTATTTCATGCCGGTCCCAACTTTAATTTCCAGGGTTGGTAGAAACTGGTCACAGTAAAGGGACGGTCGCTGTTTGAGGTTTCACTGTATAAGTTGGCTGTATTTTCATTTAGCCCGCAGAGCTGTACCGTCCCGTGATATAGGAATTCTGAGACCATTATCGTACAGGTTGACGGACATTGAGTTTCATTTTTTTTAATCATCGTCGTCGTGTCTGCTTTTCCGTTTGCCCTCTCTCTAGCCAAAGAACAACGACGGAGAAAGGCCCGGAAGAAGAGAGTAAGATGGTCACTTTGTTTTGTTTAGGATATATTGTTGATTGTAAGCCTGTTGTGACAGTTGAGTGTTTCCAGGTCGAGATTAGAAGGAAGACAGAATAGAAGGGCGTAAAGTACGCTTTAATCGCCCAATACCGATAGTACATGAGCTGAAAATATATATGTGAAAAGTATGGTTTAGATAGTCATAACGTTCACCCCACCTTGGAGTAAGTATGTACTTTTGCGGCGAACAAGAGTTTGTAAAAAATATTCACATGGAATCGTTGACCCCTCTGTGTTGCGCAGATTATATGGGTGAGTGGCCTGTTGTCGTATAAGAATATCCAAGTGATTTTCTGGGTCTGCACTAGAATGGGATGATGGGGCATCGTTAATAGGCAAGATTTCAGTTTCTGAACAGTCACGGTGGACTGATGGTGTTGGGTGAGGTTGCTCTTGTTTGGCGATATGTGCTGGTTCCAGTTGTGTCGGAATTGTCGGATATCATGCTGTTGCCTTTAGGAGCCGAGCGGCGTAAGGATATGGTTTCGTGTTTGCCATCTGGACGAACTATGTGGGCGTACTGTGGAGTACAATTGACGAGCTCCACTTCCTCTACCAGAGGGTCATATTTAGAGGCACGATCATTGCGTTTTAAAAGGATCGGCCCAGAGACAGTAAGCCAGCTGATCGTCATGTGATCGGCTGGAAACGTTCATGTGGGGTACAGTTGATACTAGTACATAACAGGGATCCATGGAGGGCACCAGTGCTTGTAACGCGCAGTACGAACCACAAGAGACGTATGGTCGTAGACTATAGCCAGACTATCAGTCACTTTAATGATATATGAAAAGTATGGTTTAGATAATCATGACGGTGCCGTTCCTGAGTGCCTTGCAGACGGAATACTTCAATGAATTTTCTTGATTGGGTTGCAGATCTTTTGACAGCCCTTTACCGGTTTTGCTTTTTCGGAAATTTACCAGATAAGCCTAGTCCATGAATCTTGTTTCGTCCTTAAACACCAGATTTGACGTTTGTAAGGTCATGTCTTCACTCATAAATTGAAATGATTGGCTGTCAAAGAGTCTTCGTGAAACACCTAAGTAGTATGGTTTCAGGAAAAAGATCGTTTCAACTGAAAAACGAGGAGGCCTCTGTGCGGTACAATCGGCCGATGGGACTATTCTGTGTTTTTGTCATGACCATCATAATCTGAAAATTGGTGCTTAACTCCCCTACTTCCAATTCGGTGTTCGAATACAGAGAACAGGCCTACGTGACCAACCCTCAAAAAGGTAAAACTCCGTGGATCATTCAAGGGTTTTCATCGACCTTGTATTTAGTGACATCAAGGAAAATACCTCTTTATTTTAAGTATGGCTTCAACTGGAACTTAAGTCACCCTTTGTGAGGTATATTGGGTTGATGGCTTATAAACCATATACATACAAGTTCGCATTCAATGTGTAAATTAGGGGATAAGATTACCCAATGAGCCCTAAAAAGAGGAAACTAGTGATGGTCTCTACAAATATTTCCAACAGCCCCCAAAGTACTCATTGGTCTTTCGCATAGGGAAGTTGGCAAAACTGTGTTTGTTAGCCAGCGATGGCAATAACACTCATCCGTTCCGGCTAACTGGGTGAATAAGATCGCTTTCAGATTCTATCGGCCATAATGGCCGTTGTGTTCCACAGTTGTTGACGGTATTTCTGCTACGTTGCAAATCGCACTCGGTTGTGCGAAGGCTAAAGGTTTCCATCGAGCAAAAGCCGAGTGACACCGTCAGCATTACGTGTATCATTTCCAATCGTTACCTCACGAACATGTTTGAATCAATCAACTCGTTACGGCATTTCCGGGAAGCGACGCGCTTCGTACTGATTTAGCCGAATGGGCGAGAAGTAAGGGAGCTGGGGTTGTCCACACAAGAAGGCCATTTCACATGCGCGCTCTGTTGAGTGGTTACAGTAACAATGATTGTTCATCTACGCGACTTCGGCTACATATCTCATGTCTGTTTGAGATCAAGCCACCAAGCTCAGGCATCACACTGATCCTTGTAACGGAAATGGACACATACCACTGGTGCTATCACAGTGTTTTTGTGAACAACTCAGCTATCATCATCGACAGCTCGACATCAGTGTTCAACTCTAATGCTTCGCTACCGATTTAGAGGTACCCCTCCTGAATGTAGCTGTAGTTTACGTCCACGCGCCTTCCTCTTAAAAGAATTCCGCCGTCCAGAAGAGTTTTCTGATGAGCTTAAGAGTGCGTTGGGTGAAACAAAATAATGACCGTTCAACTCTAACACGTTTTCGGTATCCAGCTGCCATGCCACCCGGAGGAAACATGAAGACTGAGATACCACCAGGTTGCCCAAGCCTAAACAAAGGCAGTCGAGGTGCCAAGGCTGATCATGTACCTTCCGGTCAGTAAATTCATGCCTTATCCACTGAGCCGTTTGGAATTCGGTGGGTGGAATATCTAGGCGCGATATGCTGTTAGTTATGGGTGACTGAAATGCTTGTTTGGACCGGTCAGACCGCCCCACTCTCCTTATCCGGCGTAAGACATCTAAATGAAAGCATCAACAAAATTCCAGCTACATTGCGTCGAGTGACCTGGTCATCCACAATACCCAGTTCTGTCATCCTAAACGGTATTCAACAGCATGTCACTCGAATGATGATCGCATTGCCCGTGCTAATAGAATCTCAGCCCGTAGATTTAGAAGATTGTCGGTTGCATCGAAGTGCTTGAGTCGAAAGTGCGGAAGCCGTGCGTGAGAGTCCATCTTCCTACGAGACAACTACATCTACCCCTGAAATACATGAGCGTCATTCTACTCGGGTGCATAGAGCCTCACACCAACCCCTTTTATGGCACAGCAAAGCAATCGTCAGTCAACAACTTGCGCCATCCCCGATTTCATTTTCAGTGGTCCATATTCCAGGCATCTATCCAGCAGCTTTCGAAAAGCTGTCTTGATTACACTACCAAACGACAAAGACTAGATTTCAGAACCTAGCACTATGGATTCCGAATTAGTTGACAGGACGCCAGTAGGCCTGCCAGAAACAGCCTTATTTCGTATTGATCATATATGACTGTAAATATGGAAAAAGCCCCGAACGCTAAGGATTCGAGTAAGCTTCTCCACTCAATTCGTGTTAGCTCTGGTAAAAACCATCCTCTACAACCTCTGATGGACAAAAATCGGGGGCCCCTAGTCAAGTACAGATTATTCACGTTGTCAGCAGCCTCGAAAACATAAAAGATTCATGAGAGAATTGCACCCCCCCCCCAAAAAAAAAAGTATACAGGTATTGTCTCGCCAAACACTTCAGTTTCTGCACATTCCGCCTGGGAAACAGAGCCTGTCCCTTGTGACTGGAGTTTCCTATCTAAGTTGGAGTTAGCCACGTCGCTGAGTAGCCGCTCGTGGCCGAACAGTTTAGTCTTCAACTACTAGTCTGAAGGTTGCTAGTTCGAATCCCCACGGAAATCCCTGAGGTGCGCACTGCTGGTGATCCCCATCAAGAACTAACCACCTGTATGGTGTTTCTAGGACTTCCTGCGTACGCTGAATTCACTCATAGGACGAAATATCCATTGAAAAATTCCAAACTTCCACCGTACCACCAAAAATGCGAGGTAAAGTATACCAATTCACGTGCTTGAAATATACAAAAGAGAAGTTGTCTAAGCTGGACACGGAGATCATCGCTCATTTATTACGTACATGCTCATTGATTTTAATGGAGCGCAGGCAGCAAAATACCTATTGGAACGCTGGGAGGTATTAGACAGCCAAGGTTAGTTTGCAAGGTCAGCAGTCATGGTCATGTCATTGGGTATGTGGGGTGGTGTGTGCGGGTACCGTGACTACTGTAAAGCTGCGTGGACCACATACAGCACATGGAATCCTAGTTATACGTAACCCACCATATCGTCGAACTCCCAGATGCCGTGCTACATTTTGCCGGCATACTCGGTGTACCTGTTGTCGATCTGTCTAGCAAGACTCTAAGATAGTGTTGGACGTTGCTATCATACTAACGGTGCTACATAACGGTTTGGTGTAGGTTGTGTTATACTGTGACCTATCCGCGGTTAATCAATTCTATATTCCATACGTTGCATGTTGTGTTTTTTACCACTGTCATTTCTATGTTCGTTGTGACACAAGTCAGGTTGCGATTCATGGTTATTTCTCCCTGAAATCGCTTTATTTTCTGCTTTCACACCGTCTGTTACTAGGCGCCAAAGAACCGTCTATCTGTCGAACTGGCCCAGTATTTGGGAGAGGCCGAGCGGTTTTTGAACAACGACCAATTCGATGAAGCTGAAGAAATCTGTCGAACAATCATCGCCTCAGGTAGGTTTTTCGATTTGTATATTGGAGGAATGCTTCTCAGCGGTTAATTTATTTCAATTCCGTATTTTGTGCCTATCTCTTACGTCGTGGGATTAGAGAACGTCGTCAGGTTTAGAGTTTTACCATGTTGCAGCAAAAACGGCTACGAAGTCAGTTGGTGGTTCTATCTAGTCAGGAAGGAGTACTCTACATTCTATTTCCCTGTTTATTTTTGTAAAATGTGGGCGTTATTAGCATAAAATATGTTATGTGGATCAGTAAAATGTACTTAGATAGTGAGGTGCTTGCATTCTGAATAATCTTTAAAACCGCTGGTTTACCCATTGAGCTAGATTTTTCAAGTTTTTTTTCTCTATTTGCTGTTGCTGAGGATTATGTCACAGTTACGGATAAAAGCTTGCGCATGCTGTATACCACCGACTTAGTTAAAGGAACCACAGGAGGTTGTTTTGGGAAGGGGCAGTACGGCGAAGTCCGGCAAAACAGTGCGGTGAGGGGCAGTAGATCTGTGTCGGCTATCTGAGATGTTTGGGGTGATTTAGCATGGTCGGTTCGTTTAGCAGAATGCTGATTTTAGGTATCATCATCATCAACGTAACCGTATTGCATTGTCGTACAAAGTGCGTCCCTGTGCATCGTCACTTGCCGCGTGTTCCTGTCAATCGTAGCCTTTGAGTATTTCTCGACCATAAGCGCTTCAGTGTATGCACCCTTCCCCACGCAGCCAGCGTTGGTTTGTTTAGTAGGCCTGCCTGTTCAGGACAGGCCACAGTAAGATGTGCAGTTCGAATAGAAACTACACAACAGCTGGTCAAGTTTGTGGTGCCTTTCATGACACGTTATTATCAAAAACAACATCCAGCTAAGATTTGTGTTCCACTAATCATACCAAGACTTCCTCTCACAGCAAGGAGTAACTGAGCGCTACCCTGGATTGTGGAAAAAGTCGAGCTTTTGCTCATTGTTTCGAAAACCGTACTTATTAGGGGATGTTCTCAGGGCAGTCATCATGGCTCTAAATTTCACAACAGATTTTCCGTTTTCCAACGTGAATCTCAACTTTGATTGACAGGCAATCTGATCTTTCTAACTTCTGTATTCCACTATCCATCTACTAGGCATACTGACCGCATTATGTATTATTTTTTTGCATTTAGTTTTTTCTCAGGGGAGGGCATAGTACATCTGGGAAATGAACTCTGTTTGAAGAGAGCCCAGTTTGAATCAGGCTTGATGGGGGATGCTGTTCAATGCTCTTTGGGACCATGATATTTCCTTGGTAGGGGTATCGCCTTGGAAGTGTAAGCCTTATCTTGGTTGAACCGTTCTGGCTTCACTGTTCCGGTGTTGGTTTTAAGATGAGGATTCGGTGGCTTTGTGCCGAGAAAGCTAATGGGACGAGGAGATGAGGACAACCATACTGAACGTCGTGCGGCATCCTAAATAATTTAGTACTAGTCAGCCTGTCAACAAGGTCAGATTCCTGAAAATAATCCCAGAATGCCCGAAATCTACTGAAACCCTCAAACTCCACCAAAATCTCAAAAGGGAAACTGGCAAGCATCCAGGCCAGTCACTCAATCAATTCGGCGACGGCCGACGAGTGTTCAGGCACGCCACAGAAGCACGACCGACTGTGATAAGTGTCCAAGCATTTCGTAGAATCACGGTCGATGATGATGGATGATCAGATAGCCTGGATCAATGTCACAAGTGCACTTTAAACGGCGCGAGGCCCCTTGTAACTTTTGCACTCGCTTGTTTGCGATAAGTTGTGTTCGTTGTTGGCGAGTCTTTTTCCGACACTAAGGCACTGGAGCGGGAACAGCAGTAGATATAACACAGCCATGGGTCTCAAGGCTCGCACAAATACGTCTCATACATTGCTGCTGCACATCCGTCTCAGCTTTTTTAAAAACCAAGCCATGTACTGAAATAAACAATAGAACCTGAGGAAAGCTGCCTCATGCAAGCCCACCACGACCGTTTGTGGCACCTACCTCTCTAAGCGCCTGCTCAGACAATCGGGATGGAAACGGTATCAACGTGATTGATATCGATTTGTAGGCATACCCCGCTGCGCCGCTGACCAGGTTTTGGCGATCGTCGCGTGATCATCATTAAAAGCAAAAGGCACTGACAGCACCCACACTTTTCTCGCCATTTTTTTATCCCTTCTGCAAATCATACTGCCCGGTGCTTCGTTTGCATCACTCCGAATTCGGCAAAGAAAACAGCTCTCTTCTGGGTAGATTTTAATTCAGCATGGATTGTGTATGACCGTGCCCTGATAGCCAGCATTCTGCCCTGTTCTGTGGGTCGGATTTTCAACTATCAAGTTGTCACCACTTTTGAAATGGAAGTTATTGCCTCGGGTTATTTTAGCCGCTTTTAGCTCTTTTTCCTGTGTGACAAAAGATTCGTACAGGTCTGCTTATGATCGACACCTTAAACGACCTTGTCCCCTCTCTATTTGTCCTGTCAAGTCGCACCAGCTGTTCACATTGTTTATTTCACTTGCTTCCGTATAGCACCCAATTCCTCTCCACCGTACGTGGTCCTGGCTGAAATCTATTATCGTCGCGGAGACCATGAAAAATCCACGGAGGTGAGGACCTGTGTTAAATAGTTGGACTAGTTCTTCCGACTAAGAAATTTCGTCGACTCACGGTTCTTCTATTTTGCCCAAGTATTAATTATGGTGCGTTCATCTCATTAATTTTACCTGGGCAACGTTCCCTTTTGTTGCAGTACAGTATAGTATAAGCAGCTACTTGTGTTTTAGTCCCCATGTATGTTTCGATCGGTTTGACTTACTACAACTTTAAGCTTGTTATTGTCTACAAATCTCCGTCCACAGTATATGTTTGAAGCCGCACAAAGGAATCCGGGAGATACCAGTCTTTGGCTATCTCTGATTGATTTTGCTGAAGAGAAGAACGACCTGGCGTTGGCGATGCACTATACAAAGCTGGGTGAGCGACTTTTTGGCTATCGGCTTCTCGACCATTTTTACCTTATGGGTTTGTTCGTTTGTGTTTCGTGAGTTACTTTACTTATCGACATTTCTATTAACTCTTTTCGACTAGCACTGAGAGGTGATCGCCAAAATTCGGACATACGTCGACGGTTAATACAGTATTATGAACGGGTCGGACAAAGCCGGAGCGCGCTAATGCTGCGCCTGTCTGCTCTTTCCGTTACCCCGGAACCGTCGGGCGAGAAACAGTTTCAGTTGGCTCGAACGCTCGCAGATGTGAGTTCGGTATAGCTTTTGGTCCCGGAGGAAGTGTTTTGTTTCGTGTGACATGCTCATATGCTAATTTTAAAATGATGCCTCCTCCACTTGAGAGTGTTGTCGTGTGAATTAGCTGTGTTCTCACTCATCTGATGGTATGGTCTCTCGTGTTTCAAAGACAATGTAAACCCAACGAATTTGCTCGTATGACCTATGAACTGTGTGCTCTCATGGTTGCTTGAAGTTAGCGCTCTACGGGTGCTCCTTTCTAGCTGATCAGAACGGTGAACATCTTTCAGAATAGCTAATGTTGGGACACTATTCACTGCGTTCTTACAATGAGTTAATCCATCGAAATAAACACGAAAGTGACTGGATGAACATGTAAATGCTACGCAGTTCAGAGAAGGTGACTACTACCTAATTTTACTCCTAACCACGGTTCACAGACTATAGGAAGTCCGTGTCCATATCTGTGTCTCTAACGTGTCAATACAACGTGATTTTTCACTTGTTTGTGTGCTTCACTCAGTTCTCAATTTGTTTCATAGGAATTCTTCAAGCTCATGGATCGTCCCAGTTCTATACGCGCATACGAGTCGGCATTCGAGAAGTACCCGGACTCTGGAACAGATGCTGGTAGGTCTCCCAACTTTTATTGTCACCTTTTGTCACCGCTCATCAGCGGCCTCGAACTTTTTTCAACTCTGGTTGGTTCGCGTACTTCTACCTGGAATCAATGATCCCATTATGTAGAGCGTGTACCAGCACTGGAGAAATCTGATGCCCTCTGTACAGCTTCATGACTGCAAGTAACATCGATTTTACTGATCGTTGTATTGATGTGTCCCGTTCCGAACAAACCATTGACCATTGGTTAATCTAGCTTAGGTGGGTGGGCCTTAAAAGGTGGCTCAGTGGTTAAGGCGCGAACTTATTGACCGGAAGGTCCATAGTTCGAACCCAACCTCTTCATCTCAACTATTCCTGTCTAGGCTTGGGCAACCTGGCAGTATCTCAGCCCTGCTGCTTCCTCTTGGTCGCATGGGAGCTAGGCACCAAAAAGGTGTTATAGTTGAACGATTTCTTTCCTAAAATGGCTATAACCAACCATACGAATTGCCAACCTGTCACCCACTTACCTAGGATGTTTAGCTGTGCTATTCTGTGTTTAGAATTATGCTCGCTTTGGTTGTGGTTTAATCCACGGAGGTGATCAAACCTACCGTCACTCTCTTGAGAATTAGGATATTCTTACTACTTGACTGGTATTGCACCACTCAATTCATTGTTGAAACGTTCCGAATTGGTCTCCTAAGGTTGGGTTGTTGTTTAACATAAAATGAGCTTTCTTGCTCGTATTTCTAACAAACTGTCTGCATATCTTCTAACCTGTTATTGTGCATCATAGTTTTGGCACCATACTTCTATTTTCGCTTTCAGACAAGAACACTACTTTGTCAATGATGCTACAGTTGCGCAAGTACGAAAACGCACTCAAAGTATGTGATGTGTTTGTTCTAGTTAGGTCTGACTAAGCATAACCGTGAACTAATGTTTTCGGTACTTAGGTCTTCCTTTATCTGTACTAAAATACTTGATTTTTTCCAAGCCGATGTTTGTAATTTACGCGTCCGATGTTTCCGGTCAAAACGTCACTTTTTGGATTGTCCATAGAGCCTCATCTCACATGTTCTGTTCATCTTTAAACCAATGAAAATATACTTTTATATCTATCCAAGAATCGACATCACACAGACGAGTGCGGTCGGATTAGTGTGAGAAGGATAACCTATATCTTGTTTTATATGTGTATCTATATGGTCATGTTAGAGGAGATGTCGTTGCACAGGTGGTATACATCCTTCGCCGTCATCTTGGCTGGTACCATTGCCCAAGCCCATAGGAATGTGATGTGGTTCACCACTCCGAGCTCATGGTTTAGCTTGCCGGTTCCTCTCTTTTTTAATTCCTTGTATTTACGTTGACTGCGTGCCCGATGCCCCTAGTTAGCATCCCGGTTTGTCCGCGGATGCTGTGCGGATAATTTCCGGTAAAAAGAAATCAAGATTCTTTACTCCCCTTTGAAAAGTTCTACCTCTGTCCGTTAAGTATCACCTGCACTGGTCGAATTTGACTGTGCTCATAGCTTTGTTTTACTATTGGCATCGTACTTCACAAACCAGCTGTTTCATATGTTTGATGCAATGAATAGCCATCAGTTTAGCTCACTGATACCTACTAATTATTATTGATTTCCTTATTATCTCATGTCTTAGTGACCTCCCGACTATCCTTTCTATTCCAGTTTCTTCTGCGCTATTGCAATGTATCCATCACCACAGAGGCAGGCAAGCCTTTGCGATGGGATCGTCTGGCGGAACAACTGAAGCACCCAAACAAATATACGAAGTAAGGCACTGTATTTTTCGGCTGGTGTGCTTTTTCGAAAGTGCACTGTAAACCGAGAAATCTAAACTTTATTGCTCTTATTGTGCCACTAATTAGTTTATCTCGCGTTATCGGATTCGACTGGTAGCCTCCGATCCAGTCACTATTACTCCGTGATGTGATTGATTGCAAAAGCATTTACAACAAAGCTTTGTGATAAGAAAACCCATTGGAAGTACTCAATAGCAACCAATGAGCACCCTACATGATTTGATAAAGTACGGAGGTCCAAGAAATGAGTATGTGGTTTTTTTCTGGCAAGCAGGCAAAAAAAGCGTTTCTCCTTTAGGTCTTTAAGAGGTCGTCATCCATACTGCGGCATATTTGCAGTGTTCGGTGACCTGTCGATGTCAAGCGGCTAAAACCTGATGACTTCAATGATAAGAACAAAGATGGGTTGACGAACGTGTTTTCGGCAAAGCATTTTGAAGCCGTACAGTTGCAAAGGCAGTGCAGAACAGCAGTCAACATGATTAAATGTGCATGGTATACATGAAACAGGAAGTCGAGTGAGAGACGGCATTGGCTACCTGTCAAGGAACAACTAGTTTAAGTCAGGTCAATAGGATGACCTGAGTTTATCAGTGCAGGCAGTGCTGTGGTCGTGTTCAGCATAGGATGTATAGGGGAAGGTGAGCTGGACCATAACAAGTCCAAGGTGCGATCAAAACGTTTTTGGCGACGAAGGATCCGGTCCCGATGTCCTATGGCAATATCTTCAGCCACTGCGATTGTGCGTTGCTGTACGAATCTGGGTTGATTAGCAGGCGCCTTGTAAACAATACGGATGTTTCCGCTGGATATCATGCTATGCGCCGTGTCCGCTAGATGTTGTACGACTGAGCTGGTTATCGTCCTCCTGAGGACAGCTATACATCTACAAAACCCGGTACTGTGCTGTCAAAAACGCTTCGTACGGACGCTAAGTCTACCTTGGTCATGTGACACGAATCAACCGACCAAGTCGTTCAACGGCCCTCTAGACTGTCTCACAGCATTCAATTAAATGTGACGTGGGGTGCGCCGACAACCAATCATTCGTGTCTCCATGTTTTTTAATATTTATTTCACCAACCAATCTTCGCGGCGTATTTAATTAGTTACCCCTATGTTAGCCATCAGATATGTACTAACCTGATGACCAGATCCCGAAAATAATAATGTTCGTCACTGTGTTCTCGTTCAAACCATGGGAATGTTTGAGCGAAAACGCTTTGTTCGCATGTTGTACTTGCCATGGTCCAACTCACCTCCCCCTAACTTTCATCCTGTACTGAACACACAACCACAGCACTGCCTGCACTGACAAACTCAGGTCATCCTATTGGTGACTTGAACTGGTTGTTTCTTGACAGGTAGCCAATGCCGTCTCTCACTCGACTTCCTGTTTCATGTGCACGATGCTCATTAAATCATGTTGAATACTGCTATCTTAGCCTTTGTAACTGTACGGCTTCAAAAGGCCTTGCCGAAAACACAGCTTTGTTCTGATTCTAAATGGGAATTTTCTTTACTTCAATGATCGTTTTAGACACCGAAAATTTATTGTGTTGGCGGATGTTTTATTCGCGTACTGTAACAAATAATCGCAGATGTCATTTCGAATCTTACGAGGTAGCCACTAATAACTGCGAAATCTATATGTCCCAACTCATTTTTTAACTGCGCCACCTTTTGCAGAAATGTGCTGGAAATTGTAGTTTTTTGCGGGGGAAAGAAGGAACCATCTGTTGTCTTCGCATTTAAATGATGTATTTATCCTCCTGTATTGCAACCGTCGCCATGTCCCACCAAGGTCCACTTTTCCGAAGGTATCTACTTTCGTTCGTCTCAGAGCATAGATTAAACCGGAGATATAATAATGCGCAACTGCTTTACATTGTCCCCCGTTTATGAGCCACTCGTTTTGATTTGGATGTCTTGTCATCCAGAGGGGGGACTGAACTTATTCTGGGTTTACTGACGGTCACCCACGTTCATTTTGACCGACTAAATGTCACACAACACTTTCTATTTGGTCTTTATAATGAATACAGTGCGAATACCCATAAATTAATTAGCATAAATATTATTTAACTTGGCAGCCACTTTGATATCGTACGTAGTTTCCGTTCACATGACTTACTTTTTTCTTTCCATTTTCTCAGTCTCACCTTTCCGGAAACGACACCCCCTGAGCTCTATATGAAATTGTTCCTAATCCTGATTCATCTCAAGTTATCCGCCATTTGCATTGTGAGTGTATTTACTGTGTCCTGGTCAATTTTCTCTGCGCTTACGATTTGTCCCGTATGATTTTCAACTCATCAGTCACCGAACAGGTCTCCATTGTTTCTTTTGCGATGCAAGGTGTTCTATCCCCGAAGGCTTTAGGATGTAAATAATGCCTCCTGGTTCTCCCGTTTTTACCAAGGAGGGATGTGTTTGACTGTATGATATTGATTTTCCCTGAACTGAAGGTATTGATTTTGGACTTCAGCCATTTGTTCGCGCCAGTTTGACAGAAGAAAATGCTGAGAAGCATTTCGATTGGCTGTTGGATATAATCAAATCCTTCAGAACTTACGGTCTGCATTCTGCAGCCGGTGAAATGCTCCTCAAACTGACCATACTGGAAAGCGCTAAACAGGTAAGTCAAGATGACTGGTATCTGCACTATATTCTTCTCTCGCTTATATCGTCTATTTTTGAAGAGCAGGTTCACAGATAAAAAGTAAATGCAAGCGATGAATGTGAAAGTGTTACACTACTTCTTCAATTGCAGTAGCCAAATATAATGTCGTCTTTTTGCTGGTCGTTGTGCGCGTCCGGACCTTAGGACCGTGGACGCCTCACGGGATCGTATCCTGCAAACATATTGTCATCATCCGGGTAAAGCCTTCTTCTCAGTAATATTAATCTGAGAATACTGCAGTGCATCGGTCCCGTGAAAGTACCGGAGACTCAGCAGGGTCTGTATCTCGGCTCGGTCTTTACCGTCGTTCCTTAACGAAGGCTTCCAACATAGATATCACTTGCATAGATTTCTCAAAACCTCTGTTTTTCGTTCAAGACTGCGTAACATCATCGAATCATATTCGTTGATTTGCGAGAGTTATTCGCTTTAGTAATCATGGATAAGTTTGTCATTTTGTTAGGACATTTTTATCCCACACTCTTGTTGCCAAATACACTGTAAATAATCTGTTAAACTGGTGAAATCACCACTGTATGTGTCTGTTATCTGACCTGAACCAATAGACTCAGTTTGGAGGACCATATAGGTATACGTTGGGCCAGGTTGTTTTCACTGGTTTATTTGTATGGACGACACGCTGTCCTGCTTTTCGCATTTGCCAATGTATTCACTAATTTCGCATAGCAAGAAGATGTATTGGGATACTTGTGATGCATTTGGTTTGATTTCCTAGCTTCCACTTGTTTGGACCATGTTGGCCGAAGTGCAAGTGGAGCTGGGCCAAGTCGAAAAAGCCATATCCTCTTATCGCCACGTCTTAGACACACTGGCTCCAAGGCATACTGAAGCTCGCGTCGCTCTTGGCGGCCTACTGAAAAGAGTTGGACGTCATGAAGAAGCCCTTGACGTAAGTGCAATTTGAATAACTTCCTACTCGTCTTAATGGTGCTGTCGCTCGTATCACTAGAAGATGAATAATGATTGACCTATCGATTTATGAATGTAGCTTATCCACGACTTAGGTGACTACCAGCGCTTAAACTTACTTAGTACCCTTTTCGTCATACAGGTTTAGGACTCATGTAACAAATTTTGTTTCCCAATGCTTTGTAGCTGATGGCACCCTCGAATGTCATAAGTGGACAATCTTCCAGTCGGTCGACCAAGAGACCTTCCGAAGTTCCATCACCCTTATCGAAGTCAAAAAATTCCAATCGACCGAATAAGCTTCGTGAATCACAGAGTGGGGCCATGCCTTTTGAACCATCTGATACCTCAGACCAGGAGCACCGGGATCGTGATGATGACGACGATTTTGCAGTTGAACAAGCGAAACGTGATGCTAAGTGGTTGAAGACTTCGAGCGCCGTGTCGGACGCCAGTTTACTCTCCAATGATCCCGTCGCATATCGTATTGCTTTCGAACGTTGCAAAATGCTTGACCACCCAGATTCGACACACCAGTTTATGGATGAGGCGTGGAATGTTCTATTCACCGACGTAGCTCGTCTTTGCGGACCAGACTGGGCTGAACGTGCGTTTGCAGTACTTGTATCACCCTTCTTGGGTTTAATCCATTCAGGGCACTTGGTTATCCTCTTTGTTTTTCTTTCCCTATTTAGTGGCTGTTATACTAGACAACTCTCGTCTGCGCGCTCGGCTGATGTCCAGATTGGGTACGAACGACAATTCTTGTAAACTGGTAACTTCAAGAACACACGGCTTGAAAGAGCGCAATGTCACAACAGCTGATATATGGAGCCTTTACCTGCGACTAATTGGAATGCTGATGGCCGAAATGCCCAACACACTAGCTCATTTGGAAGCGGCGGCAATTTGGGGTGGTCTGCTACCAGCCATATATAATGATGAATCTCGGCGGGCTGCCGCTAGCAACTTGCTTATCAGCTCATGTCTTGTTGGACACAATGGTACCCCGGCCTATTTCAAGCTAAGGGAAATCTACAAAAAGGTATGAATTATCTGTTATTGTCTCAACAAACGTTTCTTGTCATTGTCGCGACAGGACCCGGTCTCTGATGGTCTTTCTGTGACCGTCAGTTCACACCGCTGCGCACCTTTGTTGATCCGGTTCTCTAGAAGAGTTTGCGGGACATAAGCTCAGTCTGCCTACATAAATAAGAGGTTAATGGTTTGGTGACGTCGATTTCGACGGAACATTTTGCCTGTATTTCTCAGTCCAGTGGTGATTCTGGGTTGGCTGATATTTTGCAACTTTACCAGACCTACATTGAGTAGGTTAGTTAACCCCCGAGCAAGGCAGTCACCCTATCTTATTTGTGTGCTGCTGTTTTATCACTATCTACTACTGCATTTGAAACCTCATTTCAAGTAGTGCGAACTTTTGAGATCTCAGTTTCCGCTCGAGTTCGATCGCTGTCTCCATTCGTTTTTAATCTTTCCATCAAGTTATACAGGAAATGCATAGGGGAGTTTGAAAATCCCGGATAGCTCTAGGATAATAGCCTGGTTGCGTTAACAAGGAGTGATTTGGAATCCGGAAACATGTGTGCAAGTATTCAGACTACTCTGCTATCCCTTTCAATGAGTGAGGTTGGGTGTTGAGGTTCCTAAGGAGTCATCCCCGATGTCGCCGTCGTACTCTAACGCGACGTTTATCTCATCACTGCTCGAAGGTGCCAGGAACTTAGGATAATTTACATGTTTTTTCGCGGTGGGTTTCTTCTAAATAAATCTTCTTTACTCTGTTTCCTCTCTGCCCCTTAGTAGAAACCTTTATGCATGGTTTTACGGCAGCACTTGCTTTTGTTTTATTGTTGTTGTGGTTAGGATGAGAATGACCCTTGATTCATCTATCTTTACTGTGCATATTTCCTGTATCCTGATGTAATCTGCTCCACTGCCCTTAGTTACTATATCGTCATGTTTCATACGTCAACTAGATGTGGTTAACAGCGTTCTTTGTGGAACGATCTGTAGGGCCTTCCCGGAGTACATTCGAATGTTTCGGGGTGGTCACGGTCATGACACATTAACTTTTTTATTCCTGTTAAGGTTGAAATTTCAGTGGTTTTTTCCCGCATGCATTCCAAGAACACACGGAACTCGTAAAATGACTTTTTTACAACCCATCTCCTTCCAGTGGTCACATCAAAACCAATATTGGAACCTGATGAACATTGCTATCCTCTTGGCCCGTGATTTTCGACAGTGTCGGTTGCTAGACCGGTTCAGTGTGAGTTTTTCCCCCATGCACATCTTTATCTGTTTGATTTGGCTTCTCTGCTCTGTTACCTTAGTGGCCTAATATTCAATCTTAGCAGCTCCTCAACATCAACCCTCTCTCTATATGTGAGATATCATTAGTCGATTAATTCTTATGTGTGATCCTCGCAATAAAATCTGGATGAACTGATTTATCACAAGGATCTCGTGTTAAACGACCCCGTCTTGTGATATGGATATCCAGGAACGACTACTTCGTGGATCAGTTTAATGTCAGCGATTCCCAGCAATGCGTCAGTGTGTCGGCCATATTATTGATTCAGAAGACATGGAGATTCGGATAATCTGGGATTGGAACGCAGCTATTTACGTCTTCATTTTTGTTTAGACAGTACGTGATAATGTCTCATACCAATAGGCTTAGACCTACTGCCCTTAACAGATTTTTCCATGCTTCCTAGTTGATTGGGTTTGTGTCGTATGCACCGGCTCACACTTAGTAGCAACATTTGGCTCCTTGCGAACCGTTTCTTCTACCATAACCTTGTGCACAAATCCAGGGGCCAGGCTAATCTGTAAAGGATCTGTGCTTCATTTGGATCCTGTGCAAGTTGGGAATCTATATCTATTCTTTGTCAGTTTAAAACCGCTATTTTTCCGGGTAATTTCAACATCTGAGTTGTTTTGGAAGCCATACAGAAGTCTCGCTCACAGCGCGTGTATTAGTTAGAAGTTATATGCCCAAGTAAGGTGGAGTCGCTCTGGGGGACAACTTTCGCGATCAAATTCGCTTGTTTGTTTTTGAGGGTGTATCGACCATGTGTCCTGCTATGTGATCCCTATGCACGCTAATGTGGTCAGGACGTGCTGGAAAGTGGTGCTGCACGTTCTCTGTTCTATGGACCTCTGTCAGGCTCAGTAAGTTATAACACTGTGATGGGGTCTGTGTGAACAGGAATGAAATAACCATATTTCTTCAAACACAGTGCATCTAAAGGGCAACGACTATCAAAAACTTTTGTGCGTCACCCCACTTATCGATTGCTTGTGGGAATGATGTCA
Source organism: Opisthorchis felineus (assembly GCA_004794785.1). Taxonomy (NCBI): domain Eukaryota; kingdom Metazoa; phylum Platyhelminthes; class Trematoda; order Opisthorchiida; family Opisthorchiidae; genus Opisthorchis; species Opisthorchis felineus. The sequence goes on along the minus strand of SJOL01003083.1, from coordinate 117,515 downwards.
TATCAGGCTTGTTGACCTACTGAATTCTGTCAGGTCGGCCCACATGGATTCTGTGATATGATCACGCTGTGGGTACTCATAAACTGGTGACCACCTATCAGCCGACCACTTGCGAAGCTGAGGAATTCGAAAGGGTAAACAATATGATCATTCAGAGTAATCAAGTCGTCTAAGTCAGCGTCTGGTTTAATGTTATCCTTTCCGCATCTTTTCATACCCACCCACCCAGGAAGATTGTCGTTATCCACTCGGGATTATTTCCAATAATGATTGCATCGTGCGTGGATCCCATCGTCTCGCCATTGGTAAGCCCTTAGTATCTAATGTTATGTGGTCATGTTTGCTTTTCCTGCTTTGTAAGCTTTGGCAAATGTAACCAAACCAAGCCGATGCCTCTCTTATTTTGATGCAAGCGAGGGGAAGTCAGAAAGAGGGGTGTGGGAGCTAATTTTGAGTTATCTGTGAAAACTCGACCCACATTCTTCCGATTACACGACTAAATTCCATTAGCACTGACATGTTACCCAAACAAATGATAATTGAAATCTCGGTGGTTTTAGACAAGTTCCCTCTACTACCCAAGCATTGAAAGCTGGAGGACTTCGACGAAATTAGGTATCGATTATTCTAACAGTCATCTGATTGTGTCCTGACGAGATCCAGATGGGTGACAAGTGCATGAAACAAGTGTATGACATGCGTGGAGCTGTTTAAAACTTCGATGATTCTGCCCTAATTAGTTACTGCATCTGCTAGAAATGTCTAAAGTGCTCAGTTTTACTAAGAGGTTTGTACAGCCAGATACAAAAGGCCTGCGATGACCCGTTTGTCGTACGTATCTACTTATGCAATACATCGTGCAAGGTAGATCAGTACCTTGTGAGTGCACTTATAGCCGAAGTTACGTATCTAAGGACGGCGTCGAAGACTGGAGGCGATTAGGTCCGGAACAAGAGTGAGCTTCAGGATCACCTGAGCTGTCTGTCTTACCAAGCATTACTTGGGGAGCAGAGAAGGGAGTCACCAAGAGGCGGTGGGAGCTGTTTTTTAGGTAAAGTGTAACATTAGTGTTTCCTAAAGTAGCACTGACCGATAGTTTCACAGTGGAATAGACAGGTAGACAGCGTTCTGACCACGCAAACTTGCGTAAATTGCCTAAGGGAGACGGCGGAGGAGAATCCACCGCATCGCGACACAAGGGATGTACTAATATGTCGCTGCTTTATGTTACTCAGAATACCAGGAATGTAGGAAGCTACACGGGAAAACCCAGAATTGTCTGCTGATGATGTCCAGGCCTTCAGTTGCATCACTGACAAGCCGTTAGACGCCATGGACTTGATAATAACGCTGCTACCAGTAACTCAGCCTTGGAAGAGGATGAAAGGGTCAACCATCACATGGCCGTTAAAACTGGTACTCGGAAGATTAGCGGAATTGCATGGACGCATAACGGAGTACAGACTCTAAGGAGCACCCTGGATCCATTTCCGGAAAAAGCGGTACGTTTCAGCAATTAGGCCAAGGCCAGCGAACGAAGAAAGACTTCGGAGTTGTGCAGAAGAGATTAGTAAGATTTTCCGTTGCGCTATGACCTTGTGGGATCTCGCTTCCACTCCTGGCCTTCTGTGCGCGAATGTTCGGAGTCTGCTAACTGAACGGAGTTAGTCGAACAATGCAAACTTGTTGGTTGCGTTAATCGAAACGTGGCTGTAGAGGTCACCTTCGACTTGTAGCCCATTTTTCTTTGTAGCGGAGTAGGGGGCAATGGCCAAGGTATAAGCAGATACATCAGACCAACGAATCGAAGTCAGGTCATAGTTGGCTAGAGAATCACGGATTTCGTGTGGGGTCTATCACAGAAGATTTTTAAGTGGTATTCTACACTAGACGTTGAAGTCGTGACAGATATTAGTGATAAAATTGATAGAAAGTTACCATAATCCTTCACGTGCTTCTCATCAGAGACCCATTGCCCAGCACCTCGCAATTCACATTGGGAAGGACAAGGGGAGACGAGTATCTTTGTGTTAGGACGCTGTTGCGCCTTAAAAGTCGAGCGGTATGGAATGCTCAGGAATAGACTCAATGAAAAGCAACTTGACTCAGTTTGTTTTACTCTTCACTGATAACTCAGTGTTACAGGTACGGCATGGCACTACCTCCATTTTAAAATAGTCCAATTGTATGCAGTCTCCGCAAGTCAGATAATATGTCGGTCCTTGCGGAGAAACGTGCAGAACAGTCGTGGACAACTTCGAACGAGCCACCTTTTTAACAGAAACCTATCTGTAAACCTTGAACAGCAGTTGGTATCGCTATGCGCGGAGCAGGTGACCCTCATTTTCTAAGGACGATGGAATATGAGGAAAGCCTCCAAACCAAACGCTGTACCAATGAAGATCGTTCGTGATAACACCTTTCGCAGATATATCCAGCAGTTGTCTGAAGATTACCTCACTGTCGACTTGCAGAGGAGCGATCGTGAAGTCATTATATAAAGGGGACGAAAATTTACTAGGAAACTATGAACCAGTTTGCTTGACATTCTCCTTGTAGAAAAATGTTGCGGAGGTAGATAATTGAGGTTCTTCGCATGTATGGAGTAATGCAGCGTGGTAGCGCAACAACATAGCTCTACGAGAATGTGGGTCACATGTCACAAGTCCCCTATTTGTCCGGGAAAATTAGAGTCCGGATACACTCTGATATCATCCAGTTCGACTTCACAAAAGCCTTTGACAGCTTTAACTGCCATATCCGGCTCGACGTGCCTGTGGATTATGATCTTTTGAAGTACTTCATTGTGTATTGTTGGTTTGTTGCTGTCAGTGATGATAATGATGACCTGATAGGTCTCGTCAGAATGTTGCTGTACAATCTTATTGCCTGTGATATCGCTATACTTTTGCGTATTTGTGAGACTGAAGAAGAGGCATCGGTTTGGGATACACCCACTTATGCTGCGTTGTTCTCAATAAGACTATGTAAATTTTTCACGTAATAGGCCTGTCTAAATATCTGCCATGCACTGACGATATATCTGAGGGTAGTGACCAGTGTTAGGCTGTTTCTACGTTCCATGCACCGTAATGAAGAGGATGTACTGTGCCATCAGTTCATCTTCGGGCTTTTGAAGCTCCTGTTGTATTGTAAACACCGTTCAGTTGGTTCCTTGATATAGTTCCTCCTGTGTAGGGCCACTGTATGTCACCTCAAAAAGCCAGTGATCACGGGCAGAATATTTCTTGTCTTTGTCTTGTCGCTGAACAAGTGAAAATGATCCTCCCAGCGCTATTTACAAATTCCAACTTTACTTTTGTTTACTACCTGCTATTTCTTTGATGTTCAATTCACAGCCCGACTGATCGGTTTGAGAGAGCAGTACCCTCATGATCCACTCATTGCACTGCTTTTGGGTGTCGGCTTTCTGGGTGTATCACTGCACAAACACATTGCCTCACACCATCCACCAGTCCTTCAGGTGAGTCACGCGTCGGCTTATGGACTTCTGTGTATTCTGCCTATTTTAAACGTTATAACGGTGCACAAACTAGCAACCATTTTCATTAACATCGAGCGTTGCGCTGTTTGAGTAATACGTTTCAGTTTTGGGCATTTATCAGGATATCCGTAGATTCGTGTCGATAGGTATTTCATATCGATTTATCAGACGTTTCTAAGCCGGAGGAATTCCGACGTTTCAGATGAAGGATTGGTGGAATCCCCGATCTCTCCAACATTCCAGAAGATCAATGACTTTTCTAACCTGTACATCATATCTGCAGATTCACCAACCAAGTGTGCATCGAAGTAGTCACTAAAAATGCTAGTAGTATTTCCATCTTCGGAATAATCTTTTTTGCTAAACCTGGGATACGCATCTGATTTTTTGGTCGGTTACCCCCGAAAATACATTAGCAAACCTAACAGTGTTTTTATTTACTCCTGCGACTCCAATCGCGCTCATTCTTGTACGCACCACACATGAGTTAAACAGCACTGATCGGCAATAGCCGCAAATTTTGTGTCCAGGCCTCCCCAATTGGAGTGGGATAGCACTCCGTTTAGGTTCTTCACTGTGATTAACCTTACTGGTTTGTTCAGATTATAGCGTAGCCACTGGATTATTGCAGACGTCTGCCATTCATTCAAGCGACCATGCAGCTTTTAGAGGCCAACGAGAATTAAAAGCTAATGCGGAAATCTGGATTTCACTGCAGCAGTAAATGGTATAAATCTTAAGCTTCACTGTCAACCATTAACTTCAAAAGCACTACTTGCACTTGAAACAGTTTTAACCTCAACTTTTTAATTCGCAAATTTTATCGAACGAGTATTGCTGAAAAGGTTACTTTCATACAGTTGTGTAAACACAACAGTCCAGCACATCTGTGTTCAAACGCTTTCTTGGTCAAATATGACGACGATGAACGTAGAAGTACTAGGTGGAAACAGGAATTTCCCAGGCGGTTTAGTGACGAAGGAGGAGCATTGCGCACATCGTGTTGGGGAAGTATTTTTTGTATGCTTAATTAAATCAGTTTCTATCTGAAATGAGAAACCGGAAACGTAATTAAACTGACGGATTCACTGAAGTCTGAAAGATCGATAGAATGATCTGAATAGTTGTGTGGCGTTCTTTTCATTAGTTCTGTTTTGTGAGTATTCCTAAACGGTCATCCACAGATCATGTGAGCAAGCGAGTTCTGGAACACCAGTCTAGCCGGTAATTCTCCGACATAAGTGCGGGGAGTTGGATTTACTTCTGAACCCTTTCACATTATGTCGAGAAAGCTTCTTATTCATGTTGGGGACGGCTGGGGTTGCGAAGTTTTTAGCCAGTGAGAGAAATGTTGTTGATTCTTTTCTAATGACTGCGTAAAGAGCAAGATGTGAGATGCTTTTCGTTTATAACAACGCTTAAATGTGAATCACATTTCTCAGATGCCTTACAAGCTAAAAAAATAACCAAATAGGGTAGCAGTTAGATTGTCTTTCGTTATGCTATGTTTGGTATTCCATCACTTTGGTGGGCAGAATACTGTCACAAATTTTATGTTAGATGGATCGATATTATTTTGATTTGAATTTCATGCTGTTATATTACACGGCCCGTTCCGCTTCGGTTGCAACATCAGTCTTTAAAGGATGTTATTGGACAGAAAGGGTTGGTCTCCGCCGAACCAGCATGTTTGCTTGAAGGGCCGCTTTAAAGCCGCCCATCCTTTACGTGTAGTTCCGAGTAGCTACTTGTTTGAGACAGCAGCTAGACCTCTGTGCACTGTTTTGACAGATGGACCAGCAGCTAGGGGCTTTACAACCTTAGGCTATATCTGGTCTGCTAAGGTGGGTAAGCCCACCATCTGAGCACGGTAGTGTTTCCTTCGAATAGCTGTCTACAGCGTTGATAACTCGTTTGTAACTGAGTTTGCGGCGACTAGAAGCGCCACCTCGACATAAACCAAAGATGTCACTCCTTTCCACTTCGCAAGAATTTTCAGTTCGAAGACGGCCCGTTCTGAACAGGTACGGTTATCCCGAAGTCAATGTAAGAGCTATGTAGAATTCAAACTCTGACACCACAATTTTAACTACCCAGCCTAGTAGATAGCGGCTCCCACGAAACATTCCAACACCATTGCGTAGTTCATCTCGAGTCCAATCGAAGTATTGGTGTGTATTAAGTGGTCTCGCTCGACGTTGCCAGTATCGCTCCCCATGCAAGCTATAACATCATTAAATTTATTCTTCTTGAAAAGTATTTCTTTCTAACACCAGGCAAGATTTTTCGTCTTACGCGTATGTCGGCAACTTCTTTCGGTTTGAGCGTGATTACGGGAGGAGATAAAACGGTGCAGTTTCCAGTGAGCGTGAGCCCGAAAATTACCCGTCATATTCCGTTTTGTCGTTCACATTCTTTTCTGCCTACTCACTTGTCACTTTTTGGTGCTTCGGAATCGCATCAGTGCCTGCCATTTGTTTCAACAGGGACTGGGCTTTCTAAACGAATACCGACGACTTCGTGGTTACTGTCAGGAAGTGTACTATAACATCGCTCGTTTCTGTCATCAATTGAGTAAGTTCATTTTGAGCTCGGCTTGAGTAACTTAACCTATTTCACAGCTGGCTTTTCAGTTTGTAGAGAATCGTGGATCCATTTAGGAAATTCGCCTTAAAAAAATCGGTCGATACACGCAACCCCCAGTTTTACTTTGATGTTTTGTGTTTTTCTGACTTGGCTTCTGTCCCTCTACTCGGGTACGCCTCGCTTTAGGTTACCTTCAACAAGATATATTTGTCATTTCTTTCTTTCTTCACTCTTATTTTTCTAGTGCTTTGTCACATCGCTATAGAATACTATGAGAAAGTTCTCAAAATGGAACCAGTTGGCGATACGGAAGAGGAAAAGGCGGTAGGTCGTACCTGACTCGTTTACGTCCAATTCACCTGTATACTACGTACTCACTTGTGATACTCCTGTATTTTTTAACCTTGTGGTATGCTATGCATTTCATTGAACACGGGAGACATGAACCGGTAGCTTCATTCGAAGGGCCACCCTAAACAAATATCCGTCCCGCTTCCACTGTAACATTGATTATCAGCTTTCTCGCTTAAGTGCTATACAACACACATGCTGCTTTTGAACTTGGATGTTTTTCATCCTTCATTGTACGGTTGTGTACTTACTAGAAAGCTTCACCAAGAGACGAGGTTGCCGATTTCTAGTCTATTCAACCAACGTCTCTCGAAAACCATCGGAAGGTATCTTTCCGTTAATTTTCTGGAATCTGGGTATATAGTCAATCTTGTTTTTTAGGCTGGTTAGACGCATTAAAGCATCAGCTCGTTCATTATCTGGTCTCCTTGGTGGAAGACCATTAACCTCGATAGCTCTAATCATGTTCAGAAACCCCACGTGATTAGGTAAGTAGCCTAATGGGATCAGCTGTCTAACAGCTGGAGTTATCATATGTCGAACCCAATCTTCGAGTGCCGTTACTGCATTTCCTGTGGCCCACTTGCTCCTTCTAGTTAAAGCTGGTGCTAAAGTAATTGCGTCTCACTCCCGAACGAAGGCATTTATTTTGGTAGACACTTCTAACCCAGGTTTATCGGGCGCTCGGAAATAGATTATCAGTCTTTCAGTTCTAAACACAGTGTTTTCCAGTTTCCTTTTCTAGGAGTCTACGCTCTTAGAGAGAAGGCATCAAGGTCTCATGAGGAGCAGGTGATTGAATTTCACTCACTGCCATGCTGGCTTCCCTGAACTCACCTTAATCTGTCAGTGTGTTTCGTCACGTGAGCTTAGCAAACATTCGTTAGGAATAAGTTCGCTAAGGCGCGATCTTTTACAGTATGTTGAGTTGCACGGCTATCTTTTTCGGTAGGTTCAGTTTATCTGACAGTATCTGATCCACCTCGCTTCCTTCATGGCTGCTACGAGAGAAAAGGATGCAAATACTGGACGATTCAATTTGATGGTTTTATTAATGAGCATATGTACGAGCTGAACAACCGGTGTTTTTCTTTTCCAGCTGACCGATCTACGCTCAGAGGCCGCTTTTAACTTGGCTTTAATTTATCGATCAAACGGAAATCGTGCAATGGCCCATCATTTAATCCAGTCATATCTTGTTATCTAATCGGCCGTCAATTTTTTATTATTTTCAGCATCAAGTTGTACATATTTGTGTATAAATCCTTCTACGTCAAGTCGTTTTCTTGGGTTGGTGACCACCTGAGAACGAAAATCACCCCAATTTTCACAGCCGCAGTCGTTCATGAAAAAGCTTCCAGTAATTGTGAGGATGTTGCTGGGTCACGACAAACCCAGTCGCACGAAACCTTTTCTTATTCAGACTTATCAGCTGGGTAGATGGAATCAAACCTAAGCTTCCAGTAAAACGTTTCACTGCGATCGAATTTCTAACCGAAATGCATTTGTTATTAACGTCATGCTTCCACCGGCAGTATTCTGTTATCCCAGAATTTGATACACCACAGATTTAGCCTTCAGCATGTGTTCCACAACTAAGTGACTTCGAATCTAAACGTGATATGCCTAATCGGTGAGTTGAAACAGCGCCGTTTGAGCAGTTTTAGTCGTCATTCGGCAGCGCACCTCACAATTCGATGGCGTTGGTGGAGACCTCATCGGATTATAAAATCGTCAGGGATTTGGTTGCAAACAGAATAGCAGAATATTGATTCATGTATCTCTCAAGGGGCTCGTTAAAATTGTAGGTTATCCGCCCACCGTGACTTGACTAGGTCATCCATCAATGTCAAGGCGCTAAACGAACCATGACTACCTGTGTACTTCAGTGCATATATTGGATGGAAAAAGCATAAATAAGTATATGTTGATTAGTGCTGTTCTCCATCTGCTACTCAAACCTACATTGCTCCACTAATCTGCAAATCCTTTAGCTTTTTTAGTCCTTTTGTGGTGCATATTGCTGAGGTTGACTAGTTTACTCGAGCGATACAGTCCTGGTTACTGAAAAGAATGTAAGGTCGTCAAATGCTACTAAGTGAGATTTTTGTGCTAAATGCAAATACAGTGGTGCAAGCGAACGATTTATTATTATTTTCAACGTCTACTGTCACACTATAATGACATTTATGACCTCCGACACAGTGAACAAATGAGCGTGAATGCCCATTTGTTCAGCATCCTTGCAGTATATGACTCAGGTATGCCTTGATCCACCGCTGTAAGCCGGATTGATGGTTCCCATCCTGTTCTACCAAATCAATACGTTTGACACTACGTTGAAAGATAGAAGAATGATTCTGACAAAAACAACAGCAGTTTTTAAGAACTCGATAGCGCACCCGATTCTCTGACTTAATTGCCTCTACCCACTATCGCGTTGGTACTACATGTCATGTTTGAAGACTGACTGAAGAGTTTTTCGCTAATGTTGTGGAATGGCACCGGCTGTTCTCCTTTGTAACCATCTAGAAAATTTCGCACAATGAGAACAATATCTTGAGTGAGTTTTGTTGATTGGTGAATCACGCTGTGATAATACACCATGTTGTTCCTAGAATCGTTCAACAGCCGATGTATTAGAATTTAGTTTTTTGTAGAAACTGGATGTGGTAACAGAAGTTTGTCGTTCTTGGACCATTTTGCTGCGATTCATGCGGGCAAAAGGTGTACGACTCGCGTGAGCAGAAAACCAAAACATATGGACAGCTACTCATGTTTTCGCTTGCTCCAGCCTCTTTGTCCTTCAAGAGGCGCTCCTTGAGCCTTCTTTCATTCTATTCTATTCTTCTCTTTTCATATGCCATATACCGCCATGCCAATCAAACCATGACTACTCTCAACGTCAGAAGCTGTGGGCAGGCTTTTGTCCATACCCCTATTATGGATTCAGAAGAAACATGAAGGCTTTATGTTCACCATAGTTCCATATAGTTCCCACACGACAAAGTGAGGACAATATTTGACAGACCAACGAGACGGCTGTATCTGACAGACAATGACGACAGTAACAAGCTAACAAAACACTTTTATCCCTGTATTCTATCGTTTTGTTTCCGAAGCCTTTGAAATACCGCTTAACTATAGGTTGAATGTTACGTCAGCTGGTGAGCTTCTCGAAAAGGTTACGTTTACTAACAGCCTGTAATTATTTACTGGAATCCGAAATGTTTCCACATTAGTACGAGTAGCGAGCCAACGGGATGTCTATTTGAAAGGGTTGAAGGAGCCATTCACTCGCTCCAGACCCTCAGGAACTGGCCCGTACTGCCTCTGACAAGGAAGCTGGTGAAATTACACTCCTGAGCCCAAAACGATTGACGATGCGTCGCGTGTACAAGCGTACTGAGTGCCCAGCTGTAGATGATCCCAGCAACGGTTCGGCAGATGCTGTGGAATGTGAATCGAAAACTTCCACTAGCAACATCATCCAGACCCATTTAAACTACTGCGAATTGTTTTGGGGCTTTTGGGAGAAAGTGGCCGGAGTACATTGTCAAAAACCATCTGCGGTAAAGGGTACCATGGAGTTGTTCCGTAATTCTGTCGCACCAGTTTACCGTTTTTGTGGCTCCATGTCGATTCTCTGGAGTCATACTCTTGCGACTTCTGTGTCCGCTACCCAAGGGGTCTTTCCATCCGTGTTTCATTCATCGAAAGCGGGGTTATGGCAAAAAGTGGGTTTTTGAGGGATGCTTTTCCGCGTCAAGTCCATCTTATTATTCGTCTCAATTAAGCAGTCCAGAACACCATGTTTGGGATTATTGGTTGCGAATTTGGTCTGGCCATAATAAGTGGCCTCGCCATGCAACCCAATACCTCAGTGGCATCCCGTATCCACCGTCAGATGAACGGCAAGCTCCATCCCATCGCCACTCTGTCGTCTGCGGATGCACCGGCTCTCAAAGAGAGATGTTGAAACCCAGGTCTTAGAAACCCATGAACGACAACTAACAGTTCGGCAGCTTGTTGAAATATTGGAAAGTCGGATGCGCTTAGTGGTGGTTAATCGGATGGCTGTCAATCTGTTCACCGAGCTTGCCACTGGTGATGTCTCATCTATTGGTGAGGAGACGTTTGCGCGCTAATCGCTAAAATCAGCGAAACATCAATAGCCACCAGTAACTATCCGTCTTCTTTTTTGAGGTAGGATATTATTTAATCTCTCGACAGACGGGCTATCACTAAAAACGAAACAAACGAACTCCATTGTCGCAAACTGTCCTAAAGAGTTCACTCCTGATTATGAAGTTCAATGCTGGCTTCGAGCTTTGAATGGTTGATCAGTAACATGATAAACTCCTTATACCACAAGGTTTAGTTTTGCTCATCCTAAGCGTCGCACGGTGCACACTTCCGCGTACTGACAGCTGGAACGTTGACTCAGGTTAATTTTATGAGAATTCAGTTTGAATCAAAAAGCTCCGGTTGAACGAGTTATTCGACCTTCTTGGAGAATCATGTCTTGAGTGCGGAAGGGTCAGTCACGTGTCCTTTTTGGTTAGCAGTGAAACACGACCACCACCCATTAGGGAATATTTGCTTGATGGCACTGACTGGATGGTCTGATACATACCATTGATTTGTCAGTGACCGCACTTGTCACTTCTGTCCGTGCGTCATGACAACAGGACAAAACAAACGTCACACGGTAGTTCTAAATGTGCATTCATTATCCCACCATACAGCATTCATTGGTTTGCTCTCAAGCCTTTCTTGACTAGTGGCGGATAACACCAGGCAAGTGTTCTTCGCATACTCGCAGAAAACCTGGATTCAGTTTGGGGAAAACAATAGTTTGCACATTTAAGACTTCCAGCACAAGAATTTTCCAGCCAAGTCAGAGTATACCGAACATGCACAACAGTTATCCTGGAATAATCCCCTCGATGGCGTATTCGAGATAGCTACCATCCACTGCGAATGCCTCGTTCGCTCATTACCTTACTCCATATATCTAATGACTATAATACTGGGACATTACACATGTAGTTGATGCAAGCCTCTATGCAGCAAACGTAAGCCCATATGTATAATGAAATTGCTGGAGCTGGAAACCCGTAGTCAATAAGACAGTGATATTCTCTGATATAATGTGTAGACAACATTGTGCCTCGAGATTGCGTTGCGAAGCCATTCAATGAAGGTTAATTTTTCATACAGGTAGACATAAGCAGCTAATGAGCTCAGGAGCAAATATTCGGCCAAACTGGTGTTCACCCCAGAGTTTGATTTTTCAGCTTCCAAGGTCTCCACCTACCTGGTCAGCCCATTAGAGAACGAAACCGGTAGTGCGATGTCCGCGGATTTTGACCGATCCTTCGACACTACTTATTTCAAGAACAAATGAGATTTCTTTGAAAATGTTTAAACTAGGAGAATTTTTCTTTTTTCTAAAGAATAATTAAGCATTGGTGACTCGGCAGAAGTAATGTTATTATGCCTGACTGAAAGTCATTTGTTCCCTTCTTTCGTCTATTTGGGAAGTGACCAGCAAGTCATTTGACTCTCAGATACATACACTAGGCTGCTGATCATCATTCAAGCGTTGAATTCTGTGTACAGAAAAGATATTTCCCCTATCTGTGGGAACCAAAACATCTTATATGATACGGAATGCCAGTTTTCGGATCCACTTATGTGGCTTTAACTTGTAAAAAGTTCTACATTGTACGGTCGACACCACAACCTTCCATGGATGCCCCAATGAGCGTATGTTTCTGAATTGAATGGACTGAAGAAAAAAGGTGATCCCGGTGTCAATTAAATGAAAGGCTGTTCGTAAAACTCCTCAGGATTGAAAATGAACACCGCACCATACTCAGCCCTTCTGTGATTCCGGGCCAGAGTAAAACCTACACAGATAAATAACAGCCAACGGTAGTACGTACGCCTGTAACACTTACCAGTAATCTTTATCCACTTTACGGGTGGAACGTTCAATTTGCTTTTTATTATATCCAGACCAGAAATCTGTTGTGTTCTTTCATTCCTGGCTTTTAGCTCCTGATTTATACACATTAGCAATACAGTGGCTGGTTCAATAAAATTCCCGCGTAGCTGCTGAGTTAAACAACGCGACATGTATGCTCATTAGAATGGAGTAGGAAGTCCGTAGTTTCCGGAATCACGTAGCAAGCTTGTGTTTCAGTGTTGCACGACCTTTTGGTAGAATAGCTCACTTGGTTCCTTAGTGTCGCAAGCACTTGGCGTTCAAGCAAATCTTACTCCCCAGATGACGCAAACATTCAGCTTGTTGTTTTGAGGACTTGCAAGCCACAAACAGTAAGCGCATTTTTTAAGCGAAAAGTTAAGAATTTTCGTATTGCACGAGGTAGGATTTTTTCCGTTTTCTCGCCTTGAAATTTTTGCGCCGATTTCTTGTACATTACCGCAGCGCATAACGATATTTTTCAGCTGGACAAATTGCATCACAGTAAAATATGTTATTGCAGGAAATCTCCCACATAACCCTTACTCCACGCCCATTTCTGCATGGTTGTCTTAGTAACATCCATTGGACCATGGTAATGTCGAGCAATCCAGGGTAAGCACATGAACCGGACTGGAAAAAGCCCAGACAAACCATCAAGGGGGAGTGCTAAGTTAACGCAGTACCAGTGACAAACAATCAATGATGGCGCAACTCCAGGCCAATCATTGGTACGGAAGTCAGCATATCAAATGAGGCAACCAGCGTAACGACATACTGCCACTGTTTAACTTCTGTGTGATGCTTGGTCAACTTGTGTGAAACCACGTTCGTAACGGCAATCACTTCAGCCAGCATAAATTTCTTACTACTTTTCGTGTCTCCTGTAAGACGAGAACCTCCAGGTTTGGTTTCCTCTATGTGTACTGGTGTTTTCGAAATTCAAGTACTGCATTCCAAAGAGTACGCCGTAGACTGGATCGTTACCAATTTGTAGTTAGAGTCTCTGAAGAACGCCTATTAGATCACGAAGATAGAAATCTAGACAGTAATTTTGTGACGCCAGCAACTGTGAGGGGGAAGGGACCACGTATTTGACAACACCCAACAAATATGGTACAAATGAGGTCGTTACTAACTGTGCAGAATAGTCACGTGTAGGAAATTGTTTTAGAAAAATGTACATATCTGAAACATTAGTGGCATTTATATTTGAATTACTAGCGATTGTCACTAAATGGCTCTGCTGTAACTAAATGAAATGTTCATTCCTCAGAAAGATGGTCAGAAGACACTATTAGTAGAACGGAACTTCTCCGAGACCCGAAAGCAACCTACCAGCTTCAGGGGATGGTGGACCGCTAGAGATAACATGACTGTAGCGCAAATACTGTCTATAAATCCTTGATTCCTTTACATATCGATCAAAATCGGACGCTTCTAGCCTATCCTGGAAAAATTCGCTAATGGACAGATCACTCCCTTGTTACCGGAAGATTGGACTGAAATTCTCATTTACGATATTTTACTTCTGAATGTGCTGCACTAAAGCTGCATCATGTTTCAGTTGGCACGATATTCGAGGTGTCGCACTATGCTACCTTGATGTGACACCCTACTCACGAAGTAGCTGCTGGGGAGATTTCACCGCCCTACTGAACATTGTAGCGTGTTAAGTTAGGGAAATATCTTGCTAACTTTTGTCTCAGCCATATTTACTGAAGTTGATTCCTGAGTCTGATCAGAAGTGCGTACACTTGGGTTGCAGCCTAATACAAAGCATCTTAATTCCCGAATTGGGCACGGTAGGTTGCCGCTTGAATGCAAGTCAAACCCTAATAATTCTTCCGCCAGTGGCATAATATTGGGACATCAGTCATGAAGTTAGAAGACAGTTCTCCCATTTTTGTAGTCCGTGGCCTTGTTAGCACAATGACTGGTGTGGGGAAAATCATACGGCCCATTCAAACATTCGGCTGCCGTACCGAAGTCGGTTTCCATTTAGTACTCCGGTCATTAGCCGCCTGAATGATTCGTCTCCACATCCTCGGAAAACACTAAATTCACTTTGAGCTAAGGTTGACCTCAATCAGTAGCCACCATGGAATGAGAAAATGTCTTGAAAGGGAATTTCTCAACCATCCTAACAAGGTACTGATAGATCATCTAGCGTACAATACGGACTATTAGATGTGTGACTGAAATTCCCATAGTTATTATGCCTAGACACTTCGTGCAAACGGAAATTGAAACATGTTACGTTTATGACTTCCTGACCTGTTTGTATTCCTGATGTAGCCACGAAGAGGAAGGTAGTCGTCAGATACCATATCCCCACAGTAATGGCTACTTCCAGCGTGTATGGCGAATGGATGTTACAACATCACACGAGTTTACATTGTTTCAAATATCTGGCCATCGTCATGATTGTCAATGCCGCTCTGTTTCTTCGACCCTGAGATTTCTACAGTGGGCATAATGCAAAAACTGAAAAACAGAGTGAGAACGAAATTAATGGTGCTGCTGACTGTGGAGATAGGTAATGGAACTGAAGAGTTGGGCCGGCTGCGGTAGGTTGACCAGTTTAGAGGTTAACGCTTGCCAATGACTGCCACATGTTGCCCTATCAAAGCGTGTCTCCGGCTGTCGCGAAGATATGCTACCTGCCCTCCAATTAGTCAGGCGACATCCTCTAATCCTGCTAGGTGACGCAACTGAAGCGCTCGTAAGTAGAGGTCAGTAGACCCGCTGGTGATGATGCTTCTTAGACAACGATAGTGGCACTCTTGACACCAGGAAGGCCCAATCTAACCATAGTACATTGAATTTTCCAGTAGTCTTTTTGTGAGCTGTTCCCTTTGCTGCATATTTGTACTGTTCACGCTACCCGTTAGCTTGAGAGCAGTCAGGTGGTGGAGGCAGCCGTAGTAGAAGCTCTTCGCACACGTCATGGAGCCTTTGCCATCAAACTGTCAAGCACAGGGTTGGAAAAGTAGAATTATATCTATTATCGTTCGTACTACTCTTGATTTGTGGAATATTGGGAAATGCTGTTACCAATGAAAAAATTCTGTGCATCAGACGGGATATGCTGAACGAAGACAACAACACGATGTAGTACAGGTTTTGAAAACCGCTGATTGCCCGACATTATCAGGGTATATTATATATATATATAAATTAGGGTTTACATGGGAAATTTTTTCTAGGCTCTTCAGCAATCAGTCAAACACCCTGTTAAACAAGCACATTGATGAAAAGAAGCGCACAGTTTGCAGCAAATTTTTACAGAGGAAGATGAAAAGCTTTTATACGTGAATGTTTATAACCCTTAATAACTGAAGCACTTGACAACTTTTCTGTTGTAGACGGCTACGGATTTTGGAGAATTCACTCTCACATCACTCCCGCTTGAACATTCATCCTCCTGTCCTGGTACAGTCACACCGCTCATGCGTGAACACGTTCGCCTGTCTAGGCGTTGAAATTCAGATGCGTCCAGCATACGCCTCACGCTTGCCTCACATGTTAGATTTCCGGAGTTCAAACCTCGGCACTCCCAAGAATATGCACTGCTGATGAGCTCTAATAAGAGCGAAACTCGAGTCCAGTGCTCCTGCCTCCTTTGGTGTGGGCTCACCAGAATGACTGAGCCAGGACATGAGGACGACTGTTCAAACAAGAGTGATGTGAGCGTTAACTCTGTAATTCCCAAAATGCAAATAAGCGCATGGTGTATAGGGGTTCAAACCAAAGAGCAGTGGGTTGATTCAACTAACCTTCCAGTAAACTGTCCTATGACAATGTGTGGTAAAGTCTGTAGGATTAGTACATTTGGATGTTTTTGAGGTAACCTCTCACGTTGCTGGACTAATGGGTAAACGTGGAATTTCGGACTGATCCTTGAAGTCAAGAGACATCAGCGAACACTTGATCACATAATTAAAATTCAGTGGCGAACATTAAGAACGTCTGAGAGCAGTACCATTGTGACCTCTGATTTCAGGGTTTGTCACTGAAGTCGCAATGCAGAAGCCTCAGCGAGCCGTACCAACATATAAAAATTCCAAATCATGGACAAGTTAATTAGACGATAATTTTGCTACCTTCAAAAGGTTTGCATTGCGGCGAATAGTCCAGTTAGTAAATGGCGCTTTCAATGACATCACTTTCATGGTGAAAGTAGAAAACATCAGCGAGCACATTTTAGGTGTCCTGGTCGGAGAGTCACTAAGTAAACAAGTGCAAACGGAGGTTTTCAGAAAAGCGATGCACATGAATGAAATTCTGATCCATTGCAGCAAACCTTCCAACTGCCATAAACCGCTCTTTATCTGAACACCTTTCAGTGGAACTGAGGCACACTGAAATACAATGGAATCTCATTTTGAGATTTCATTTGGAGGTCTCCGGAAAAGTGCAACTCAGTCGACTTCACAAACCAAAGTCAAGTCTAAATATTTACACAATTGTACTTCAAGAATGTTACTCACTTTATGAAAAACAGCACAACAGCATCAGCTAACAGTGGCCTACAGACATACGAACTAGCCTCTTCTGGCACTCACGATTACAAAAGAAGAAACAGGTTATTTTTTCTTATTTCTTTTTGCTATGTGCATGTTGCGAGCTGTGTTTAACCCTTCATTTCTTGGTAATCTGGACTCGAGAGAATATGAAAGAATAAACCTTGTGAGCTGACTGCAGCTACGTAGCTTCTTTGCAGCCATAACACTTTGGTCGTCTTACAGATGGAGGAAACAAGGTCCGTTATTGCCTTCGTGAATCAGGTATACACGGTCCTAAGCTTCATTGAGTTTCACTATGACGCCATCGACAATTGCGCCAGGCGTGTATTATTTCTTTCCAATGTATGTAAACAGAGCCGTGCAGTGAAACAGCATCGGGCACGCCCAGTTATTCAAGCACTTGTACGCTTCATCCAAACTATGATTTGGAGCAGATAATAGTTGATTTATCAAGAATAAGCTTAAATAGCCTGCACAAAAGCTGTTGAAATAGATGTGATATTATGGTCAGTCCGCCCGTGGTTGCCTTTCGGACTTTTTCTTACGCGAGTATGTTTTAAGCTTGCCGATAACCTGAGTTGTTCTGCCAAACATTCTTCTCATCGTCGTAGAGTGACTGATAGTGGGCTTTGTTTTTGGGTAGTGGATGTGAATGATATCAAACATTTCCATGGCTACATTGGTATAAACAAGACCAACGGTGACCGTAGTTTTTTGTCATTTTTAAAATAGGTTGTAGTTCATTTAAGTGGATCCCTCACTCTGAAAGTTGAGGTCAAAAAAGTGCTGGTTTACCTAATTAGTTTGAGATAGGAGGGCTAACTGTAACCATGGGAATAACCAGAATTTCACCAACCAAAAATAATAAAAGCTTCACTAAATACTAGAGGCATCCTTTGAAGAAATTTGGCGTCATTCAATAAGAAATTTATATCTAGCACCGTTCACAAATAAAATTGGTTTTGTCCGTTTTACGCAAGTCTTCGAATGAGGCATACAGAAAAGTAAAAAAACAATCGTCCTTTTAAGTATCTTTCTGTGTGAGACTATACTTCATTCATTTCTCTGAACAACATTCGGCCACGGCTGCTACAACAGAATTTAAATCCTACGAGATAGGAAATGATGGCCTCGAAATCCGCTGAATTTTCCTGCAAATATACACCAGAAATTACAGCACTACTGGCGTGATCGTAGATAACTTAAGCGTGATACCGGTGCGTATACACATTCATGCATACAAACACAGTATTCATGTTTCGACAAAGCTAGGGACCCATAAGCGAAGCAGGCGCCGATATGTGTATCCGACAACATTGGTCTGGATCAGTGCGACTAAGGTTCACCTGGTTATCTAACTTACTAAATTGTCACCCGAATTCAGTACCCCTATTCAACATATCATAAGCTCTCTGGAGAAAGTGAGTTTAGCTGACGGAGTTTTCAGTACAGAACAATTTCAGATAAGGAGAATCACCAGGAAATCAACATGAAAATAAATTACTTCCCGGTGTGAAATGCTTTCGGTCATATCTTTCGACCATAATTAAGTGGGTAGTTACCATCACCAGTTTCTGAATTTGGAGAGCCAGTGTAGCAAAGCAAAAACGTTTCATTGAGGGAGGATATTTACTGGTTGCCTAGCAATCTATTCGAATCTAGGAGAGAAAATTTTACCCCAAATATCCATCGACCATGACTTCTACTGCGTAGCCGTACAGGTTAGGTAAAATGGAGTGCTAAGTATATTCAAGAGTTCTGGAGACATATGGTCTCATAATGCATTATTTAGGAGGAAGAAGAAAACAGTATAAAAGTACAAACGAAGTTCAGTCGAAAAAACGCGCAAGAAGAATAATTACGTTCACACAAAAGACGTTCAATAATTCAAAAGAACCTTTGGCATAATACTGATGAATGACTCTCCAACAGGTTAATAAAAAAAGGAAGGGTATTTTACTGGGATCTGACGACCACAGTGATACAATGTACCCGTGTAACTCGGCAAAACTCAATTTCGCACATTTGCCAAGGAACCTCGTTTTGTGTCTTTATAGCTCATAAACTTTGAGTAGTTGTTTGTAATCCACAGATAAGTCGATGGAGTTCTTTGATTCAATGTGGGACATTTTTCATCCTATCTAATTTCCACTGTGAGGATATTACTTACGACGCAGTGTTATATGGTAATAAGATTAAGATTATCCTAACTAGATTATCCTTGAAAAAACGGCAGATCGAGTTTGTCACGGCTGACTGGCAGGATCATATGCAGCTTATCGTCGGCACTACTGGGTTCTGTTTTCTGCATTTAAATGTACAGACTATGATTTGATTTACAATGGACATCTAAAGTGGAATATTATCAGTTGCTGCTATACTATGCTTTATTATTGTCATGTGCCTAGTTGGTAATAAGAATTTGCTGATTGGGCGTATTCTTATAAACATCCCATTGTGGCCAAGTCAGTCCGAGGGAGCTGACATAGCAAGCTATCAATCAGGCCTGCTTTGCAGTAGTCCAAATTGAAATTGTTACAACTGTGATACTAAAAAATGGCGACACCTCCAGACGTCCAGTTCAGTTCAGCTTCTCAGCTATCAACCATGAATCAAGGGTACGTTTGTTCCAGCCGCTACAGTTTTGGTAACATTGGTTGCTATGGTATCACTGAGTAGTCGGTGTTGAATTATTCTGGTCTTCCAGAAAAGCTGGAAACTGGGCAGCTATGCATTGAAGGGGATAGCTTTGATGAAAAAGCACCACGAACTGCATGGGTGAGCCATGTTTGTCAGTGTCATTAACCGTAACCATAAGTTAAATCCCGGGATCTCCTAACCAGGGGAAAACAGTCGTCAGACCGACTGAGTTTGCCGCTTAATGCTGTCATAGACGGTTGCCGGTTCATGGAATGTTCACCTCTTGGTAGTTTCCATTCAGAACTGGGCTGAGCGAAAAACCCTCTTCGAATTAGATGGTGGTCCGATATGCGAACTTCATATTCTAAAGAGTGTGAGCGTCTTATCCATCGCGAAATAGTTTATTCTACTCAAAGCCACCGGCCGTACCCCAATATTGCCAATCCAACGATCCCACCAGACCTGTCTAATGCCGGGGTCTGCTATACGGCAGTGTGGATTGCATTGTCGATGTGAATCCTCTGTCCTTGAGGGATAAATTTTCTGACGCAGACGCCGTAGGCGTTGGAGGTGGGTAAAAGATAGCTTGGTACTTCAGATTCGAGAAGTCACCTTTCCAGCCAACCCACTGGAAATTATACAACTGCACAGGTAAATAAGTTAATCTACCAAGTGAATTGGCTGTACTGCCGGTATGAGCTTTAGGTTTGGACCCACACATAATGGCGAGTGTGAAGCGCACACCACACCGCGTTGCAGAACTACACGGAAATTTAAAATGACTTTATCTTTAGAGGATCTGAGCCAAGGGGCGAATTGCGGTCTGCATTCTCAATGTTTGTGGGTGAACGTTTCGAACGCATTTCGACCCCCGAGGTTTCAGACACAGGCAGGGGAGTTTAAAGCAGCACGCCAATAACAAGTCTCAAGAGGAATAATGAGAGTGGGCAGTCTTGTTGTACACCACTGGACGTGGTGAATTCAGGTACTAGCTTGCCGTATACCCGAGTATATAATAATGGGTAAAATTTGGCGGCGACAACTGTGATTGCCGGCAGCTCCATAGTTTCTTACCACCGATGGAGTCAAAAGCAACTTTCACCTCAAGAATACTACCACCAATGGACTTCTGCGGGTAGCGGCATTTGGGGACCTATATCAGAGTAAAGAAATGATCATTGCATCCTCTTCTAAGACATGACCAGACATGATCATCACGAATGTTCCTCTGTTGGTAATCGATCAACCACGCAACATAATTACAAAATGCCCCTTGGACGCTACGGCTACCTGGCCGCTGCCATGATGGTTTCTGCACGACATTATTGTGCCCTCTTTTGAGGAGTAAGTTCACGGTCGAAGCTCTCCATTCCACCTGCGTTCCACTTGCTTCCCAAATCCTCTGTAGTGAAGTCGTCACAGTGCTCGCAGGTGCTTCCTCAACTTTGAAAAGTATATGGCGTAACTCCTCCGGGTCGAGTACCATGTCACTCTGGAGAAATGATAACTTTCTGTTGCTTATGACGGGCTGAAGTGGATTTTTCACTCTACTGGGTTCTTCCAGACATCGTGTTGAAGGAGGCTAGCTTAATTGTTCTTTACCATGTTAAGCTCATCCTTCGAGACAGCAGTTCTGTGCGTAAACTGCTGTTCCATCTCCTTCCCAAATCATTTCGCTGGCTCCTGACTTCTTTTAATCAGTCTGTTGAATTAACATATACTTGTATGGCTCTCTTTTAGCGATTCCTAACAAGGATGAACCAGTTACATGGTGCTTTTCAGCTTTCCTAAAATGTACTTGCGAGAGGAAACCCATACCGCTTACAGGCTACAAGCTCTCCACTTGCGTCAGGAAATAAGCTGTCTTGTGCGTGGGCACTTCAGTCGCAACTCAGCAGGCACTTATGCGATGTTACATGTGATGAGTTAATTACAGGGTGAACTCAGAACGTAGAATGTTTAGTGAGAAGTTTAGGTTAGTTGTCTAAGACAGTCAAGGTAGTCGACTGAGCACACGTCCGCTTAGTTCGGTTTAGCAAAAAATTCCACAAGTGGCATGATCATTTCAAGAAGTCGTCACTAGCTAGAACGGGTAACGATCCAAATAAGCAAACTACCCACCTACTAACCGGAAGGTGGAAATTTCGAGTGCCATTAGGGGCTTGCGAAAGGAGCAATCCCACTGGTTATTGTCAAGGTAGAAACAACTGCACAGCTGCTACATTCCTAGCTTAGATTAGCTTCAACTGCAGAGTGAGATCTCCTACAAAACCTGAAATATTCCCAGTGTCTATGGGGTCACCTTAAGTTCCATCAGAAAAAAACATAAACCTATAGATTTTATCCCAAAACACATTCTAAAACATCAGTTTACCCGTTCGAATGTGAGCTGAAAACCAGCAGTTGCTTGCTGAAAAAGTTGTAAACCGAGGCAGATTGGCATATTTTAGAGGGATGTTCATAACTCGGAGGTTTCCCAGTGTCTGTTTGCGGGTGACACAGGCACCCTTATGGTTTTATTGGAGAAAGTCTTCAAATAGAGTGCCAGTGTAGAATGTAAATATGTTCGAAAGTTTACTGCTTTCTCGTAGACTGATGATTCGAATCTCCGTGCAGACTGAGGCAACATGAAAGGTGTGCGTCAATCAACACGTCAACTGAAGCACAAGGAGGCTCAAATTTTGATTCTCGAAATTCAGCTGAGTCCAACCGTTGCGTGAACAGTAAAAACCTGGCTTTTCATTCTTCCGGTAACCAAAATCTGCGCGCCATTTCCCTTCCCTTTCAGATCGATATATCCCACGTGACACGATGATTGAAGCTGGAAACCACACGGAAATGCACCACTCAAATCATTTTGAGCGCAAACTTGATTTTGGACAGTTAAAATTTATTTTACCGATATACAACTGGTCCCGATGTTTAGTTCAGAAAAACGGAAACGAAGAATCACGTGGTTTCTATATAGGAAATCTCCGCGAAAGCCGTGCTGAACTTACTTTAAAACACAAGTAATTTCGCAAAATATGTTGCCTCCTGACTGGTACGAGGATAAGCCTTAATAATACGGAGTTCGATCTTGTACGTGGCAGACAGGGAGTTCAGAATTGTTTATCATTTACACCATGTGTCTCCACTCTACATTTTCCATAGGCCCCTTTCGTAAGGATTTTGATCACTGTTGTTAATCAAACTTAGTCTGCGCGAACGGATCCCTCTCACTAAATATCATCAAATACAGAAAGCGTACAATAGTTGCTAGGGCTGAGATTACCTATCCGTGTACGAAACTGCATATCTTCCTCGTCGTACCCCTACATCTAACACTCTATGTTTGGAAGATCACTCTACATCTCCGAAAGATTCGTTAACGCCTACTTACTCTGCCAGTCATTGAGTGAACCTTCGTTTTAAACAGATAGTAATATGGGCATAATTACTACAACACCTAATATCACTGTATGATGTACGGATTACCGGAGTCTGTGCTAGCGAATGAATCCAATTTAGGCGACTTAATGTAGCTATAGAGAGAATGATGAGGTAACGAAAGATGCAATGGAACAACAAATAACTCAGTCCCACGTGGCAAAAAAAGAAACGCGTCGTCACACTGAAAATAAAAACATACTAATTGTGCTCTAAAGTGAAAAGAATGAGTAAGATGTGAGAAAGTAAGGAGGTCAAAGTCACTTCTCGTCTGCTTCCCAAACTGCTGTGAACCGTTATAGAAATAAATCGGATATAAAATCGTCCAGCTGTAACACCCTTTCGGTGTCTAGCTGCCAGGCCGCCAGAGGGAAGCACGAGGGCTGGGATACTGCCAGGTTGCCCAAGCATAGACAGGGGAAGTCGAGAGGCAGAGGTTCGAACCTTCCGGTCAGTACATTTGCGCTCTAACCACTGAGCCATCTCGCCCATATTAAGTTCGTATGTTACATTATGTTACACTATTTGAAGCCAATGTTTTCGACGACTGTCACACGGAAACCGATATTTGGTACCACGGTTGCGATAAGGTAATCTATATTATGAATATCGACGACAAGAATACTCACAACCTGCTAAACTAGAGATAGAATTACCGGTCCATTTCATAGGTCACTTTCACGCTCCCCACAGGGACCGAATACTTTATTCACTGAAGGATGGTGGCTCAGGGAAGGAGAGATGGTATAGCATGTGTAGATGTGTACGGGTCTGACCAGAGCGCGATTCAAATTCGAAAGGTGGAACTTAAACGAACAGCTTAAGAAATCTCACTACCTTCTTCAAACTAAATAGGAACCTTAAACGGTTATGTAGCCAGTTAATCTAAAGCAGTGCATCCAGTAGCGAGGCTACTATAGTCAATTTTTTAAAAGCATGATCACAGGCATAAAAACAAGTGCCACATGTGTGGAAAAATGTAAAGGAGAACACAAAAAGAGCTCTACCATCAATAGGTATCGGGCAGGCGGAGTGACCTCCAAGGTAAGTAAGAATGCCTAGAATTTGGATCGGCAAGTGAAGAAACGAGAACCAAATCTCAATGCCTTTCAAGGCGCAGTAGGCGCTAGCACAGTCAAGACTAGCAAGTCAGTTATAGGTGTCCGTCATTCAGGGTCAGTTGTGGAAATCATTGGCAAGAAAGGACTCTCAGTGCCATGTAGTGCTCATAAGTATTGTAAATAAGTGGAAAGTCTACCATAATGAGCCTGCCTGTGACCTTAAGATGATCCAGTTTTACAGCGGTCTTGGCAGGTTGAGGAAAGCGGAAATCTTGGTATGAAATGGTCATCGGTACGTGAACTAAAAGATTAACATCACAATCGGTGGCAGGTAGGTCTGAGATTATAACGATGAAACGCTCTTTAACACTGTAATTCAGCTTCTTTTCGTCTAAAACAAGTTTTCTGCGTCCATCTGAGGCTATGGCCATGCCTATCACCGTTTTTCGTCGCTTTTCAACAGCGTTTAGGTGGAGCTTGACGAAATATGCTAAAGTGAGTGCTCTAAACTCCCTGAATACAGTGCATCCTAGAAGACGTGGACGTTTTTTTAGTTCCATTGCAACCCGATTATAAAGAGCAAATTCACTATCATAAACTATCCTACAGGACCCCACAATGTGCCTTAAAATCTCCGGCTGATCACATTTTTTAAGAGAGAAGGTCATTTGTTCACCATGACCACAATAGGCATTCTCATACTGGTTCTCAGCAGTTTGCACCGAGGCTGCATACCACAGAATCATTAACTACATTGTGTAGCATTTGGCACGGCATAGACAGCAACTCCTCCAAATGCGCTTTCCATTGTGTGGTTGAACTCAAGCTCATGTTGTTTACCGGCGTGAATATAACTAATTAGGGTGTACTCCGGTAGACACAGCCGGCCAAGAATAGGATGCCTGAAAAATTATCCAACCATCCGTGGGATTACGCTGTGCTCTGCTGAGTACGAGCGAATGTGTGAGCCTCGGTATCAGATAATTCCTCGTGATCCCCATTCGTTGAAGCGGCTTTAGCGGGGTATGCGTTAACTTATCGGGCGGCTTCAGCAGCAGCCATTGGTGACTGTAACATCCTTCTTCATTTAAAGTAAATGTGACGAGCAATTAAGCCACAAGTCACAAATCATACTGGTGCTGCCCAAATTGAGGTTAGTAGCTTTAAGCTTCTTTTTAAGGCCTGATGGGCTTTCTGGACGCAACCCAGTCTTTGGTGAAGGTGAAACCATCCTTTAAGGTTGCGGCATCGACAGGCTGAAAATCGTCATAACGAACAGTATTTGGGAATGTGGGTCTTTCTGCCTCTCCTTCGCGGTGGTGAGCTTCCTCATAGAACTATATGATATATCGAAATAGAGTTTATGCTGATCAAAGCGCCCCGGCAGATCATATAAGTTGGTTGTGAGAAGACGAGTCAAAAACTTCCGAGTTACCAACAAACGCCAAAACGTTTGGAAGCAGTCACTGATGAGTGATGAAACAAAGCGTGTAATAACGAGATAGCTTCCAAACACCATCTCGATGTAGAAATGCAAACCGGGATGAAGAAAGTTGTAAGCTCAAGAAATACACTCATTTGCAAATCAATTTGGTTTTGCGAGAGACTCACCTAGAACCCAGCTGAATCTCTCGTTTATGATGTTTCCATGCAACTGAATGTGCTGCACCAGGCCGCCTCATGTTCCAGTTGCTACGATATTCGAGATATCGCGATGCATGTAATTTTACGCAATGTACTACTCATAAGGTTGCTGAAAATTCTTCGACAGCCCACGACCGGTTTCGCCCTTTCTGGGGCTCATCAGGCAGGCGCAGTCCCCGAGTTTTCGTCAACCTTATGTTCTACTTGAACCCAAATAGAACATGAGGCGGCCTGGTGCAGCACATTCAGTTGCATGGAAACATCACAAACGAGAGATTCAGCTGGGTTCCAGGTGAGTCTCTCGCAAAACCAAATTGATTTGCAAATGAGTGTATTTCTTGAAAAACGGTCTAATTTGGGTTCAAGTAGAACATAAGGTTGACGAAAACTGGGGGACTGCGCCTACTTGATGAGCCCCAACAAGGGCGAAACCGGTCGTGGGCTGTCGAAGAATTTTCAGCAACCTTATGAGTAGTACATTACGTAAATTTGTAAGCTATTATTTCATCGGTCAGCAAGGATTTCATGAAAGCAATCAAGAGTGGGTGACACAGAGATCGGTTTCAGTTGGTCCGATGAAATTCTGTTTGGGGACCTTCAGAACAAGAATAAGCAGGGAACTACACAAATGCAATGGAAACCCCCCAGAAAATAATATCAAGTCAAAAATCTGTCATTCATCTGAACAGTCCAAGTTCCGACAGACGCAGCACCCCGAAAACGCCTAGAAGTTTCAGGAACCAGCTTATTAAAGACAGCGGTAAACCAGACAAAGCAAAGAACTCCAGACCTAAGAAGATCGCCGTTTTAATAAAGCTATGGCAGCGATGGGCAAAATCTACAACTGAAACTAGAAATCCGGATTAGAAAAAAGCTTTCCACAGTGAAATCATCACTATTCAACATTGGTCAGTTGGTCAGGACATGTGAAGTTGAACTGTGTGGCAGAATTATATTCAATGAAAGCTGACTTTCCTATCATAGTGAAACCGTAAACCAGAAGAGTAATAGGGAAACACTTGGACCAGATGGCTCGATCTGGAGGATTCAGCATTAATTCCATTGCATCAAAGAAATGAAACCTGTGGAAGATACACAACCATTGTTGAATTGGTCTCCTGTGCAAAGTAATTAAGGTTTTGACTGTTCTTCTCAGTCAAGCAGTCGTTTAAGCTATGGAAGTAAAAATTCCTGATGAGTTGCGTGAAGACCGAAGCTCTCGAATTAAGATTGACTTAGTGCTTACCGCAAGATAAATACAACGGAGGTGTCGTGAACTGAACCAAAAATTATATGGATCGTTTTGGGACTTTATCAAAGTCAGTGACTTTGTCAAACACAGACGCACTTGTAGATCGTTCTATTAAAGCTCCCTCCTCCAGACAGAGTTTTGCAACCATATCAAAGCCATCTAAGCTGGGGTAAAAACCCGACAAAAACCTCCACCAACTTTGCAACTGATGCAGAAGTGAAGCACTGTTGTGTCACTGCCCCAGCCCTGTTCAGCCCGTGTTTAATCGCCATTTTTGAGCAGGAATTAAACCGTTGAAAACGTTGTATAGTGATTCACTACCGTTCAGAGCATCAGTCATTTAGTTTGGAGTATATCCTGTACAAAATATTGCGGCGGCAGTGAAGTATCTGTATGTTGTTCCTTGCAGATGAATGCATTTTAGTTTCGTATTTTGAAATGGAGGTACAGCAGCTACACCACTTCAGCGACCTCTCTCCTTTGTTGAAATGTCCTTCTGGAATACCTAAATTTTGTGAGCCTGCATCGTATGCTCAAAGTAAAACCACGAGATTTCAGGATAATTGTTGAGAGTGTACTCTGTGAATTTCTGCTACCTTGATAACAGACTATCCACATTCCTAAGAACTAATAGAAACTGGACGTAAAAGTTGAAAATCATGAACAGACCTCGGTAATGCACTGATCATAAAATGATGCGTACGAATGATGCAGTACGAATCATGCTCAAGTGCGTGCAAAATTGCTTGTAGCGGATGGGGAAAAAATGAGAGCAGGGGCAAGCTGCATTGAAGTTCTGCGAGGTTCTAAGTTCAAAGCTGGCACACAGCCGTGCCTCAAGCCTTCCTGAAAGGCGAAGCAAAGCAGCCAGGCATCAAACAAACACTGAGGCTCGAAAGTAACTCAGAAGCTTCAGGACCAAGCTTCGGAAAAACAAGTGAATAAAGCGAAAAATGAACGATGAACCAAACGAAGTAAAGAGCCCCAGCCGCATGGGGACTGAACGAAATCTATAGACTGAAATTCCAACAAATTCAGCTAATAGAAAATGAACAAACCAGTAAAAAAGCCTAACAAGCCTAACGAAGATATATCAGCTTGAACACCACTTTTCGACAGGCCAGGTGTTAATTTGAACTACATAGCTTACCTGCACCAACATCACGTAGACCATACTGGCCGTCTCAATTCCTGCCACAGAACTGCTGAAGGCCACAAACCAGTTGCAAAATGGGAGAACAGCAAGACTGAGGATAGCAAGACTGCTGGAATATTCAAGCTGAGAGGACTGACGCTACAGAACGAACTGCTCCACAATTCCAGTGATTAGAGACGTTTTGCAAGATAACGAGGATTGAAAGATCACTCCTCTGTTTGAGGGAAAAAGAAGCCAAAAATTTTTAACCTGCCTTGGATTCTGTCTGATATGCAAATCAAGTAATATCGTTACCCCTATTCTGCTCACCCGATAACTTATTGGTATTCTGGAGAAAAAGGTTTCTGAATGACAGAGTGGAGTTTGAAGCAGTCGGGATAAAACTGATTTACCTTCTGCCGCAAGCAAAGCCTCTAGCGAGGCTTTGACGCTACAGACGATATTTTCGATTGCCTGATTGAGGTCATTTGAGTTGTCTACGCCAAATCCTTCAGGTCAAGCGGAACGACTGATTCTCGGACACCAGTGTCCTTTGAATAGAAAACACTGTTGCAGTTGATTGAAGTTTAACGCGAAACTGCCTCAGTCGTTTAGGCCACCTGAAATGAATAGCTGAAAGTCGCATCCCAAAACAGCTGAAAAATGGACTTCGAAATCCGGTAGGATATTGGGGCAGTCTTCTTTTAAGTTTGAAAAACTTTAATTTCCAGTTTAACTCATAGGAGGACCTACCACACGACAGAACGGCCTGGAAAACGGCTATCTCGGCGTGTGAAGCTCTGAGACGCGTTGCAGTGAATCAAAACTAGCGAGATATTTTGAAGAGGCTCAGTCTCCCCAGTGAATCCTTGGCTGTATGGAGTGCGTAGCTTTCGTACGAACTTACTGTATTAGGGTAGGGCTTGCTGGTCGCCAGCGTACTCGCCATTCCATCTGCTAAACTGAACTA
This sequence comes from Opisthorchis felineus, assembly GCA_004794785.1. NCBI lineage: Eukaryota > Metazoa > Platyhelminthes > Trematoda > Opisthorchiida > Opisthorchiidae > Opisthorchis > Opisthorchis felineus. Next base: position 88,421 of record SJOL01003083.1, on the reverse strand, counting down.
CCTTGATATCGTTTTTTTTCATTTTTTGATGAGTACTTACCCGACAATGTCATCCTAAGGATAAAAGCATCATTACCCTTATGGTTAGTGGAGCACCATCAGATTACCGTTCCCACTTTCACGGCGTGTTACAGAACAGCTCCCGGTAGGGCTCAAATCGTGCGTTACTGAATGAGCCGCATTATTACGCTGGAACTTGAAGGAACTGACTGATAGCACCGGTGCCTCAATGATAAACAAGCAACTGGTGTCCGTTCCCATTGTTATGCTATCATCTTTAAGTCTGATGATGGCTTACACAAGTCTCTGCAATTTGCCTGTTTATCTTATTCCTTCTGGACTGCACGGGCACTCAGGGCTTGTGTGCAGCACCACTTTCGGCTTAGCGCAGACCATTTCTGTCTCTCGTCTTGTGCGCAGGCTTCTGGTGCTTTGACCATTGCTAACAGGCGAATCCGATTCGGATAACAGTCATTTATTCATGTACATGTGTGTATGTAAATGTATATATCTGTTGAATTTACGTGACTTAGAACTGAATATTCACCTGGCAACTAAGATTAATAGGCGAAAAGTAAAGTTGCCATTAAAGGATTAACTAACTGAGACTGACAGAATTGCATGTATCTAATAGCATGGCTATTATCTATGTGTTGTCTGCCTATCAGCTTTTGTTCTTCGCAAGTACCTGATCTTTCCGCTGCTGTGTCCAAAACAATTGTGTCTAAAATTATTTTGTATCCAAAAATAACTGCGATGACTTTTGAACCTTAGCTCACGAAGCCACCTTGTTCACGAAGAGCAGCCGTGTCAATCACTTCAAGATTTCTAAAGACGAGTTACTTGACTGCCGCTACCTAGCTGAGACTCAATGACCTAAAGGAGATGGTGAGAAACTATAATCAAACACGTAATGATTGATGGTTCGCTGGTTCAACGTCACGCCGCGACCAGAAAGAATCGTGCCAATACATCATACCCTGATACAGCTAATCAATCTTTGCGGGATATTTTTTAGTTGGGTACTTCAAACATATTTATATTCTCTGAAAAAACGAGTGTTGTTTGTTCTAAAGTGAGGAACATTCTGATTGAGGCCAGGAAGTGGTTTCTTGTGCCACATTTCGGGTGACATTTGCCCCGACTGAAGCATAGGTTCGTGGTAACGTTGTTTTTACTATCGCGTCTCACCGTGTTTAACCTTTATATGATGGCAAGTGATGCGAGAACTGACTTTTCAAGCTGATGTTTTCTGATAAGAAAGATATTTTAGAAAAACCAACTTATTCCATCCTGATTTACAGGTAGCCGGATTTGCTGATCGTTATCGAAACCGTACCTAAAGGTTGTTTATTTCGTTGCAATTTCCAGTGGGAAGAAAAATCAGAGCAAATAAATCTATGAATTTTCAACGGTAGATAAATATGCAAGATTTTTGGAAACACATGAAAACGACAAGCAGAAGTGATCCACACTTCAAATTCGATCTGTTCGGCAGTCGGTGTTCTCGATGTGCTCCGTGACCTGTCACGTGACCAGCTCATCGAAATGCGACAGCCATTCGATATGTGGTTGATCCATATATACACAGAACGTTTTTAAGTTAGGGAAAAGTTACGTTAAACGAGAAAAACTATCATGCATGGTTTATTTACACACAGAATAGAAGTGCGAAAGTTCTTCAGGTGTCATACTGATCACACTTGGCCGTCCACTTCGCCTGCGTGTGGACGGATATGCGCCCAACTGACTGTCGGACGCTCGATGTTGTATTTCAGAACCAGCATCCAGCAACATCTTTTCTTCCTCTTCTTCGAAAACAAGGCACCCCTCGCTCAGAATCCCGATAATATAATCCATCAAGTGAGCCCATGCACGGCGAACATCCTCGGTAAACTCTTCATACATCAGGGCTTCCCACGTCATGAGAATGGCTTGTTTAAACACCTGTAAAAACCAAGAAGGACGTAGTATTTAGGGGTTAGAAAACAGTTAATCCGTCCTAAACATCCTTCACATTGAAACCACCCGCACATAAAGATGGCTTCTCAAGTTCCCACAAAAATTTTCATTTAAGTAAATGCACTGTAGATAAGCACCAGTCTTATGTGGTTATTAGAAAGTAATGCGGACGAACAAGAGCAAAATGTGTAGGCAAATGCGACTTTCCAACAAACTTCGAAAAATCGAACTACCGCGCCTTACTCGTTAAAAGTCACTTTCTAGCGGTTTCCCCTGCCCGGTACCATTTTTTTGCGAAAATCGGTGCTACCCTGGAAGCAAGAAGCGTCACATATTTCATTGTTATGACTGTCTGAATGCTAACTTTATGGCTGTCATGTTTTTACCACTCCAAAAAAACAGCGACCATACGATCTCCTGATTTCTCAGAAGAAGCTTTCTAGCTTAATAAAGCCTACGCGAGAATCGCAACGTTTGTGAACGGTTTCCACAAAATACCATCCAGTCCTGTACGCTGACCTGTTCTGAAACCTTTCTGCCTTCCATTTGGCTGACTTCGGTGTCCAAAACGGAACGTGTCCATGCATAGCCCGCATTTGAGAAAATCATTCCATGCCTTCAAAAACTACCTCATGTATTGTTTTTGTTTGCCTGCCTTTGTTCTATGCCGCCGTGTTTTGTGCGCCGTCTTAAGTCCACATTTCAGTTTTTGGCATCGTTTTAAAAAAAAACAAGCTGTCGCTGTTTCTGAATTTGTGTAAATACGCTACTGTAACGCTATTCAGAAAAGCAACATCGCACTAACCTTTGATGCAAACCTAATTGAAAAATGGTTGAAGTTTTGGCACGAGCTTCTTAAGGGGAGTGAAACAGAAGTTTATAGCACCAAACATCAAACAGGAAGCGGTAGTACATCAGGCTTACTAGGACCACGGGATACAACCAAGTTGCCTGTGCAAAGTGGACCATAACCGTCTAAGCCAATGAGACGAAGGTAGTGCTCTATGAATACTGATTGAGAAAGATTATTAGAGCATATGTTATAAATGAAACAGGATGCTGAGTGATGCTTGACACTAACCCGGAAAAGTTTAAAAGAAATGAAGGCTTAGACAGTAAATAAGGTTAGATCAGGAAACGGTTTCGTCAGTAGCATATGACTGTCAAACCTCTATACGGAGACTGCCCACAGGATCGGTTTAATTCAACAATTCCGGGCGTATATAGTCTTGTAAATTGGCTCTCAACCATGAACTGGACCACGTTCGTACACAACTTTTACTTGCATTGTTCGATTTTAAGAGATAATAAAACTAACCTGTGACGTCTGGGAAACTTTCTTGAAAATGCAGGAACCTGTTCTATGCTTGCAATAGCAGCGACTCAACCAATACAATCAAAAGTGACCACTTAGGAGAGTCAGAAGTTCAACAAACGCGACGTAAAACGGATAGGGATGACTCTGCTCACGGGTCTAGTAGCAAATTTCGTGATGAAACACAATCATAACTAGACCCGATTGAACCATCGTTTAAAGCCATTGTAGTATTTGACTCAAAACTTATAAATTTCCTATATAGCCACCACAAAATCAAGTGAAATAAAAAGTATTCCTTCCATCCCAGAGAAGAAGAAATATGACTAAGTATCAGTCTTCCGTGAATAGGGTCCCCTCGATGCTTTGCAAACTGCGGCTATAAACACCGCATATTCTTCATGATGATAAAAAATGATGAAAAATGCACTCTGCCTCCTGGCAATTTAGACCATCAAGGCTTGATTCTTTGTCACAGGCACAGGAACTTGGTGCTACATGAAGGGTCAAAAGGAAGTCGGTTACGCCCCCTGTCTACAGCAGAAGTGAACATTTACAGTACACATGCCACAGTCGAATCCGCTCTGAGAACCAGGCTGACTAAAAGCCAATAAGTAAATAGCGTCAAAAACCGAAAAAAAACTGCAAAAAAATGAAACCATTCAGCCTTAGTACGTTTTCTGTACATAAGTACCATTCAGCCGTAGAAAGCATGAGAGCTCAGACACCACTAGGTTCATTAGGCTTTCATTAACGGGGATTCGAATAGGGGACCTGAAGTTCATCAGCAGAAATAACGCGCTGTCCTTCGACAAATAGACTCAATTGCATATGTGTTTGGTTTTCACGGGAGGCTCACAGGAATCCCTCGTTTATGACGTACTTCATCAACTGAATGTGCTGCACCAGTTCGCCTCATTTCTCAGTTTAAACGATATTCAGGATATCGCAATACATTGTATAGACGCAACATACGACCCATAAGGTTGCTGAAAACTGATCAACAGCCCACGACCTGTTTTACCCTTCTTGTGGCTTCCAGAAAGGTGAAACCGGCAGTGGTCCGTCGAAGAGTCTTCAGCAACCTTGTAGGTAGTGTGTTTTGTCCACAGAAACGTTCCGCTCAGAGAATCGACGAATTCCACGTTTGTCCGAACCAACTTTGGATGCTTCACGCATAGGGCTTGTCTAGGGCAGCCAATGAACTGCGTTAGTTTTGTCTTTCTTGCCTGACGGAATGTAGCCAAGGTCTAGCTAGAAACTCTGCTTAGAAATTCAGGAACCTTTAGGTTTTATCCAAAGCCTGAAAATCCATGTTCTTCTCGAGTGAAGATTTCCCACGGCTTTCTTCATCAGTTTCTACTTTCCAGAAAAACAGATGCTCCGGTCTAAGCATGATAGATACCTCAGGCTCTGAATACGTTGCAAATGGTGTAGAAAACATTAAGAGCACGGCTGTTAGAGAAATATTCACACGCAGACCAATTTAAAGTGGATGATGTGTAGCCGAGTCAAAGAATATGGTCGCCAATTTCATTGTTTCGTTTCCATCCTGGGCCGATGAAAGAGAGCGACAGTGGTGCAGTAGGACAAAGGTTGGGAAAACTTTTATTCAGGCACTTATCAGGTGGACATTCCCATGCTGGCGTGAGATCCAGCAGAACTGTTAGTAGGCAAACTCTAATGCACGCGCTAGCATTCGTGCTCCGTTTTCCTTCCCAAATAATTCACGAAAATCAACTAGTCACGCTTCCTGAGGGAAGCAAAATAAAACGCAGAACATTCAGAATTTATTCCCATAGCAACAAATCTTCCTGCGTAACGTAAAACCGGTTATTCATTGGAGGAAACTTACATAAGTTTTAGTAACTGTATAGTTATTTCCACCTGCAATAAAGGTGTAATTTCTACCATATTTATATGTCCATATCTACTTATATGTCCAGAAACCCGTCACACGAAAAACTGAAATGTTGGAAAGTTGCTGCGAAGGTATGCTGGAACTTCAGAGATTTGCATTCACCGAAAACATTGGTTAACAATGTTCATTTGTTTAGGAACGTAACATTATGTTAAGTCGTCGACCTGCAAGTGTGATAACTCCGCGAACAAACAAAACAGTCTCATCCAGTATCACCAGTTTCGTTTTTTCTGGAGGTCATCTCTTCGAAATATTTTCCCTCAAACCAGACAAAAATTTGAATACCTTATTAAACGAGAAATGGTAACTGTTCTCTAGACGTAACGCACTACTCATAAGGTTGCTGAAAGCTCTTCTACAGCCCATATCTAGTTCCGCTTTTCTTGGGACTCATCAGGTAAGCGCAGTCCCCGAGTTTCCGTCAACCATCTTAAATGAGAGATTTAGCTGCATTCAGCTGAGTTTTCTATCAAAAACCAAATTCATGCGCAAATGAGAATATTTGAAGAAATAGTAACGTTTATAAGTATTTGCTGGGTAACCGCTTCACGCATTTGTACCAAAAACCGAGAGACTACAGGCCAGTCAAACCAAGCTGTCGCGGCTAAGTCTAGGACCAAGACAAGACGAGATTCAGCAACGTAGATAAGGATACTGAGTAACATTTGTGGGGCAATCTCTAACTTGTGTTTACATGGTGGATAGAATCTGAAGATTCCTATAGTTAACTCGGGGGAATTTTAGCGGTTACGTATCTCTCGAAACGATGACAAAATTATTTTGATCCGGGTTGATTCAGTAAAAAAACAAGTATGGTATAAATAATCATAGTATATTCAAAGCGTAACCCAGTCTTGATCTGGAAGGTGAAATGGTTGACATAAACGTTCCACAGTGATTACAGTCGAGGCACTTCGGGTAATTGATAAGTACAACACTAGATAGATGGCGTACTGTACAACTCACCTTGAAGTATTCCAACTTCATTCCCGGTATTGCAGCATGCCTGGCTCCCAGTACCATCAGCTTTTCACAGAAATCTTCACGGCTGCCGTCCAGAGCACCAATGGCTTTGGATAAAACATCCATAAAAGCCAAGATGTGTTGCTTGCTGCGCGTGTCTGCTGCGATTTCTTCATTACTGAGCTTTCTGTAATGGGCAAATTTGGAAGCTCCGTGTTCGACTCATTGGCCATTCGATAAGGCAATAAGAACAGGTCTTACCTCTAGCATCCTTCTGAATCGCTTTAAAAGAGTTATGATGGCGTTTTCAATTTTGTTTCCAGCAACAGACACGTCATACTCACCGTTTTAGACATAGAATAAAATACACTTTGGTAGTACAATATACACAGGCAAACTGAACACACAGTACAGCGACCGTGTAAGAGATGCCTCTCAGAAATACAACCATTCCGCAGAACAGTCCACAGTAAACATCGCCCGCGAGGTTTTCGTGGGATTTACTTCCTACGGGAGGTAAATCAAAAGCTTCTTGGAGAGTTCACAAATTTCCCACCCAACGAAGCCATTTTAATTGGAACAGAAGAAAAACACGAGCCTGGTCACATATTTAGAAGTATATTAAACCCAACGTTTCAGAAGCGACATAGGAATTCTGGATGATATGAGGTATAGTGGCTCAAGCCAACGGATCCGTTGCTTCTAGAATGTTCCAAACTTTGTCAGTAAGAATGAATAACAATCCCAGTTTTGATTTAAAAAATGATGCCACTCCATAAAAGCTGAGCGCACCCTCGTAATTGGTAAACTTTTTCATTCTCTTCCTTGGCTGCCGGGTTTGTACAGTTTCGTAGCTAAGGTGCGTTCTATCAACTAACAACATATCGAAGCAGGTGGACTTAGGTGACAAACACGCAACCCTCCTAGACAAAGCACCTTGACGTACATTTTTTTATCGCGATTGAGCAAAGTCATCTACAGATTTTGTTTCTGAAGATGTAGACAAGTCTAGTGTAGCATAATGTGGTTTCATAAATCGATTTTTAATACTGTTCTAACTTGGAAAGAATGGAAGAAAGAGTATTTTGAAGTAAACTTGAGGAACTGTTATGTACAGTTCTGAGTGTTAGTCTGTCACCGGTCGACAGGCATATTAGTTTACGATACTGACACTATGGAGGGAGGTTTAACGGCGAATAATGAGAGTGAGAATGAACAACTCGCAAAAAAACAGAAAGTGCTAACGTTTGACTCACTTTGTGGCACCAGATGGTGGCTTAGAAGTGACAACTAAAAGTTTTGATGACTGACGGATTTCGGGACGAACTTTAATATGTCCACAAGAAAAGGGTAAACCCCGTCACTGGTCACCAGATATTTTATTGAAAAACTATCCCAAACTTCTACATGTTTTTTGTGTGACCCTGCAGGGTAATGATTAATCATCCGAAAGGTCTTCAAATGGAGGGCTCCATAGGTGAGTATCTTTGGCGAATGCTCCTAAGAAGTATTTCTTGATTTATCTGAAACAGTTAAGACCGTCTTTACCACAAAATGGGTAAAAATATGAATTGAAATTCTGAGTAGGCATTTACTCTGAAAAAATGCACATAAATCACTCCAGTAAGTGAAAGTCGGTGTTGAAGCGATAGTTAACACTTCTAATCACCTCTTCACTGAAGATCTGATTAAAACTGGCTACCATAATTGACGGTCCTTGTAGTAAGGCTCAAGCAGCATACACTTCAAATGATCGTTTCAATCCAGGTAGCCGTTCATTTTCTCAAGATGGTACCTAATTGGACTTAATTTAGGACACAGTTACAGCAAAATAATAAACCCACAGAATAAACGCCGGATATGGCTGCCTAACAGCTTCGTCGAATGTAAAATACTGTTATCAAGTATAACTGCCGTGCTGACCATTGCTGCCTGAAATATTGTGAGTTAAGACCGTATATCAAGAAACTCGATAACTGTACCTTTGAACCGTGCCAATGGACCCTAGGTGGTCTCATTAGCTAAATGTAATTGTGACCGATACTTACGTTCCATAGTTGACATTCAACATGTACGATTACTTCAGAATTAAACGAGAAGGAAAAACATCAGCCTCCAGTGAGTCAGGATAGAGTGTTCTGATGATTACTTCCAGAGATAGCGGATACAGATAAATATGAATAGTTATCAGATAGATCGGTTGGGTTGGGCACTTGTGAAAATCAGCGAGAAGAAGCGAATCTTAAGCGTAAAAAATTAAATCGTTTACCAGTGTATAACGATGCATTTTAGGTGCATCGCAATTAAAGGAGCAGATTGAATTCAACGTTCTTGGAAGGACTTGGTCAGTTACCAAATGCCTGCCGTATCCGTCTACACCTGTTTTAAGACATCAGGTTCGTTGATAGAATCTGGTATTCCAAACCTATTGTTACCTAAAATTAGTGGCGGAAACATTCTTGGTGATGAATCTGTTGTGGGTTAGATTATCCTGGCATTTGTGGCTTCTACATATACTGTGTGCATGAAAGTCAAAACAGCTGTCCATTCAATAACAGCGCGTCAATCCTTCAGCAGTTTTGGAAGCCTTTTACTCTAATTTTATTGAACTGTTTGTCCCTTATGGACCTAAAACTCCAACACACTGAATCCGTTGCGTCACTACTCCATTTTACCGCCCGGGGACGACGATCCTAGGATGTATACCAGCCGGCCAATTTAGCCACTCATTTGGCTTATTTGGACCGAACTCCCTAATTTTTATCTTGATTTCTAATTAAACCGCACGCTGACTCAGTCGAATAATTGAGGTTTGTATTTCATGATGAATGGTCCCATCAAAGAAGCATTCCTTAAAAGGACTGATCTAAAAGAGTGAGATCAAATTTATTTAGACCATCTGATAACCCATCAATGAACATACTGAATGGTGTACCCTTGAGAAAGGTCATGTGCGTTGATTTCGATGCAAGAAACAGGAAAACTTGAGAATATTTATATCATGTTGGAATTGTGGCCTCCCTTTTATTCGACTTGTATGAATGATGCATTCACAGAAGGACTGTGAAACGAAGACAACAAGAACATCGCTTCAGGAGGTTTTGGTAAAAAAAACCAGTGAAATTAGTGCTAGAAAACTTTCCGCTTTTGACACTGGAGTGGATTGAGCGATTGAGTCTGAAGACAAGCGAGGAAACAATCGGCGAAACCTCAAACGCCAGACTAAATCACTGTCGAGTGTCGGCTTGGAGTGGAAACACCGTGCTCTTGACCCAGGCGGCTTTTACTAAAATCCCGTCTTTCCTGATAACCACCCCCGACGTGCCGGTCGATGAACTAAAAACACGCTCCACGTGTTTAGTAGTTCTAGTCCTCTATTCTATTCCCACTGGAAGGACTGGAGATTTCCATCGCCCCAGCCACCAGTCGCTGTGGTGTCCACCCTAGCCTGTGCCTCAAAACCATATTTTCCAAGTCCGTTATGTGCATACTCCGCCAATATCGAGCTTCTGACCGTCACCTGATATTCACCTCAGTTTATTAGTGGTGTATGCTCCGCGTATACCTTCGAATACTCACTATAATTCATTTTGTCCACACAGTGCATAGTACTATCAACTTTGGGGCAATCTTTAAATTTCAGCAGTCGTGAGTGTAAATTTCCACTATTCTAGTAAACTGTTCTAGTGTTACTCATACTCAGTACTTTCCTAATAATCTCAGGTACCACCGTGTGAAATGGAGTGATAAACCCATAAATTCACTCCTCGTTGGATTTAGACATTGACGCCAAATGTAGGGCAAATTAGTGTATAGACTGCGGTTTTAGCTTAGCCGATTTGGTACGATAGAAGGTGATTATCAGTGAAAACGAGATTCTAGCAGAAGCCATTTGGGTCTAAAGCACAAAAAGCCCACACTTTCAGGGGCTCATCAAGCCACAAGGACCAACAAAATTTTTAAACAACTACACAAGAGGAATTATCATCTCAACTATCCTAAACTGTAAGAACGAGACCACAAGCTCGATTCATAATGATGATAACTTTCAGCGAAATACATTCATTTGCAAACAAATTTGATTTTGCGAGAGACTCACTTGGAACCCAGTTGAATCTTTCGTTTGTGATGTCCCTAGGCAACTGAATGTGCTGCACCAGGCCGCCTCATGTTTCAGTTGCAACGATATTCGATCTATCGAGAGATTCAGCTGGGTTCCAGATGAGTCTCTAGCAAAAACCTAATTTGTTTGCAAATGAGTGTATTTCGCTGAGTAGGATGTGCTTCGGTAGACACAGCCAGTCAGGAATAGGATGCCTGAAAATTTATCCAACCATCCGTGGGATTACGCTGGGCTCTGCTGAGTACGAGCGAATGTGTCAGCCTCGGTATCAGATAATTCCTCATGATCCCCATTCGTTGAAGCGGCTTTAGCGGGGACTGCACCTGCCGGATGAGCCCCAAGAAGGCGAAACCGGTCGTGGGCTGTCGAAGAATTTTCAGCAACCTTATGAGTAGTGCATTACGAATATACATGTATCTCGATATCTCGAATATCGTAGCAACTGAAACATGAGGCGGCCTGGTGCAGCACATTCAGTTGCCTGGAAACATCACAAACGAGAGATTCAGCTGGGTTCCAGGTGAGTCTCTCGCAAAACCAAATTTGTTTGCAGATGAGTGTATTTCGCCACGGTATCAGATAATTCCTCATGATCCCCATTCGTTGAAGCGGCTTTAGCGGGGACTGCACCTGCCGGATGAGCCCCAAGAAGGCGAAACCGGTCGTGGGCTGTCGAAGAATTTTCAGCAACCTTATGAGTAGTGCATTACGAATATACATGTATCTCGATATCTCGAATATCGTAGCAACTGAAACATGAGGCGGCCTGGTGCAGCACATTCAGTCACCTGGAACTATCACAAACGAGAGATTCAGCTGGGTTCCAGGTGAGTCTCTCGCAAAACCAAATTTGTTTGCAAATGAGTGTATTTCGTTAATTCCGTGTAATTTGGTTTCAAGTGGAACATAAGTTTGACGGAAACTTGGGGACTGCGCCTACCTGATGAGCCCCAAGAAGGGCGAAACCAGTCGTGGGCTGTTGAAGAATTCTCAGCAACCTTATGAGTAGTGCATTAAGAATATACATGATAACTTTTCTTCTAACCGATCAATCGTAAAACCTACTCATCCATATTGACGGATATTCAGGACTGACTTAGCCTGGTATTTGAAAAAAATCCCGCTAACTGGTTCTGTCTCTGTTTAACAGGTATCCGTCAATACAAATGTTGGCTCACACAGAATTTCCAGACAGTACTGTTGCTCGAAAAATTCGAATTATTCCACAAGAAAATGACAAGCGAATTCGATCCGAGGTTAGCATCTGGTAGACAGACAAATACGTAGGTCCGAAAAGTTATTTTCCACGACTCAGTGTCCTGGTGAACCAAACGATATAATTATCCACCTGTTAGTTAATGCACTGTAATGAACTTATGTATGCATGGCGAAGTGCGGGATAGGTATCTCCCGCTGTCTGCCGGAAAAATTATGTCGTTCGCTATTTCAAACCCCTGGTTTGGACTATGAGTTATCCCCTTGATTCTCATCGGTAACCTAACTTTATTTTGAATGTACATTACGGTGTTGCATTAAGTCTTATTCGACTGTACTGAATTATATTTTACAGCATCTTATTTTATCCGTGCTACCTCCTTATAAATGCATATAACCATTATTAAGAGACTGGGTCTTCCGTAGGGTTAAGCCTACAAGAGTGCTAGAAGTGACTTTCCGTGATCACCGCCGATGTCTGGCCGATTATAGCTACCCAATTGCATGTGGATCTTATAAGTGGCGCTAACTACCAATTCGCTCTATGTGTGTAACTTCGGTTTCAATTGTTCAGTGTTCCCCACCTGAACTGATAATTATGGACAATCAGTTGAAAAGTTCAGTCGCTTTGGAAGTGAACCCTATTCACCCTCCGGTCTTATTGCCTCAGCTTCACACCGGACACAGTGCTCTCAGCTAGGTGCGTCCGCTGCTGATCGTAGATCGCATATGACATTACCTATGATACGTCGTAATCCGTTGGCATAGTTCAACGTGACAGGCAAATCCAGAAACCGATGCCATCTTCACCATACACGACGGTTTTAAAGCAGGGACGCTCAGTACTGTCGTACTTATGCGTATGGATGTTTTCCTGTCCTTTGAATCAGGCAACCTGTTTCTGCGTGACAAGTAAACGCTGAGTGTGCTTGGCTAACTTTTGCGGTGGATTTCTATTTCTCCGGTTCAGTAAATCAAACGACCGATTTTGTTGCAAGTTACTATGAACACAAGTTTTTCCTGAAGTTAAAGGGGCCGTCGCCAGCTAGGCGGTGACCACTTGCTTCGACCCTACTGTGTCAGTGCAAATTGGTTCGGGAAACGAGTAAAAGAAATCATCGCTAAAATCTAAACACCCAGTCTGGTGGTACAACTCCATGATGGCTTGGCATTTGGAGAGCTACTCAACTATTGGTCTTGGTAATCTTCAGTCCGTGCGTCAGAAAATAGTGCCAATTTATCGGGTGACATACTGGACTGCTGGAGCTCGACCTTATATTCAACCAGATATCTTCAACATAAAGAAGATGATTGGCAGCCAGGTCAACAAGTAGCCGGTTTGGTTAACTAAAGTTCTGCTGTCGGACATATCCATGTGATGAAGCCCAAAGCATTCTACCTTCAGAGAGCGAATGAAGAAAACTGGTGATGTAGACATCAATCAACGGTTATGAAACAAACAAATATTTATCGCTTACGTGAAGGGAATAAATTTTGCCAGGTCAGGAAACAGATGCAGAGCATTCTTGAATACCATGCATCCATGTGTGTAGAGGTCGGATGCTATCAAAGGCCAGGTTGACAAAAGCACATCTTGTTCAAATTCACTAAACCGATCGTCTTTTGAAAAGTAACCAACAGATCCCGTTGTGCTTGTGTCAGGTACACTCAAGCTACCTCCCGGTACATTAGTGTTATTCATCTCGTCAATTGCTCCAGTGACTTTTGAGGGTTGATTCATCAACTGACTAGGCAGGCTCATACGTTTGAGGACAGGTTGATGCTTCCTAGTTCGTAGTCGACTTTGCTCCACACCCATACCGCTCACATGGATGCAACCATTGTCCAACCGCACTGTTTGGTTAACAAAAACCAAATATTGCCTTAAAACATCGCCAATTTATGTTCAGTCCTATAATAAACAACTTAAATAATCTTTGAGAAAGTTATCGCTCCCACCATGTCCCATTTCTCAGTGTGCGAAAATCTAACAGGCTAGTGGTGATTGATCGTTTTGGCGGCTGGCCAATCGGATGGAAGTGGGCGAGGAACGTTGATGTGGCTAAGCCAATAATAAATGGATGTCATCCTCTCTACGGAATGAAACAATGGGTCCTGATGACCTAAATACTGGCTGTTTGAAGGTTTACTCAGGTGAAACTGTCCCGTGAACACCAGCTAAAAACTCATCCGGCAAATACCACCTATCTAAATACTCAGAACAAGTACGGAGTGAGGGCAGTTCACGTAGAGTGATGCTAAGTACTGCGTAAGTAAACAACCTTTAGTGAGACTGGACACTGCTTTTCAGAACAAACTGATCCGGATAGTAACCACGACAGCGCTTCCTTCCAATTCCAATCGTTATTCTACGAAATAGAGAAAACTCCAGCTCAGCTAAAGCAAACAAATTTAGCCAAAGAATGAAGCCTTAATCTACTCCAACTGGAAGTAGGAGCATTGCCAGTATAATAAAAACCGACAGGAAGTACTGAAACTTGGCAAAATTTAGGACAGAAAATCTAATTTGAAAGATATGAAAGTCTTCCGTATTTAAAAGTTGACTGCCCTGTTTTAGGAAAGCTAAAACAGTTATCGGTTCCAAAATACTGAGTTGTTTTATTGCCAACCAGCTCAACCAGCACATCGTTTAGCTGTGAATAGACACCAAAATCGCAGCTGTGGCTCCATTTAGTCGTTCGTGTACGATGCAGGCCACGCCTCAACATGCCGGATAGACAGAAAAAGAGAGTAAACTAAGGATTGCAACGCAACATGGGTTGGTATCTACGAATGATGAGTCAAAAAATTTCAGAAGGGTAAACTCGGGGGAGGAAGCATCTTTCACAGCCCTGAATTACTTTGCATGGCATGACGAAAGAGCCCCCAGAAGAAGGAATGCTCCGATCTCAGATTGCCAGCGGGATGTCGATAAAGTGACAATGGTTCTTATCGGCTCAACTTCACTATCCTCTAACGCCACCAGATTCTACTGAAGTTGGTTTGACAAGGTAGCATGCCAACATTTTTAAGCATCCCACATAGTTACTAGATGGACGTCTTCGTCCGAGAAGATCACTCGAAGAGCTCGACTGGAAGTGATCTCCTTCAGAGGTGACCTGTTGCGAGAGGGAGTTGATCGAACCTAAAAAGAAACATATAAGGTAAACAGCTTTCGGAAGTCAATGTGATGCTAATCTGCACGATGCACGTCCCTCTTTCAGTTCGTACTGTAGCTGAGCTATCAGTCCCGTATTCAAACAGTTGCAGTTTACCTAGTTAATGGACCCATGTGGCACGCAGAACTGGGTCTGTGCTCGTAGAGCATGAACCAGACTGGCCAGCCTGAAAATGGCGCTGAAAAGCCGACGATCACGCATGTTAGAGTAGGTGACTTTCGCACACTGTTTTGGAAAGTCTGAAAAGTTCTAAAATCACATATCAGAAGGAACGGAAAATGGAGTGACTAGGCTTGTCGCCATTTCCCCTATTTCATACTCGAGCGCATACGAAAAACATAACTCAACCACATAGAACAGATAGTTGGTTTTCTTTGTCGAGGAACTTGCATCCTCAGAGAAAGCGGACATCAGGTTGTGCGTCTGAAAAACTAGCAGCATATCTTTTACAGTTTTGTATTTTCTCCAAAATACTCTGCAAAATGAAGTGGGTGGTCTAATCTGAAAAGTTATCACCCCAAGGTTCGAAAGATTATCACAAGCCCACAGTCGCCTCTCAAAGGGGACAACGTCGTCAAAAGGAATCTTCCTTGCGCGGTCATTCAAAGTAATTTTTGTAAAAACTCGGCAAAATAGAATGAAATTTTACCGTTCTTACCGCATCTACGGACACCAATCCACAGTGATTACGCATGGACTAGCGCTAGTGACGAACACGATTTTTATATACACTAACTGACCAGGGCATTCACTTCGGCAAAATTGCTAACCCAGTATTGATATGAAGCTGTGATCGCCAGTTCCGTAGACTAGTTGGAATAAAATCTAAAACTCTGGAACACCATTCAGTATTGCAAGCCTTCGGTACTTGCTTTTGATGCAGACTTATTAACACCATCAATAAATTCGGTAAGAGTAAGGTTAATTTCATCTGAAACAGTAATTCATGTAATTCCGTTCACATGCTTCCTATTCTAGAGCAGTCAGAGATTCCAGAATTTAACGCAGAAACTCGTTGTATAAGAAGTAGCCTTCTAAGATCAAATCAACCCCATGTTTTAAGGGCATCGTTGCGTCCTGAGTTCGTCAATACCTGTCATCGATGTGACAACCATCAAATGGTGGCGACAAAAATCTGAGGTTCGAGGCTACTTCCAGCATAAGTTGTTCCACAGTTCTATTCTCGAGGTGCAATGCCAGCAGAAGATAGTAGGAGCTGAAATCATCCTGAGGTGACAGTAAGCGTTATTTGTGGGTGAGCGGCACATATTAGAAGTAGCTGTTCATTGACACCACTACTCCGTCATCGATCCACCTTCGATGAAGTATCGGACTCTAAATAAAAAGAGAAAATCGAAGTGGCGTGCAAACATTTTGAAAACAATGCGCCACAAATAAGTGAGCCATGCATTATACACAAAAAATACGAAACAGACACCTCAGAGAGCGGAGATTTCCAAAGTTCTTCTACAGAACTTGCAACCATTGTAACAACGTTGAGTGTAAGGCTACGTAAGGTTTTCCGAGTGTACAGTACTCATGCAGTTCTTGGCGATTAGCAGACCGTGGAAACTTTCATTTCGCTAGTATCTACGGTTTCACCGTGTCATCATTTGAAGTCCCACCGCAATGGGTGAACTCTTGAGCTGTCAAGAGCCAGTTGGCCTCCACTGTGGGTCGATCGCGTTTTCGCACTACGGTAAATTCTAGAACATCACCAGTCTTTTCAGCCTCCAAACACCATACTGCTGGATATCCAAGCAACACCCTAATCGATTGGCATAATTTCATTACAGAATTACCTGTTCCAGTGAGGAATAATTTAAAATCCCCACAAAACTCAATGGAAAGAAATACCTGAGCAACTCGGGGTGTGCGGCAAACTTTTCCAGCAATTTCTCATTACAAACAATGTCTGCCAGGATCGTATTTTTTGTTAAATCTTGTGAAACATGACATTGTGTGGTCCTTCCAGTCTGAATTCAGTAACTGTTGGAAGTTGGATTCAGGTTCCTTATGATGAGGACAAACCGGAATCTTGTGCAGAGCACTAACAAGTGTTTGAATAGGGAAATGTGACCGTCACGGGGTGTCCTGCACTTCCTCTGCTTATGCATAACCGCTAAAAACCGCCAGTCAGTCCGACACAATTATGGTCTTTAAAAGGTTTCACTACTTGGGACCTGGGATATCACATCCAAGATTACTTCTTTAATTGTATCGACCGTTTTCGCTTTCAGGGAATTGCATGATCTGCGGCGAAGCCGAAAAGTAAGCATCATTCTAAAAAGCATTCCCAGGGCTTCAGTCCGGTCACTCCTACTTTACGGATTTTAAGTTTGGCCATTATGTGCTGAATGTATTCCTGGCTCTTTACATTGCTGCTGACCATTGCAGCTCGACCATTGCTGCTGACGAACTGACACGCTCATCTAACGGCCACAGTAGATGAACAGTTCCGAGGCGCGATGCCTCGTCTTCTGTGTACACTGTGTAAACATCAAGAGAGATCACCCCAAATCCCAAGGGAGACCACTGTTCTACTTCGAGTAGAAGAAGAGATCGTAAATCTGACTTCTATCTAAAGAAAATTCGAGAAGTCACGTTTGAAGAATGAATTGGTAGTCCTGAACAATTTAAGGTCACGCGTACGTGATCTCTGAACCGATTGGTTAGACTAGCCAAACAGTGGCCTCTATGTCAGAATTAGAAAGATATTTTGACTACTTGTTAAATGTTCAGCTTTGCCTCTTGTGGCAGTGGAAGACATCGACTTTAGCATTCTGTCCCACGAAAATATTTGTCTTGTCTTCACACAACCATGTGACAGGCACTGGATTTTGTGAATATTGTATAGACCGCTGGATATCGGTGAGCAATCTTTCAGGTATCGACCGATATTTGGCGCATCCCTAGTTTGCTACTCTATGGCCAAATTTTACTTCGCGTGATCTCCCCTAAATGATGAGTGAAACTATTCTGCAATAAACATTCTTGAAAGCGTGACATCGGAACTATCTGAACCCCTGAAGTAAACATACTCTAGATCAAATAAGTTTACAGTAACCTTCCGCATGAATATGAACTTCTGACGCTGACAGGTGTCACGTTCAAATTAGGAAATCGCTGGAAAATTGGGGACAATGAAACAAGGTGTATAAACGATATGAAGACACTGTCCAGCTCACTCGGTTACCAAGACGATGGCTTTGAGGTGACTTGACTTCAAATGAATCCCGTGGAAATTCCGTGTGAGGTGAATTCAAATGATATCAGGTGATATGCCCAAAGAACTGTGAATATTTCTTGAACAGTATATTAATGCGTGCACCTGTGATCTTCTGGTACACTGATGTTGGATCAGCGACTAAACCACAGTCCACCCCGTGAAAAGGCAAAGATGATCCCTTCTATCTTTCGAAGGATGTCTCGTGGCTCAACTTGTGCAATTATGTTTAGACCGGATGATGGCTTGCTGCATGTTCACCGGCCGGTTTCATTCTCCTGGATCTACGAAACCGCCTAAGTCTTGAGTGGCACATCAAGTTCCACACTACTTAAACCGTCTTTGCCATCCGAAGGCATTCAGCTGTTCAACTACTACCGACTGACCGATTCGACCAGGATGCTCTTCATATATATATATATATATATATATATATATATATATATTGAGAGAATGGAGTTTTCCTTGCAAACGTTGACTACAAGACACAACACCATTGCTCAAAATATCATTTTTGAAGAAACTCAAAACTGGTAACCAGACAAAGCAGTTCCCCAAGGGTTCGATATTCTCTAGAAGATAGTGAGTATCTGGATAAACGGAGAGGAAAATATCTTTTGATGTCGCACTTAACAAAATATGAGGATGTTGATAATGCTCCGGTAGCCCAATACCAGGCCCTTTGGGGTTAATCAGGTAGACATATTCTTCGAACCTTCACCAACCTTATGTTCTACCCAAACAGCAGATTATATGAAATTAACGGTATACACATATTTGCAAAATAATCTGGTTTTGACAGGGAACTCAACCGAATCTTAATGTTAAAGCGGGAAAGTATACTTTGATCTCTGGAATACTAGAGAAGAGGCGACCTTTGTGCAGCGCATTAGTCAGACGAATAGCATAAACGACAGTTTCAGCTTAGATTCAGTTGAGTCTCTCGTTAACACCAGCGTA
This sequence comes from Opisthorchis felineus, assembly GCA_004794785.1. NCBI lineage: Eukaryota > Metazoa > Platyhelminthes > Trematoda > Opisthorchiida > Opisthorchiidae > Opisthorchis > Opisthorchis felineus. The sequence goes on along the minus strand of SJOL01003083.1, from coordinate 69,557 downwards.
ATTTGTAAACAAGCGGAGTTTGTTACTTTCGCAGTATGAACACAAATGTCTGGAGCTTATCATGGAACTGTACAGTACATATATGCGCAATAGTCAAGTCAGATTATAAAAGGTTCATGCACGAAGTCCCAGCATCTTCTGGAAAATATGCCTCGATTTTCCATCAAGAAAACATCATTGTTTCATACAGGATCTTTTGAGTGCATAAGAAGCTAATCTTTCCATCACAATTTTGGGTGCGAAATGGGGTATCTCTGGAACCCATAGATGCAACTTTAGTTGGCTGTTTGGACTACCATATGAACGACATGAATGGTAATCCTGTCTTATGTGAGACTCCATGCGAATAGTTCGTCCCTTCAGATCTAATAATCTAGTTTCGTCCAGACTGAGTTGAGTGGGTATTTGTAACACGCTAGGCTAGCAATTCGGGTGTCGGGGGTTCAGATCTCGGCAGCGCCAACAACTGCATTGATGGTGAGCTTTAAAAAGAATGAAATTCCAGACCAGCACTTTCCACTTTGGTGTGGACTGACTAGGATAATCGAGCCAGAAGAAAGGCTGTTTGAATGAGAGTAATAGGAATATACGACCGTTTATTCATCCGAGAAGATATGCTGTCTTCTGAAAAACCCTAGTTCAAGCTAGATCAACTACAGTGTCGTGCGAATGCAATATGCCTCGGCTTTCACATCATTGTAGACATTCAATCAGAGTTTGGCTTGTTCTTAAACTAACAGGGGGTGTTACACGATAAAGACTTCCTGAGGTTTATGCACTGATAACCATTGTAGGCCTAAATTCCCCATAATGCCTATGGGCAAGCAGCAACGGGTTTCAAATAGTGGAATCGGAGCTGATCATGCAAACCCAGCTCACTATGTCGCCTTTACCTTTTCCAGTGTAGGGTTCAGTCGAAGACGATCCAACTATTTGACAGTCTAGCCCCCAAAATACTCCAAGCCCATTACTCTCTGCCGCTCACTACCAAACGCTGCTCTCATGTTATTCAAACCAGTCATGTGCGCATGTGACTGCAGATGAGGAGCATGCAATGTCCTAGTCCCAAAAATAATGCCGGGACGATGCCCACATTAGTGTTTCGACTTCGAAGTCCGCATAAGCAATCTTCCGATAACAGGTCCTGCATAAATGATGAGTTTCCCATATGACTGTGTACAAACGGTTGCCATAAGTAACCGCAAGATTGTCTGACTTTTACCTAGAAAGTGCAGCCTCATGCAATCATAAAAAAATGCTTGGGAATTTAGGAAAACTGATTACTTGAGCATAAAGTGGTTATTTTTGGAGTCAATTACGCTTGCATGAACAGTAGGCCAATGCTTCATTTTTCGAGAAAGCAGATGGTTATCCCACAGATGGATGGAGATTTGCGCCTACTTGAATACAAATAAATTTGAGAAACCAAGGAACAGTTCTGACGAAAACACTATCTCTGCATGTTGGTACATCTCACGAGAGTGAACGTATACTGGTAGCCTCAACATCCATCCAGAAACGAGAGCTAATACCTTCTGGGGTTAGCTATTTTGAATTGAAAAAAACAGGAGAAACACTAAAGTCTCTGCAAGTAGTACACTGCAAGTGTTCAGTGAGATCAGCAGCCACGGGTAGGCGTAAATCATCTAAGTTTAAACTTCCTGGAAAATGCAAACCTGAGGCCGCACCAAAGTGCACAAGAGAGTGACTTACAAGACATTTACGGGCTAGTAGATGCTATAACGTATTATCGGAGCGGTTTCGCTTATTTTGGTTATTCTTGACTCAGAAAGTCGAAAGTTATCGACTGATTTCCGACAAAACCTCTCATAAGGAGATTGAGTCAGCTTAGGCGAAATCCACGTAACTCAGCAATCAACCAAGCAAGAGAGTAAGTAATCTGATAACACATAAACGTACAGCTTAGTGAGATTATTTTTCTTTTATCCGATCCATTTGGGATCAGTGATCAACCAAACGATTCGTACCTCCACACACGAATGCCATTAGCCTTATGCAGTGACAGGTTGCACGGTAGAGTAGATTCTCCTGAGATAGCTGTGTAAATTGAGATGAGGAGAACCCTGATACCTTGTCAGTAGGAATGTTTTGTGCACACTAATGTCAAACGACTCAATCCATACTTAAATGGCTACCCCTAAGTACAAGACTGCTCCGTGAGGTGGTTGAAAAGCCGGAAACATCACGAACGAGAGATTCAGCTGGGTTCCAGGTGAGTCTCTCGCAAAACCAAATTCGTTTGCAAATGAGTGCATTTCGCTTATCTAAAAAATTTATGGCAAACTCTGCGAGTAAACCTAGTACCAATTTGATGACCTGAGGGAGGCAGCGAATGCCAATGCCAGCGACCCTGTGGCGAGGACACATTTAGAGAATGTGACTAGACCCTTTCTATGTAAGACATAAGAAAATTACTCCGAACTTCTCAAATATCTTTATTCATTTTTTACCGACGAGCATTTGTCCAATGGGTGAAAGGTTATATTTGTTTGGGGATCAAACCTTCCCTTAAAAAAAGGACACTAAGAGTATGAATGTAATGCGTCAACGGCATGAAAAGTGCACAAAAGTTTGATCCCATCTGGTTGGAACCGTGAGTTTTTACTTGATGAGCAAGTATTTACTTCTACTCGAAGCTTCGCCCACCATTTTAACTACCACGGTAGTCATCGCAAACAGCGCCGTTTTCCGAGAACTAATGGATCAAAGCTTGAATGAGCTAGGTTTTTAAGGATTGATGGCCCTGAGTTTGTCACTTACGAAACCAGGAATTCAAGCAGGTTAGATTTTCCCTTTGGTAAGCATGGGATCCACGGTGAAGGGCGTCGAACTCAAACGCACCATGAAGCAGTAACCAGTAATTGAGAATTTTCCAAAGCCTCACGGATTTTTCTTTCTTATTCTAGCCTATTTATTGTGAAGAATGTGCCTTTAGGATTTTTCAATCAGGATAACGGAACTTAACAGGACCAATTAACTTTTCGATATGGGCTGGCTCAGACTAGTTTACAGAAATTTACTGCACTATACGTCAGTAATACCGGTGGTTACTTCTATGATGGTTGCAGGCTGAGACCACAGTGTTCTCTTCAGATCACCTACGCTGTTAGCTAAAAACGCACACATGCTGTCCAACGACTGGTTTCCCCAGGAAGTTAGGTTGAAGTTGCTGGCGAACCAGTTTCTGGACATGGACCTTGCCTGACCTCTAAACTAAATGCCCAAGTTGTCGTTGTCCACATCAACGAGTGCTTTCAAATTACAGTCCTCAAGACGGTGATAGTGGTTTGTGTTCCAACTAAAGTTCTTCTCTATTCCCACTATTCGCTGAAATACACACCTTATCAGCACTGGATTTTTAAAAATATACGCGAGCTGAAGATTTACATATGAAATCTACAGCACGGCAAAACCTATCATCCTAATACAAGTGCGGTCGGTTTTGAGTGCAACGCACTTAACTGACGTATTGGTGGCGTCATAAGGACAGCACTAGGTGGTAAACACCACTGATAAAAAAATTCCAGACTCGTTTAGACTAGGCCAAAGGTCTAATAATGCTGGATTGTTCGGGGTAGTCTCGGTTAGAAGTAATTCCTCCTGAAATGTTATTACGAAATTTCACGAGCTTTAGTTTCACTTCCATGTAAATCTCTGAAAAACGTGAAAATTACATGTAGAGTGACTCCCTTCGAACGTCGCCGGGCCGATGCTTGCGCCGCATGAGTTCGTCGAATTGCGGTTTTGACCCATACTAATGACAAAAATTAAGTAGGCAATATTAAAACCACTATTAGGATGGTTGCCTTGTTCCTTTGATTGTGACAATGTTTACTCGCGTATCAAATACGTACAGAAAGCTCAAACAATACCACTTTATTACTAGCATGCACCATTCTGCTGCGTATATTTGTTACATGGGCTGGACTGAGCCATACAGATCACAAGATTTGCATTCTGCCGCATATGTTGGACGCTATTAAAAATAATTTGGGAGTGAGGCCTGATGGTGCGACGGAATATTCAAGCTCCAGATGGAGTACTACGCTGCATCAGTTAATTCTGAACAAAAACCCATACAGGAGTTGTTTCACTATTGTGGTGAGGATTTAGATGAATGCATATTGATGGATACAAGCAACCATATCCAATAAGCTCACCGGTGCTCAATGCATTATAGCTCCGGTATTCCATAGAAGCGCTTTGCGATCTATGGGTATCTTGCAAATTACAGAAAGCGTCATAGATCTGCAAAAGCACATTACAATTTCAGAAAAGCAGTTATCTGCTTGTCTAAGTTCAAAAATAAGCGATGAGTAAAGTGAACATACCCGAATTTGAACTGCGGTGCATATGGCTGACCCCTTAGACCCCGTTTCGTTGAGCCACTCCAGCCCTCCGGCTACGTAACGACGTCTTAGGAACCATTCATTAACTTAGGTTTACTTATGAGGTAAATGAGTGGGATCTTGAGATAAGGAGTAAAAGTTGATTCCTGATATCGTGTTCCAGGAATACCGTAAAAATTTATTTTGTTGATTTAGCTGTTTGGATGTGGCAAACACTATACAGACACTTCCGTGGATGACTTGGATCTGGTGGCGATAACGCCAAACAAACCCATCCTTTTGTGCAGAGAATACTACATTCCATTTATCCTTAGTATGAAACGTCCCCTGCAGCCGAGGATTATTTGAAAAATGCATCCGGTGTTTTTGTTTCATTCTCCAGTCATCTTCGAATAGCCCCAAACCCCTGAATGGTTTGCCACGATAGATACTGGACAGCACCGACTGGCTTTTCAACGATAAAGTTCTGGTCGCGTCGGCTCACTTCATCCCCTTCACGTTTTATGGTCGTACGCGTTACTTGGAAGCTAACATAGTGAATTGGTGCTAACCCACTTATGACGGCGTAGTCTCCCTCAAGAGTTACGATACTGTAGAGGTTTCGTGGGTGACAACCGTTGCACTTCGTAATTAGCCCATCAGTAAACTCTCTGCCGACACCACATTTATGAGATCAACTTTTGGGCAACAGCTACCGGAACTTTGCTCCACCTTACTGTCCATATATGTGGTATTCAGAATACGCTTACAAGACCCAACATCGGTCACTTACCTAGAGCCGCCTAGAACGAGCTCAGACACTTCACATTGCAGTCTTCTGGTACGTGGTGATTCTGTGTTGTATCTATTGCATGGGAATTGCATCCAGGCCCAGGGCTGAAGGCGCTTTATTGGACAGGATCCGAGTGAGCAGCTGTCTTTGCACTGTCCGGTTGTCAATGCAGGCTGATGCGGTGAGCGGTGTTTGGTGCATCAGCAGTTTTGAAGCTGAGCAAGATGGGATTTGTCGAGATCTGTCACGATTGCTCCGATCAGTAAGGACGAATATTGTTATCCTAGTGGGAATACGAACGCCCAAGTTTGACAACGAAGCCTGAAAGCAACACAGTTGAGTGGTATTTCGTAGTCTATGCCCAGCGTACGGATAATAAACAGCGACTTCTTCAGTTGTGTGCTGAACATAATCTGCTCTTAGCCAGTACGAACTTTCAGGGCAAACGCTCACACCGAGTTAGTTGGAGGCCACTGACCACAAACCAGTCATAGACTCAGTTGGATTATGTGGCAATCGGTTACCCAGGAAGAGCCTCAACTAAAGACTACCCTTACTTCTGGGGTACGCAACTGGACTCCAAACACGCCTTCAGGATTACGCATTCCAAAGCAGAATTCCAAATTCAGCGAGTTCCAGTGGCTCAACAATATCGAGTTCGTCTGGCTATAAAGCCACTGGAAACTCAGTCACGCTGGTGATCAAGATTGGTTTGAGGATGAATGAGACAGCATGAAAGCAGCTGCGCTCCCTACTTGTAGGATTGTCTGTTGAAGGTACCCAACTGGACCAAACGAGCACTAGATTTCGTCAACATTAGTAGAACTTGTTGATTCCGGAAAAGCCGTACCAGAAACTAAGGTCCATAATGGCATACGCAGATCCTTAAAAAGTCGGGCAATCGAGAGCCTGAGAAATGACGAACGCTGGTGGACTTCAAAGGCCTAAGAGGCGGAAAAGGCCTTCGCTGCAGGCAACAGCAACACCCTGCTTCAGCTGATCCAATCAGCTAACCAAAAGATGGGTGCCAGTGAAGTGATTTGAAAACAAATGGAGCGGCAGTCCATTCGCACAACGGTCGCCTTGAGACACTCCACAGGACAGTGCAGTTAGCCTTCCTCAATACAAAATCTGAAAGAACTCTACGTATCCAAATGGAACACCGACACTAGGCGACCATCAGCAACAGGAGTCGTGCATAACATCGTTCTCCAAATGCGGCAGGACACCTCGCATGTTTTAAAGAATATGGCGAAGCCCCTTACTATGAATGTGGATCTAAGAGAATACTGATGGAGCAGAGCGCCTCCACCGTGATTCCGGTGTCCAAAAAGGGTGCAAGAACGTCACGCGGAAACCTTCGTGGAAACCAGGTAGCTGTAGCATACAAGGCGTTCTTCGCACAAATTGATTTATCACCAGGAGAGGTAGATTTGTGATGATCAAGCTCGTGAGGATTCATTGATCATATTCTTGTTTTGCGACAGCCTCTCAAACAACGCCACCATTTCAAACGTCCAACGATGGTCGTATTTTTGAGCTAAAGGCTACTTTTGACACTATATCGCCAACAAATGTGGCGATGAATGCCGACGAAAAGTGCCTATTCTGAAGTTTTACCTTATGAGAACATTATAAGCCTATTCCAGTGGATACATGCGGGTATGCAAGAAGTTGTCGCCCGATTTTTCCACATCCAGTCGTGCAAGACAAGGCTCTCTTCCAACATTTCTCTTCAACTATTATTGAATGGCTACTTGACACCTCCCTGCCCGTCTTCGAAAGCCCGGAGGTCGAGCTGCAAGTCATTTTAAATAAACTGAAAGTTCTGCCGAATGATTTGCCATACGGTTCACGTCTGCGAAGTGTAAATTGCTGCAGTAAAACTGGGTGGGGTCAAATACAAATCTCAAACTTGCAGACCAGACACTCAACGTGTTATAGCTACTTACTATCGAGCAAGAACATGAATAAGTGAGAACCGAAAATCCAAGAAACAGGCTAGTCCTATCTAACCAGTAGAAATTATGCTATCGTCCTGTGCATAAGAACGCTATCACAAAACACCCACACAGCGTTTTCAGGTGTAACCCCACTAGTTAAGAATCTTGAGAGTACATGGATGAGCTACTCCTCATTTTTGGCAGCTTCTCAATCACTTATGGTCCACAAACAATATTGTGAAAATTCTAGCCCCCGGGGCCAAAGGAATAGCCAGTTAGCACAGGAGAAGTGAGAAGGATAGACCAACTTAGAATAAAATATATGTACCAGATAGAAAACGAGTGTGAATAACAGTCCAATGAACATGATAGACAAGAATAGTTTCCAGAAGAAACTCCGCGTTCATCACAGATACAGGCTGACTGACAGACGGTGAACAATAAGGCAAGCCAGGATCGAGATGGAAAAGCTGTTGATCAGTTGGAAGCTGTGGACACGTCATTTTGGTCGTTTGTGTCAGCCCAACGATCTTGGAGCCCGTAAGTGACAGTCAAGACGGGTGACCAGGTTTATGTAGGTTGTGTCTGAAAAAAAGGTAAGAGCTACGGATAGTAAAAGTAAAAGGAAGAAGCAACTGTCCATATGACGGCCAGGAAAGCGATTAACTGTGTGGAGAAATGTCCTTCATCTACAAGACCTAAGTTCGACCAGGGTACTGCATTTCGGCTTCAGCCAGCACAGACTGCATCGTATCCAAGATGCAACAGAGACTACTGAAATCAGCTGCTATTTTGAAAACATAAAATGAAAGGTCATTCACCAAATACTCCCATTTGCGCACTAAGCTGCTTTTAACAGGAGACTCTACTCAATCCAGCTGAATCCCTCGTTTACGATTATCTTCCACTGAATGTGCTGCACAAGCCGCATCACGCTTCAGCTGGTACGACATTCGAGATATCGCAGTACAATATCTAGACGTAATAAACTCATAAGGTTGCTGAAAAAAAGTTTGCGGCAATCTCATAAACGCATTCACTTCTAGTCGTTTTCAGTAGAAACAGCATCTTCGGTGACAGCATCACTGTATTTGACAGACTGTTGTAGGAAGAAAAATGTTGGAGAGGAATAAAACTCATTCAGAAGATTAAATAAGACATCAAGTGACGCGCGAGCGTGGCATACGGCCCAGTTTATGACGCTCATGAAGTCCCGAAATGCACGGGCTATCGTACTTCGCGAAGCGTTTTATTCACCTGCTCAATTTCGAATTTTTTTTATCTGTTCCGCAAGGTTCTCACGCCATTCGTGAGCGGCGAGACGATTAAGAAATTTGAAGTGTGGATTTCCTTCTGAGGTTGAAACCGACGAATGTTCGAAAGCCTAGAGGCACCAGACAGTTGCTTTGTTCTTATTGGGAGCAAAAGGTACTGCGCAATCCACAAACCTCAGGGGAACACTAAGCCCATTACCCTGAGGATGAGGTAAAAACTTTGCACTCCAAAGCTGACAAATACTATCCATTTTACATCACCCAACCCACACCCGCGCAGATTCAGTTCACGCGACTTCGTTTCGACGCTCCTTGAGTACGCACTTTTCATAGGATGGTTAACATGGCGGAGGGGAGAATACTATTCATGTTTAGTAAGTAGAGGCATTTGTTCTGTGATGCAATGGCGATCGCCTCTAGAAAGTCAACAAGCTCCGTGTAGTTGTTTCATCTTTATTGGTAACTAGCAGTGGTGTGCACTTCACGAAAACCAAGGAAGAATGACTTTTCTTAGCATAACAAAATTCATAACTCAAAACCTATTCACTTCCAAAAAAATAAGGAACAGCTTTGCAGAGCGGAAGGCCAAACTGACTGAAAAGCTGGCAGCCAACTGAAGTACCTCACCGAAAAAAGTTCCGTTTGTTCCCTGAGTAAGCTCTCATAAACGTGGTTTTCCGCTAACCACGTTGTATTTATCGTCAGAACACTGGAGCTTTATAGTGATTCTTGAATAAGTTTACGTCCCACTACTCATAAGGTTGCTGAAAATTCTTCGACAGCTAACGAACCCTTTCGCTCTACTTCGGGCTCACCAGGTAGGCGCAATCCCTCAACCTTATGTTCTACTTGAACCCAAGTTGCACGAAATTCGACTTATACACTCAATTGCACACTAATTTGGTAGTGTATTACGTCTATACAGTGTGTCGCGATATCTCGAATAGCGTACCAAGTGAAACATGAGGCGGCCTAGTTACTTAAGAACATCACAAACAAGAGATTTAGCTGGGTTCCAGGTAAGTCTCCCGTCAAAACCAAATTGGTATGCAAATGAGTGAATAAGTCGAAGTTTACGTCCAGTTTTCCAAATCATTCAGCTGTAGTGCCCTTTCGGTGCCTAACTGCTATGCCACCAGAAGGAAGAACGAGGGCTGGGATACTGCCAGGTTGCCTTAGCCTAGACAGGAGAAGTCGAGAGACAGAGGTCGGGTTCGAACCAAGGACCTTCCGGTCAATAAATTTGCGTTCTGAACACTGAGCCATCTCGCCCCCCACGGAAGATTGAAAATCACTCCCATCTTCGATATAGTCTTTTCTATAGGGAACTGACCAGAAAATCGATAAACTTATGGTAGCCACATCAAGGCCACCGTGAGGAATTAATAATGGTCTGGGCACCTATCAACATATCTTTTGTGAACTTGACCCACTGTCTTGGAACAATGAAGCCTATTCCAAAAAGCACAGATTTCCCGGAGATGAGAAACGAAACTTGTTGATAAAGTTGATCAGTGTGATTAGCGCCTCCAGAGGTACCATGCGTAAAGCCACAAGAGCTGATTCAGATTCCATGAGATCATAGGTGAATAAAGTCATCAACTTAATAGGCGGTGTCTGGCGCAACTATTTCCGAACGTCACTATCGTGAAAGTAGCTCCATGATGGTCTATTGTAAAAGTAGACTGAGTCTAGGAATGTTTCTTAATTTTCACTTCACGCATGTCATTTTTTTAAACCCTGTCTCAGTTCGAGTTGCCATGACAAGTAACAGAGGTTGAACAAAGACAATACTCACATGTCACTGCTGAGTGCTTCCAACTAGAAACGAGAAAGAAAGGAGACAGAAGCCAAAAAATCGCATGATAGGACACAGAACTCTAAAACTGAATAAACTGAGACAGACAATCTGGAAAATTGGCAAAGTGCACAAATCGGTTTTATTTGAATAAGGGGTTCAGATCAAGAGGCTGACAACCATCTGTCTCATTTCAGAAGACGAGCATGATTTTTCACCTATCAGTTGATAAAATCTTCGAGCCGACTATCCATGTATTGTTCAGTTACGTGAGAAAGCATACAATCAGTCAGCAAAGTGATTTCTCATTAACTACATACTCCACGTCACATATTTACAAATAGCATCTATGGAATACGTTTTCTTGCGCAATTACGACAGTTTCAAAGTTCACCGCGACGGCAAACATGCAGTGGATGTATAAAACTGGGATGATGAAAACCTAATCACTGCAAACTGATATCTGCTGTTATCAAAATACATCAGTTTTAACGAAATACACTCATTTGTATACCAATTTGTTTTTGACAGGATACTCACCTGGAACCCAGCTGAGTCTCTCGTTTGTCTTTAAGCAACTGAATATGCTGCACCAGGCCGCCTCATGTTTCATTCGGCACGGAATTCGAGATAGCGCGATATATTGTACAAACGTAATACACCACGCCACAATGTGGACTTCACTGAGGGAGTAACCAGCGAAAAGCGAGCACCATGACCTGATTAACCGTCAATCGGTTATACTACCAAGGGAGCACGATACTGCTTGGTTGCAACCAACGAAGGTGGGAACACAAATCACTTCCGCTTGAAGCGATCATCCTCAGAGTTAAAGGCTGTATACATTATTTCGGACAACTTGCTAACTGCAGTTCCTTTCGCAAAATCTAGGGACGCACATTTGAACGAATATCAGACGTTTCTGGGACAGTACCTGTACCATAATTTCGTCAAACTCCGTGAACAAGACTAAACCTATAGAGCTGGTCAGTTATTCCGCAAAAGTCAGACGCGTTGTGGTAGCATGGTAATTAACGTTTAAAGTATTTAGCGTGATTCAATGAACTAAACTTATTTGCAAACCAATTAGGTTTTGGCGGGGGAGACCCGACTGAATCCCAAGTAAGCAGATTCAGATGAATCTTTCAAGTCGTACACATACTGCTGACGGAAATTCGCGGATTGCACCTACCTGATAGGCTTCTAGAAGTGCGAAACCGGTCAAAGGCTACTGAAGAGTTTTTAGTAACGTTGTGATCAATGTTCTTCAGGAGTCATCTGTTGTTATTTGAAATAAGCAAACACAGTTGGTCGTTGGCCCGTTTGCTGGGAGATTTTGTGAGAATCGCTGCATTACCAAAACCCACCTGGCAGACCAATGACTAAGTACGCAACTCCAGTTAGGAACATCTCCTTTATTGGCATACAGACGAACAGTTCTGTGGACGCTGAACGACGAGGATTTTATGTTAAACTATCGTACGCAGAACATGACTGACATAGAGTACACTGACATAGAGAGTGCACATCCATGAAAGGTGAACCACTCACCTTCCAAGTTCTGAATTTGTGTCACGCTAAGAGAATCTCCAAAAAGGGAAGTGACCTTTAGGTGGCATAGCACCACGATTGTTGTCACATTCTACACGTGCATCCGCTGAGTGTAGATTGTAGAACGTATACACCGTGGAAATGCCTCCTCAACACTTCGACTTTATGTTCATGTTAACATCAGTGAACTTTAAACTGCTGCAACTTACCCAGAACTACAACAAGAGCGTTGACCATCAGTGTAACGGTTCACTGGGCAACAATACGTCTTTGTTTCCTCGCCGTTACGTTTTTAGAATACTCAACTACAAGACATTCTAGCTTGAAGAAAATCCTGTATATGTACGTGTATAAATATGCTGTTACTGAGTTTTAGGTCAGGGTTTCAAGCTTCGCCACAACGGTAGACATCCGGCCGTTTTATATTCGGAGGTGTTCCACAAGGAAGCAGATGCTATGTGGGAGGCTGTTGGATTTCAAAAGCCTTCTCGCTTAGGAAAAATCATATCAGAATCGTATCTCTGGATGCTGTCGAAATCGGAGCCCCAACTGCAGCATGTGACTTAGTCCCCCCGTCAGTTTGCTGTTAAACATATGGGTGACAAGCAGCCGTGTATCATTTTGTAAGCACTCTCTACACATGATCCGAAAGCATGTTCCTTCAGTGCCAGTAGGGTGACTTAATTTGTTTGCAGAAATAATTTTAAAAATTAGTTTCACATGAGGAGCGTGTAAAACCACTGACCGAGGTTGACAAGGACCTGACCTGAATGTTATTCCACACACAGATCTGATGAGATGTATCGCTAAGTTAAAAAACACGACATCTGTTCCTACTTGAAGCCATGGTGTTCTATCGGTCTTCGTTAGCTTGGTGAAAGCAGGCGCGATAAAGTCGAAAATCGTAAAAGTGACACAGACGTTGGACCATTCAGTCTTTTTTAACAGTGGCCAACAGCCACTTCCTCATAAGCTGCAGTCGGAAGAATATTTTATCTAGAAATTCTCTCATTTGCACATGAATTTGTTTTTAACAGGAGACTCAACTGAATCCAGCTGAATCTCTCGCTTGTGATGGTCCACTTAAACTGAACGTGCTGCACCAAGGTACCTTATGTTTCATTTGGTCCGATATTCGAGATGCCACAATACGTTGTCATCTGGATGTAACACACGACTTACACTACTTGAATATCATGCCAACTGAAACATGAGGCGGCCTGGTGCAGCACATTCAGTTGCTTAAGAACATCATAAACGAGAGATTCAGGTGGGTTCCAAGTGAGCCTCTCGTCAAAACTAAATTGGTAAACAAACGAGTGTATTTCGCTGATTTAGCGCAATTTGGGTTCAAGTAGAACCTAAAGTCGATGGAAACTCGGGGACTAGCTGATGAACCCCAAAAGGGTGAAACCGGTTGTGGGCTGCCGAAGAGCTTCCAGCAACCTTATGAGTAGTCTGTTACGTCTACACATCCGTTTCAGTTTATCCAGCTACACCCAGTAGTATTCCGCACGGCTGCAGGCCATGAACGTCAGCACCAAGAACCGCCGGTCCGCCGCCTCATCGGTGGAGGTGGACCCAAACGGATTTACTGGTTACGGTCTCCATGCTTCGTTTCCTGGTCATAGACCGTCCACCCTTCCGTCTTCTTCATTTAGCAAAAGAAAACTTGCGGGGAATATTGCCGTCTGACATGCGAACTATATGGCTATATGGCTGACCATCGCGGAGGAGCTCCTCCGAAAACTATCTGATGTACGCGAGTACCAAAGGCCTGATGTCCTCACCGGATCTGAGGAATCTTCCAGAGACACGGACGGTGAAACATGAATGATTTTCGTGGACCTTCCGCCCACAGAGGTCGTCTCACCTAAGAAACAGTATGGATCACACTGCCGTAGTACTGACCTCCGTTGACAGACAAAAGTTACCCTGACGGGAGCAATTCCAGAAATGACTTCGCCTTCAGCCACTCCGTTTGAAATTTACGTAAACGTCCACGTAAATAAATCTATCTACTGCCTCTATTGGCTCCTCTACATGAGGTGCGGGTTTCACGCCACACAGTCTCGTAGCAGCACTTTACATTTTGCAGGTGTGAAGTGCATACCAGACTGTGCGGCAGAATTGATCACGTGATTTAAGATGGTTTGAAATCTCTAAAAGAATCTGACACAGGCAGAGCAGTATCATCTGCGCATCCCATGTACTGTCAACTAACGCCCCGGAAACATTTCAACTCCAGAGGTTTCACAGGTAGCAAAAGAAGCTCCAAACGGCATATCAATAACAAAGTCGCAGATGAATGCTGAGATACGGCAGCTTCGTCTTACACAACTGAACGTGGTGAACTCAGGCTAAGGCCCACCGTATACTCGTACTCATCAACAGGAGTTGTCATCCCTGCCTTCATCAGGAATGAAAATTTAAAACGGACGCCTCGGATTGTCAGATACTCCCACAATTTCTGGAGACCGACAGATATAAGGCGGACATCATATCAAGAAAAGCAATCAATGTCGATCGTCCAACAGAGTGACAATTCAAGCACGTACCTCAATGAAGTTACGATCAATGCATCCTACAACAGTGTGGATCTTAGCTTTGGTCTCACAAATTCGTTTATCCCGGCACTCGGTCAACTCGCGTAATTTAACGACAGGGGCAATCCTAAATGTTACAGCTAAAACGCTTATTCCGCGACGGTTTTTCCAAGATTTTCCACCCAAATTAAAGAAGATCACTGCTGTTTGTTTGTTTGTTTCGTTTGACGTAGCTCGTCATAGATTTGTCAGACTGCGCTGAATGTTTGCTTCAATCGGTTGATTCACTCTGAGGCATTTATGTGCCGCAGAGGTATTGGTAGCTCCCAACGCCTAATAGTGTTCATCGTCACCAATGCACTCAGTGTGCTTGTGGGTCTAGTACTGCTGGCGGTTGGTGCGCTGATGGTCCAGGGTCAAGGTGTAGCCTACAAACCCATCAATAACTCTCTGTTCTCACTCCTCGAATCGAAATCCATTGGTCAAGACGCTGCTCAAGTCACAGAGCTAATCGGTCAGATCCTGACGGCTACATCTCCCATTAGAATTGCTCTATTCGTCTGGGAAGCAACGTCTGCCATTGCAATAACAAAGCCCTGCCATACTTCTATGCCTCACTGGTTGGAGTGCAGAATGCAAACCGTCCTAACCAGAAGGTCTGTTGTGTTGAAATAAATATAGCATGTGTTGGATTTCTATTACTCATAGATGGTTGGTTTCAACGCCCTATTCAAGCACATAGATCCCTTCAAGAGCGCTTGTAGAGAAACTGCCCTCCGAAGTACTCAGCCAGTCCACTCGAGATTTTACAATCTACTTTGCTCCTTGCTCTGCGCACATTGCTGAGCCGACGCTCAGCTTCTGATTGATTTGTGGAACCAGCTAAAATAAGACAATGATAGTCCTTGCTGCAATAAACTTCCATCTGCCTGACCTTTGCTATCCATCAGTGCATTCGAAGAAAATCCGTGCACCATCACGGTCATCATGGTTGTTCTGGTGTCAACAAAACTTGATGATCGTGGAAACATTCAGTGAGCTGCAGCAACTGAAAAATCACCCGAAGTCCGCGGTACAAGCGTCTAGACAGCGGTGTCGCAAACTCAGCTGTGCACCTAGACCTTGCATTCGGTTTCACGAGTGGAGCAAACGTCTACCGATAAAGTATCAAGGGTGTCCGCAAGAACAGTTTGCTTGGCATCTTGTTTAAGGGCCCAAGCAATAAAGACGGGGGACGAGGTCTGATTATTGGACGTGAAGTAGTAAGTGTGAGCAGTGGTGTACAGTCGGTGTGTCTTAGTGACGCGCCTATGGTTTGGATCTACGGAAATGTGACCACAAAATGGAGTTGAAAAGGAGTGGAGAAAAATTGGAGACGATAGTTGTAACATGCTAATCCCCCTGCATTATGCGACCAACAGGGCAATTCGGCTGATATCACCAAGCAATGCGGCTAGTGTGACATAAATATGCTTTTGTTTGCGCAATTCAAGATTGTATGTGGGCTGAGACGCTATCAGGCAGATAGAACTTAGACAGAAGGACGACAATGGTCCTAAATCAAAGCTTTTGGCTTAACAGAGTAACCGCAAAGCAGCAGTGCCTGGTATAATACTATCACAGAAGTCTAGCTTTTAGGGAACAGGTTGCCACACTTGTTCCAAACCCTTAACCAGGAAGACCAGGAGACTGCACATGTCAGACATTTATCCGCTGATTAGAGGAATGTGGATGCCGCATGGTCATCCTCCAGTATAGTTCATTTGGTTGCTGAGGTACGCAAGCCGCTGCAGCATGAGAAGGTTGTCTCTTCGCGGCAGCTCTGCTTCATACCTGTCATTCACTTTGTGGGACGTGCTAAAGATGGGTGGTAGCTGTGCTATTCTAGACCAATCAAGATTGTTGGAGAAATCAAGTACAATTAGGGCCAGGGTGTAAGAATTCTATGAAAGCGTTGCGCAGAATTCCAGCGTCAAGTCAATAAGCCCCACTTATCCAGGTTCATCTGATAAGTGAGTTAGCCAGCGACAGATCTGGATCCAATGATCACATGTTCATAGAGGACAAACATGTTGTGCATAGTCGTGCACGCACTCATATCCGATGAATTCGAAGGTGCGTCATCCAGCAACATGGATCAAGACATCGAAAGCGAACATCCAACGTACTTTAGTGATTAAAGCATCCACATTGCTCTTGGTGGTCTTCCAACCTTCGTCAGAGATCAGTCTATGCGGGTACGCAATTACCAAAAAAATTTTTCTTACGATTGTACAGGCTTTCTGCCACGGCGTGAACCAGATTCAATTAGAGCTTGCATTTTCTTGTCTTGCTCGAAATGTAACCTCATCAAATCCTCCTGCTGATCGCGAATAGCATTCAACTTTTCGTATGGACAGTTTGGACCTTCAATGAAATTCACATCAGGCACCTGTGGACTTTATTTACCGAAGGAGAGCATCTTTTCTGAGTTGAAGTCATCTAGAAGCTTAAGCAACCGGCTTTCCATTCGCTGGACGTCCTCAACGTGAATGGCAAACGTGTTCTCCTTGGTAGAGCTTGCTGCAACCGGTAAACACAAGGGGTTAAACAAAATGAATTACTTCCATGGTCCTCCTTCTTCGCGCTAGTCGTCTGATCATGTGCCATTAGGGGGTTGTGGAACAAGCCAGCCGCACGTTTGGAGTTCAGCTGGAAGCCAATTAGGAAAACTTGTGAGAAATTAGCCTACTAGAAAAGTTCACAAGTAGCATGAACATGACGGTAGGAAGGAAGGAAGTTGGGCAAACAGACCTTCAACCGAACCAATTCAGAGACAATAAAGGACGTTTGTTTTCGAACGGCATTAGTATAAAGAACAACAGTCATCGTGATTATTAGCGAATCATTTGTCTTGTTCTAAAACCATCGGCACGCCCAACTGATGGTCAAAAATTACCAATCCCTGTGGTGACAACCAAACCGTTGAAACCCAGAGTGTCCCGGCGGCTCGAACTCAATGTACACATTCACGGTTAGCTGGTGTTAGCCAACAATCACTTGGATGTATACAACGGTAGTCACAGAAAGCCAATTTCGGTAACTTTTTAGGGTTAACATTTCGAAATATCCAATGTTTGAGAAGGTTATTTACAGGCCCAAATGGGGAAAGCCCACTGGCTGGGCCAATTTAGGGTGAGCAATAGACCTGCATGACCAATAACCCCAGCCAAGATTGCAGCAGTAAATGGATCTATAGTTAGCTACGAAACGACTTGCTTGGGTCTGCACAACAAAAGCGAATACTTGCAGCACACAGGCTTAGAACACCAGTGTCCCGCGGTAAGACATTTTACGGGCCCGCGAGAATGTAAGGGTTCAACCGAATGGTATCTGTATCAGCTACACCACCAACCTGAATTTCCAAGAAATCAAGCTCTTTTTAAGTCAGCTTTGGCCTATAGGGTAGTCACAGAAAATTACTTCTGAAACCACCATAGGTTTAGCTGCTTAACAACCTCAGGGAATTAGGTCAAGTCCCGTACACTTACCTTATCCGCCTACGTTTCACCGTCCCGCACAATTTTACGCGCAGCAAAAGTGTTTGGTAGAAACGGCTAGCTGTAACAAAATTAATGAACAAACGAGCAAACAAGCCCGTGACTCAACAAAGGGCTTGGTGCGGCGAATCTCATGAAACGATGGTATTCTCCGAAAGGTGCTGAAGAATGTCTACTGAATGACTGACGAACAAACCAAGGCGTTTGAACTGTCGGCGGCTGCAGTTAAATACTACAACACAAAACAACATATAACACACAAGAAACCCGAGAGTCCGTTTTCAAGAGGAGCTACTCATTTCCAAAGGCAAGACATTTACTGATAAAACAACGGCATTCTATACTCTTATCGGCCACTGACGTTGACGCCGCAAAAACGCAGTGGGATAAAGCGAACGTCGGCACAGCTGGAAACGCCCGTATACATTTTACCACCCAATAAAACCTGCGGAAGTTGGCAGAATGTAACTTGGACGATGGGATAACGAACGAAATCAAACGCATAAAGAAAGATGAGTGTGATACTCGTGAACAAATGTAGAGGAACATTTGCTAAAATAAACAGGGCGAGGTCGGTTTCCTTCGTTTTGTGTGAAAAATGTGACATGGAAACTCAAGATAGTACAGTGGTTAAAGAGCGGAACTACTGACCGAGAGGTCTGTTGTTCGAACTCAACCCTGGCATTTCGATAGCTCTTGTCTAGGTTTGGTGAGCCTGGTAGTATCCCAACCCTCGTGGCAGCAATGCACCACGGTGCCACAGCTGGACGGCAATTATTATTTTCTATTTTAAGCTCTTGGACATAAAGTGTTGAGCCTGAAGACAGGATAAACAGCACAAACTTCATGAAAAATTTACGCCGTAACAATGAGCTCGATACATCGGTGCAGTGGAACAGGTTTCTGGACATATTTCTTACAAGATAACCATGGTTGGCTGATAAATAGTAGGTTGAAGTTACACGTACCAGGCTAGGTCGTGGCATAAACTAAGAGAAGAACGTGGGAAAACACTGACTAAGAGCTGGTTACTGAGCAGATATCACCAATAAAACCCAAGTTATACTTTGAGTGTCCACCAATGGAACTAAATGCGACTTTGGTGTTCCTACACGCCATTTGGGATGCTACGGAACAAGAAAAAACATCGCTTTGGGTGGGAAAAGTGGGTGGCAGAAGGGACTTTAGATAAAACCAAATAAGAACAGGCAGTATGTAGTTGCTACAACAGACCGCGTCAATTGTGAACATATCAACATATCCGAAGGTGTGTTGACTGGCCGTTAAAAGGAGCGTCACGGAATTGCCCGCTAATTCCGCTCAGTGATGCAGTGGATGTACGTGTAACCCAGTCCAATGTCATCCGGTGGTCATAGTTTTGTCCCCACTCCAAATTGTAAACGCCGTTCGGTAAGCTGTTCGCTCCCTATCCATCTGATGTAGACGGCCTTCACAGTCTTTCAACTTAAAACTCCTGCGCACATTTACTAGAGCTGTTTTTATTGCGTCTTCTGTGAACAACCTAGAACGATCGTTAGTTCGTATCTGTGAAAAAAATATAATGACCAGTGATTGGCAAGTAAGTGTTCGGGTAAATAGGGTGTGAAGAAACACGTTGTGCGGACTTCAATCAGCGATCCACTATGCTAGACAAACTGAATAGAATGCGCAACTGAAGAAAAACAAGCACTCATCACAAGGAGTTATGTATTCTGTCGTGTCTAGGTTTGTACAAAACGGAACTTAATGGAAGACCTATAAAACCGCCGTTGGTTCTGGAGGGGCATTGAAGGCTTCGTTAATAACGAAGAACCCGAAGCTGCCTACGCAGAACAGCATTACAGACTTGAAAAGGCTCCTAAAAAGTCAATAGTGAATAGCGAGATACACTGAACATACCATTTGTATTCATCATGATAAATGCTAGACAGAATTCCTGCGTCTGTCGGCTTACGTTTCAAGTTTTTCCCTGAAAACGGATTGGCCATCTGGATTCACCGAGATTCTAGTAAGAGAAGAAAAACAGAAAGAGATATGGGCATACGACCTAGCCTTGGTCGAATATAGCTTTCGGAACAAGATGAAAATGGTTCGGCATCTGCAAACACGGCAGTGTTTCAGCCGTTGAAAGACAGAAGTAACTGTATCCACATCGAAGCCTTGCTCAACTTTACCCGGCGTTGCCCAGTCTTCCCAAGATGACGATACGGGAAGTTCTGAGATAACCACAACTTGACTGATGCACTCTGCTAGTAGCCCTTAATGAAAACAAGAGCAATAAGTGGAAGCTGCAATTTCTCTGGCACCAGGCACTCTTTCTAAACAATATGCGTTGAACTTGCGATCACATGCACAAGTGCCTATATGCTGTCCCAGGATATAGCCAGTGAGAGAATCTGGACCTTGTTTAATTTTTGAAATCAGAATTCCGGACCGTCTGGACATCTGCCGACAGTTTCATTATTAGTGGGTTTTCGGGCGGGCAGAACGAAGGACCTCGGTCAAAGTAACTCTAAGACCCTTCCCAGGTTCAGCCACTCTGCCTGCCGGAGCTGCCGTGTAAAGAAATTTAGATGATTCACTTTGCTTATTCCTTGAGGGTTCTTGAACGCAATAGCATTCCAGTGGAAGAGCAAGTGTTTACTTCACTATGACCCGGCGAATGGTCAATTGAGTACGTACAAAAGCAAGATTGACGCCCATGTGGGTGTACCAAGAGAAATAACTCATCTCCAACAGATGAAAGCCTCTTTCAGGGAGTAAACACATTTATATCCAGTTTTAATTTACTGTACACCCTGATCACGATTTCAACCTCCAGCAGTTTGTGGCATGCTACCTGCTTACTAGTAGCTCCACGCACTGTGCAGTCCTTTTTCCTCAAAGTTGCCGATTAAATATATCGTTGCATTAGGGCTGTTTCGCATTCTGCTTCGAACATCAGATATGCTGTTGTGTCAGCAGACGTAACTGACTTGATCGCCAAGTCAGATCATAAAAAGGAGTTCGCAATCGCCGTAACCACTACTGCTGCGTGTGGCAGTAAACTAGCTGGTTGCTGTGTGATGCAATTGCAAGCACAGTTGCTTGTGATTCGGAGTAGGCCCGGGAGCGGGATGAGATCGCTTATCCTGAAAGTCAATTTTTGAAGTAAACAGACCACCATTTGAGCAAAACTTGGGATGAGAACACCGAATTTAACAGTCAAGTGGGGCTCACATTCGTTGAATCGTCCAAGGTGAGCGCTCACGTCAACCATCGGAACTAGTATATCGATATCAAAGATATATCCTTTATCTTTGAAAAAGATTCGACAGCTCGCTATGAGAGTCATTAGCAACCGTACTGCAGTCCGCAGGTACACTCGCAACCTATGATTCGGGGAATCCAGTTCAACAGTGTCTTCAGCCTTCAGGCTCAGGATTACTCAAACGACAGGGACAACAAGGGACTAGACCTCAGCATCACCGGATGATCGAAGAGGAAAGGCTGAACAGTTGGAGCTCGTCTGGGTGGTTTGTACAACCGAGCTGCTACCTTACTCTCCGTTCGTAAATGACCATTAACCAGGACAAAAGTAAGAACTAAACCGAATCTCCAGCTGTCAGGGAATCCTGACATACCTGTAGCTTAAAAAAGCTGGTTAATTATTGACTTTTGTAGCCGATTTCTGTGCATTGGTCCGTCACTTTTTTTCCTACCTCAGCTCAGTTCAGTTTCAAGTTGGATGGAGCAGACGGACGGCGGCCATGCTGTTTCTGGAAGATCATCCAGCATCAAAGAGCAAGATAACCTGGGTGAATGATCCGTTAAAGTACTGGCTGTGAAGCTGTACGGATGCGGAGACACATCACCTTGGGTGACATATAGGTTAAATCTGCGCCCTCGCAGTTCAGTGTCCGATTGGAAGGGGCATACGTTACATATACACAACCACCATTTATCAAAGTCCTGTTATCCATGCCAAACCCTTGTTGGTAAGGGTAGGTCATGACGTAGCAACACTAAATGAATGGGGCGAGATGGCTCAGTGGTTAGAGCGCAAATTTACTGACCCGAAGGTCCGTGGTTCAAACCTGACCTCTGAATCTCGACTTCCCCTGTCTAGCCTTGGGCAACCTGGCAGTATCCTAGCCCTCGTGCTTCCCTCGGGTGGCACGGCAGCTACCACCAAAAGCGTGCTACAGTTGAACGATTCATTTATCATATTTCATAAATGAATGTGGCTACCATCAATGTGAGCGCTGTGGGATGCTCGCGCCTTACTGGATAGGGCCGACGCAACTCTCCTTGCGCATGATTGGAAACTCTAAGGGCATGGCACGTAACCGATCTCGGTGGCAAGCTTGTTGTCACTTAACCGGACTACTCAGCTAACGCCGGTCTGTCATTCTATTCTCGGATTCCCTTGGAAGGGGCTCGCAAGGGGCTATGGGTTAATCAAGATGATGCCACGTTCCTCCAACATGATGGCCATATGTTTATTTCAATAGCTTCAGGAGGTGTAGGAACCACAGTATTGCTCGTTTTTTGCAGGAACTTGGCACTCCTTTCAGTAAGGTCCGACTCCTCTCCGTTAGTTGAAAAACACCAAACTTGGTGTGCACACAGCATCCGTCGGCAGAGTTTCATAAATAGCATGTTCGAAGGGAAAGTAAGTGGCTTCAAGTCGAGATGGCTGGCTTGATGGGCAATTTTTCTCCGCTTAAACCAGAATTTCACTAAGGCTCATCGAAGCTAGTAACGCCCGGAGGAGGTTGTCAGGATTTTGGAGCTACAAGATGGGGGTGAGGTCAGCTGACAGCCTTCTGTAACCTGATAAGCCCCTGATAAGGATGCTCATGCACCATTTAGTCTCTACTAAGAGGTTGGACAGAGGTCTGACAAACAGTATCCTGGCCCTCCAGGTTGGTGGCTAGAACAAGTGTGCCGATTTGTGCCCTAAAGTTAGGGCTACTTGAGTAGCCTCAAGCCGACCACCACTAACTTTCGAGCTTTCGAGCCAAAGGCCTTGAATCATGGCTCTACTCTCCCTCCTCTTTAGGTTTTGGCATCCTGGCAGTATCACAACCTACGAAGCGCAAAGTCACACATCATGAGATACAGTTTTTACCATGCTGCTTGATAATCACCAGAGGTTGTGGATAATTTCAAACAGCTCGGTGGTTGTATTAGCTCTGACAGAAATGTGGTTAACAAAGTCAGTGCAGGAATACCAAGAGCTCGGATCATGTTTGCCAACGTGCGTCACTTGTGGCGTCAAAAAGGCACGCCATTGGGTCCCAAAGGTCGCGTGCACCACGCTACAGCAAGGACTGTATTGCTGTGTAGTTGCGAGACGGCCTCTGCGGACAGATCATGTGAGACTCCTTCAGGTTTCTTACCACCGATGACTCAAAATCGCCGCTGACGCCAGATGGTGTCAACGGATCTGTAACGGGGTAATCAGAAAACGAGTATTTGGTTGGCAGGGACCAATGGTTAGAGACATTGTCAGACGTGGCCCAATCACTCTCTCAATGACGCGCATGCATCCAAGCCGTTGCCTTTAATGCATAGATTCTCGTCCTGAATCCTCTGTATTGACGCATTAATTGTATCAGCTAACGCCTCCAATGCGCAGCTGTTTGTCCCTACCTACACAAACTATCGGTGAACGAAACTGTGGAAGCTATAACCACCGTAGATGGTGATAAAAAAGAAAAACCCTGCCTAGGCTGATGACGAATGTGACTTCCGTCGCGAAAACATCCGGCAATATCAACTGCGGTGGCTCGAACACGTGCTGCGCATGCTGAAACGTCGTCTGTTCGGCGAGGCAAAAGCGTTGGACGTACTCATTCTCTTGGTGAATGATTCTGACATATCATTGACCGACAATGTTCCCAGGATATTCAACGCAATGAAGGACGTTAGACTTGTTGTGTTGAGGGCTTCGTTGTCCCCTCTGTGAATGGGCTCGAGGCGCCAGCTTACGGACCGGAAGGTCCGTGGTTCGAACCCAACCTCAGCACCTCGACTGCTCCTGTCTAGGCTTGGGCAACATGGCAACATCCCAACCCTCGTGCCTCCTTCTGTTGCCACGGCAGTTAGGCACCGAAAAGGTGCTACAGCTGAACGGTTATCTTAGTTCTGTCCTATCCTCTGTGATGGTAGACCACATACTGAAAATCCAAGACGACGTGATCAGTGCGGCTTAACGGTTCGATATTCAAGCTTCGACCATGTGTCCCTCATTCGTAAGGATGACGTCCAGGATAGAGGAGAGATTGATACCTCTGTGCCCAATCGGTTGGGCCGCGTGGTTAAATAGTGGGATGTACGCTATTGGCCCGCTCAGTCAGACTTCAGGTCCGCAAGTTTTATAGGACGCTGTGGTAAGAACACACACGCGATTGATTCATATTAGGAGCAACCAAGAGAGCTAATAAAAGGTTAGCATCACCGTCACCACGGCAGTCATGATACACTTGTCTCCATAGTTCATTCAGAAACTATAGTGTTGACAACTTGGAGAGCGGAATGGTTCCAGTGCTGTTGTGAAAGAGGGCGGACTCACCGCCTCCTATCTACTTGCCAAAAAGGTCCAGCTGTAGCAGTTCTTTAGTGTGTAGCAGCCGTGCCGATGAGGCGAGATGATTCAGTGGTTAGAGCGCGAATTTACTGACCGGAAGGTCCATGGTTTGAACCCGACCTTTGCATCCCAACTTCTCCTGTCCAGGATTGGGCAAGCTAGCGGTATCCCAGTCCATGTGCTTCCTTCGGGTGGCATGACAGCTAGGCACTGAAAGGGTGTTACAGCTGAACGGTCATCGTTATCGTTTTTTATCTTCCCGAGGTGAGCACGAGGGCTGAGATGCTGTCAGGTTGCCCAGACTTAGGCAAGATTAGTCGAGATGTCGGGGTTGGGTTCGAACGACGGACAAACTGACTAGGTGTTTGCGCCTTAACCACTGAGCTATCTGGAGCTCCCGCCTGCCATGCCTGGTGAGAGAAATTTCCGGAGAAAAAATGCTGCACAGAGGACGCTGGAGGTGAGCCACGTTTTCGTGACAGAAGTATTGTCTCACGGAGTTTGCGGGTGGCAGTTCAGTTATTCAGGGTGCTTGTGGAATAGTTCTTGGGCGTTGCAATTTGAGCGCTACGAGTCAACCTGCCTTGGTTGAAATGAAACAGACGGTTTCATCGGTATGATTAACCGGATCTTTCGTTGCCACGACATTTGGCGGACACTGTACTCAGGTCATTAAAACGTTACTAAGTTTGAACAGCTTTGACATAAAATTCCACTCAATACAGTCATTCCTGTAGTTTGCCCAAGTATTCGTGGCGCTCGGATATGACTTAAGTAAACACTGCGTCTTTATTACCTCAAGCCCTGGCCTCAGTGGAATTCAAAGTCTTCGTTCAGAATCTGCATTCTAGGGGATTTTAACGTGGGCCCGATAGCTGGTAGCTCTTCCATTATGCACGAACAATAATAATAATCGTTCAGCTGTAAGACCCTTTCGGTGCATATCTGTCGTGCAACCCGAAGGAAGCACGAGGGTAGAATACCGCCAGGTTGCCCAAGCCTAAGCAGAGGCTGGGTTCGAACGACGGACCTTTTAGTCAGTAAATTCGCGCTCTAACCTTTGAGCCACCTCGCCCCCAAGCGAGTGGCAGAGGGTGGTGAGTGCAGTAATCACAAGTGGATCAGCTTCATCCATTTGTAACACTTGTCCATCGACGCCTCATAGCGGTTTGTGAGAGCAGCAATTAGGACTACGGCATGCTAGGGGTTGCTTGACAAAATTTTCACACTCCGTCAGGTGTTAGAAAAATGTCATACGTAAAAACGACCCACGATATTAGTACTCCTGGATTTCCAACGCGCATTTGACTCGGTTGACCGGTCTATCCTCCTTGACACGCCTGCTCATCTAGCAATGCCCCGGAGGTCTGTAAACATAATAATTTCTTTGTATTCTCAGACTTTCGCGCGTGGGGGAGTATACGGAGAGATTTTCAAAACCATGATTTATGTGGAAGCCCTATTTTGAACAAAATAATAAAGGTGCACGGAGAAGCGACTTAGTGCTAGCTTAATACAATCATTCCGAGGTTTCTACACCTCCAGACACTCTGTTTGGCAATCTGGAAAGCAAGTGACGACAAGAACACCATTGACACCGACCAGCACCGTTACCTTGCAGCATCTTTAACCAGGAAGAGTGGAGATCACGCAGTTTCCATCCTGGCAGGTGAGTCGCACAGACAGCACCCAAACGTTTCGTAATCTCCTTCATGATCCTCTGCCAAGCCACGGGTTGGCCACCTTTTTGCATCCGTCACTCTGAATTGAACACGGAAAACAGCACTCTCTGCAGCATATGATGGCTGGGTATGCGCAATGCATGGCCTAACCAACGCAGCTTCTGGTGCTGAACGCATTCTTTAATGGAAGTCCCCATTGCACAACCGAAAACTCACTTTCTACTTGTCTCGTTATGGATTCACCGGCACCGACCCACATGATCTACGGTTCTGATACAACGGCTGGCAAACACCTGAAGTCTCAGTTCTGCTGCTCGAACAGGCCAAGTCTCACAGCCGTACAACAACACAGCCCACACTGTAGCCCGATACACATGTTCCTTGATATTTAGGTATATACCAATTTGACGCCATAAGTGTCTCAAATTAGCAAACCCGACCCAAGCCTTGCAGATTCGTGCATTAACCTCATTTGTCACACTACACTCGGAGCTAATGAAACTTCCAATATATGTCAAACGCTCCGCCAATTCGAGTGCCTCTCCTCAGATTGTAAGTGGCGTGTTCAGTGACTGCATGTCCAGAAGCATGACCTTACAATTTATGGGTGCAAAGTGCATGCCACAGGGAGGAAGAACTTTGGTTAGTTCATCCCAAACGACCTCCACCTTACTCTCCTCTTCAAAGGCGAGAACGACGCCTGCATATCCCATATCGACAAGGTTTTCGTCAGTTCACAGTGAGTTAAACTAGGTACTCGATGCAGCGCGGACAGCTGTCGGAGGATATTGCACAAAGGAAGCACGGGGGCTGGGATACTGCCAGGTTGACAAAGCCTAGACAAGAGATGTCGAGATTCAGAGGTCGAATTCGAACCACGGACCTTCCAGTCAGTAAGTTCGAGCTATAGATACTGAGCAAACACCCTACTGCAAACACCAACCACCCGGAATGAAAGCTTTCTACCACATTCTCGCCGTGTATTGGTGTTGTTAATAGCAGAGAACCTATCTGGAAAACCTTGCTCAAACAGGATGTAAATGTCAGGTTCCTCGGAGGTTACGACATCCAAGGGGAACTAGATCAAAGACCTCCAGACGCGTTCCATAAACAAAGGATTCAAGACCAGCGACCATATTGGTAGCAGCCTGCTGGACAAGATCAGTGACGTCCCTCTTGTATTCCGAGTAGATAAATCGGTTCGCATATTCAAGAAGCGGTCTAAAGAAGACTCTATGGAGTACCTTGAAATCGAAAATTTGACTTGTTTAAAGCTGTCCCTGAAGACGGGTGTGTTCACCACACAGGAGTGGTTTGGAAGGAACGAATGATTGAGAATGGCTAGCCCGAAATGGCGTTTCACGACCTTCCACTGTATACTAGTGAGGCTAGTAAGTCTGTATTTCCTGGGTGACAGGCGGTCACTGTTTGGGTGTTACAATCGCTTCCTATGGAGCAGAAGGAAGAATGCCCTCGCCGGGCGATCGCCAGTGTCATACAGAAATGCTTAGACAAACTGAGTGATGTTTCCTTTAGGACCCTTGGGTTCAGAATACAAGCTTGTATTCCGCGAGCTAGCTTGCAGTGTTTGCAGGTTTCGGCTGCCACTATTGGGTCGTGGATCCTGTTTCTGACCTGCGGGCAGAACTTCTGCCCGTTGGTTTACTTTTTTGGTAGTGTCGCAGAATCAGAAGGCACTGGAGGGAACCGTAAACATCTGGGTCATTGAAGGATCAAACGCTCTGACGCTCGTAACCAGGTGCCGCAACGGCCAAATGGACGACTCGAAAGTGATTGGTCGGGTCCGGCCGCCTGTACCCATTGGTCAAGCTGAGCTCTGGTTGGCCAAAAGGATGAAGCCAACAATCATGTTCTAGTATCTGCTGGATACCTGTGGTTAATGCCGCATTCAACTATCCGAATTTGCATAATGTTATCGATACATATACTTTTAATTCGACACACCGTGCATATGCTTTTGATCTTTTTTTACTTTTACTGCCCCTCGCTTATTGGTTGTGTAGTATGCATTCCATGGAAGCAACAGGGGACAGTGATTCCCCGAAGGTAGTGGTTCACGACAATTTCTGTGGTAGAAAACGGAAAGACAGATCATGAGCCGAAGCTCAGTAAGAAAGAGTGTACATCACCAATACTTACATGTAAACCGATCAAACTGGCAGACACCATATAATACAGTGGCTCTACCGAAAGCGCTATGGAGAATCGGGCGGAGAACTTCGCATAGGCATGAACGCTGTTACAGGCTGTGCTCAGGATAGTCGAGAAGGCTCAACGGCTTTTGTCGAGATGCTCTGGGCCTAAGGGTTCGGGCCTCTCACTCATGTATAGATATAATTAACAAACTGTGGTCGCGCTCCATTAAATTCTGAAACGTACACTGGTATGAGAATCTATATAGTGAAAAGTCTAAGATACACACAAGTTAACAAACGCGTGAGACAACCCACGCCTCCACTCTCGTGGGTCCAAGTCTTGAATGGCTGTCGCAGCACAGCGTCGAATCCCGAAAACCGTATAACGCGGACCCGGTGGCCTGGAGTTGTGTATTGCAGTCATTTTATCTGAAGCTGGTCTCATGACTCCAACTTGGCTCGGGCCTCGGAAGACGTCAGTTCAAGCCAAGCAGGGTGCGCAATAATGTAGACGGGCAGGTAGGCGATGTGACACACACGCGCACACAGTCAGAAGTATCCCATTTTCTGGGGGGAGACGGTGGTTAGGTGATATTCTCTCCAGCTTCCTGTTTTGTTCCATCACACGGTCACATCCTTATTATTTTTTCTGTGACCTCCCCTCAGCGAAAAATAAGTAGAAATCCAACTCCGGGGAATGGTCTTGGTCTGGTGTGCAAAGGCTCCCTTGCAAATGCTGTAATGCGTCTATGCATCCGTGTGGTATATGCGGCCGGGTGTCGGCAAGAGTCCAAGTCTGCTCTTTTATCTTTTAAATCATCCAGAATTATCCCGCTGGTTTGAGCGCCCAGATAAAACTAACAAATTCGGCACTGGGGTTCACCTTTTTGCAGCTGGCCGCCTGTAGATGGATTCTTTGATTACAGTGAAGGTGTGGTGAAGGATCTTTTGCGTGACCAGTAGACGCCAGCAGTGCGATGGTCTGCTTACCACCGCCCACCGATGATCTCGTCATTAAGGCGATATTTTCAGGAAGTGGCGAAATACACTGCGGGCAACTTGTCCTTCCAAAATCAGCGGACGCAGCCAACCATAAAAAAGCAGCAATCGAAGCGCCACCTACAATCGTGAGGGCGACGGTGACCACCATTAGCACAGAGTCGGGCAAGGTAGGTGAAAGCTCTTTACTAGGATCAGTTCCGATAATTCGAGGTCGACCTGATACGGTTCTAGGGCGATGAACCGATAAGAGCTGATATCCTCGCAAATCGTCTTCCTCGTACTCCGGATGAGCCTACAGCCTTTACGGACAAAAGTGGCAGGACTGGGAAATCTAGCAACTCTAGGGGCCCTCACACACTGGATTTTTACAATGGGTTTTCGAGACGAAGCTCTGGTAACGTTTTTGCTCACTATATCCGTGATGCTCCTCTGTGATGCGAACAGCTGGTTTGAGGCCATTAACAGCGCTTAAAAATGCGCAAATATTTGGGTGCATGGGCCCCGCGCCACCCATTATTCTTCATTTCGCGGCGTATTTCGCAGCATTTCTACCTCCTTGCTCACACCAGCACCAATTTCAGACGTCGTGCCTTCAATTGGA
Source organism: Opisthorchis felineus (assembly GCA_004794785.1). NCBI lineage: Eukaryota > Metazoa > Platyhelminthes > Trematoda > Opisthorchiida > Opisthorchiidae > Opisthorchis > Opisthorchis felineus. The sequence goes on along the minus strand of SJOL01003083.1, from coordinate 39,749 downwards.
AAACAGCCAATGAGCTTCTTTTAGAAGAATGACGGCAAACGTAAGCCGTTCCGATGTATGCCATTTCCGGCGAACGGAAGCGACATCTTGGAAACCACAGTGTTTTCTAGGTTACCCCTTGAAGTTCTAAATGTGGTTGTCTAATGTGTCTTTCTGCAAAGTTTTTGTGTGCATGATTTGATTATGCGGGTAATTTTCCAAGGTCATCAAACACCTCGAGCTTAAAAACAGTACCTAATGACATAAGGTATCGCGGGCATGCGATTCATGCACAAGCCAGCATTCTGATCGGTTAGTTGTGCACGAGCCAGGAAGCGCGCGCGTTCAAACTGTATTTGTGCACAAGCCAAGAAAAAAAACGAGTTAAATGGTTAAAGCGCACAAACCAAGGAAAAGGGGAATGTCATTGCAAGCGAGATAATAGCACTAAACAATTTAACTAATTTATTGCAGGAAAGCTCTGCTTCTCCGCGTGAAATATGTACAATTTGACGTCTATAAAATGCATAAGTAAACTTAACATCACAAAACGTATCTGCATACCTTAAAATGCCCTCCTTTCTTCGCACAACCTTCTTCTGTCTACACACATCACTTCTTCCAGTGAAATTTGGCAGGAACTCGACATTGGTGTTCTCGGAAATCTCAATTCAAACTTAACTATCGCACTCCGAACTTTAAGTTGGTTTCACCTTAGTTAATCGGCAAAAGCAGTAGTGTCCTGTGAAAAAATGTGCCAACGGGGAAAGTCGCAAGGAAGTCGGATTTGAACCGCGAATGCGCCCGTTGCTGCGCCCAAACTTATCTCACTAGGCCGCCAAGACACGAAAGGCCGTTGGTGGAAACATGTGTTGAGCAGCTAAGTCGTCGGCTAAGGTCTTATGTCCGAGTGTGGATCACGTGACTCTGTCCAGCCAATCATTTGCTTGGGTTTGGCTTGTGCATGAATCGACTACGGATATCGCGACTTGCTGTAAATCGTGAATCGCCTAAAATGGACGTGAGTTGCAGATAGTTCAAAGGCCATAATAATTTACGGGAAATTGCTACAACCGACGGCATATCTGGTTGCGCAGAATATGCTGGAGCATCAACCCAGTATCCACTTTTTTCTAGTATATTCCGCTCGAGCAGACGGATGCTGAAGGGTATGTTCTCGGCCCCCGATGAGCGCTATTCCGATCAGCATCGTGATAGAAACACTCTTTAGCTTCTGGTAATTCGTACAACTTTTGAGAAACGTGGGCCTTGCAGATCAGTATGACCCCTGTCTGTAGGGGGAGTTTTTCTGGTGCACTTCTTGATGTCAACCTGGGGATATTCAGGTCCTGTTTACTGGCTGCAGAGTTCTGCACTACAAGTGGAGAGGAACTGCAAGCTTTCTATGGAGTTGTCAGACAGTTTGAGGCTAGCGCTATACATGGTGACCTGCCGCTTATAACATCAACGATTGAGTATCACCCCAGATCAAGGAAAAATCGGCAACTCCTAGCTGAATTTTCCCAGCGGGTTGTCGTTGCTTGCACGATACGGCAATGAGAACCTAGCTGACACACACGTCTAACATGCAGCTAGGTGTGCGCGGTGCCTAGGTACAACCTATGTCAATTATACTGGACAGACGGACGAACTTAGCTCACCTACATGGCTAACATGTGGCCAGGGGTCCACGATTCCTAGTCGAATGGTCAGGTGAACCAACGTCACTCATAGCACCAACTTTCACAGATGCTAAACGGCCCTTTGTCTAGCCGTGGGTTTATAAGAAGTCGATCGTACAAAAACTTGGTCACCTAATGGCCATGTTTAACATTATATGAGGCAGCTGAGAGTTGGTTCCTGTGTCCGCTTAGACAAAACTTACCGGACAACCAGTCATTCGTGCACCGTTTGTTATTAACGAATGAGGTCAACTAAGTAGTTTCTTCTGCCTTCTCTGCTTCCGCTTGGTTTCGGTGGTCTACTGCTGTATTTGTATTGCACACTGCCATTACGTAAAACAGCAATCTTGCTTCTTTTACCTCCTCCATGCACAAATATTTACGCAATTATCCCACGTGTATTCATTTAACTTATCAAATACGGTGAAGAACCAAAATCGGAAAGCAACCAAATCCACAACTTGCAGAGTCACAGCAGCGCAACTTTTAGAGCGAACACGCGCCAAAAATTACGAAGGGAGACCAATTAAAACAAATTTCATCAAAAATGAAGCAGACTATGGTGGCTTTTGAGTCGAGGATATATATGGGTAAATGCGGAATGTTTAAGCAAAACTTGCGATTCGAAACACAATTTCAGAGAAAATTGCATATACCGTACAAGGATCTGTTTATAAACTCAACTGGTGCTTGTTAAATCACCACTGCTTAATTCCAGGGTTAGGAGAAGAATCATCAGCCGCAAAACTGCGTGTGCGTTGTGCAGCGGTTATGGTGGCCACCACTTTGTTCGCCGATGGTCTGGAGAAATAAGTGGATAATCACGCACTGAGGGGAGAAGCCAATAAGACGACGCGTGCGTACAAGGGATTCCCGTGGATTTCACATGATAGGTTACGAGAATGGCTATGCAGTGAAAGCAGCAGCTTAGATGCAAGCGCGACACTGAAAGCGCAAGTGGGTTATGTCCACAAACATTGATGCAACCCGTCACTCAGAGAGGAGGCAATGAACGGTGAGGCTATGTTTGCTGTTAACTGCTTTTATTCACCTCTACAAAGTCATCACTTGACGTCTCCTAGCTCGTTTCTAGCCCCCGCGCGGCTGTGTGAAAAGTGTATTCCGAGGGGGTTAGTCGAGTAGCACACACAGTATGTGACCAAGCCGGCACAACTTCTGCAGTGTGCTCCACTTATCTATCCTGAGCGAGCCATCTCTTCCGAAAACTACTTGAAATACTTTAGCATTACCGATCAGATGTTTCCACTAGATTCGTTAGTAATTCGCCGAAGACACCGATCATCAAACTCTGAATTTGAGAAACGGCCAGGTTGCGACCAACATGAAAATATAAAGCGCACAGCAGCATTGAACTTCTGACCCCAGACAAATGGGCTGATGTAACGCCTGCCCCACAAGTGGCACAGTTTGACATAAGTTGCTCTAACCTCTCCCATGAGGAAAGAAATTTTGACTTCCGCTACACTAGTGGGATTGACAGAGCTATCTTGGCAGAAATATTTGTCTGACGCTTCACTCATCTCATCCGCAAGCGAGTAAGGCCTAAGTACACCTCACGTTTCAGATGTGAAGCGTATATCAAACAATGCGACAGATTTATTTGGATTGCATAATGTAGCTACACTACGATGGCGCCAAATCTACAGGGTGCTATTCTCCTGCATACAAGTTATCTATGGGCGAAAACCTTGGGAGAATTTCGACCCCACAGGCTGCATCGGAGACGAAGTTGAATAGAAAAATTGAAACGGGTGTCTTTGGCTGACACCAATACGTGTAGTGACCACGGGTGAGAGTTTACCATAGGCATTCGCACATGCCACACCTCAGGGATGGCGACGAATGCAGGAAAAATGCCTCTGCTCCATGGACGCTAGCATAGTGCCTGGTGATTCACATAGTAAAAGACAGCTTTCAAATCAAGAAGACTAATATTGTTTGTTACTGGAAGAATTGACGCAGCTCTAATGTCTGCCGAAAGCTGAATATTTGATTGATATATCCTCCGGCAGGACAAAACCCCGCTTGGCTTCTACGGATCTGCCCCCCTGTCTCTGTGTTCAATGAAGACTCAAGAGAGCAGCTCCTGTGCCACGAGAACCAGAGTGTTGGCGCTATGGTATTCACACACGTTTTGCACACCCTTTTCGTGGGTGAAAATGAATGCCCATGTCATCCAAACTTTGGGGTGCTCTTACACTCCACAGCATCAGCGAAAATTGTCAGTTGAGTAACCAAAGCTTCTCCGCAGACATTGATTTGGGTAGGATGCACTCCGATCGATCCTGACGTCTTCTCATTTTAAGAGGGGCATTTCACGCATTACTTATTCTTCTGGCGGGTAGCAAAGTGTAGCATCCTGCTTGCTTGCGTGCACTGTCTCCAGTAGCTGTGTTGCAGGAAGCCAACTAAACTTTTACTCCAAATGTTTGGCCCACCTTCCAAATTGGCTGTTTGGCGAATGAATTGCTGAGCCCCCATGGTATACATACCATTTGGCTGACAGGTGCTTTCCTTATGCTAGTTTCTCATATTTAGACGTTTGAAGCACAGATCTTTCCGGTGGCATAAGCCTGAGCTTCCGTTTTCTATCAGTGCTCTTGATCTTTCCCTAATTTGGCACAGTTCTGGTTCACTGCAGAAGCAGGACCACGCTAATAGTGATTTGTTGTTTCCTCATATTACATCGGCAAACCCGTCTTGGTCTTAGTTGCTAGGTCAGCCAACAAGAAAACATTCTTCTTTAGGCTCATTTAACTTGGTGTCCATCCATTATATAGTTTTTCTGCTAATGAAAGCCACTTCCTGTGACACCTCCGGAAACTCACCAGACTCTGCTGCTCTTATGCGGTTCCTCCCTCTACTGAAGCTTCAGACTTCGGCAGTGGCTGCTCCGAAAGCTTACCTTGACCGTCGTTTATTCTGGCTGGTCCGCAGTTAACGCCCACATGGATCTTCAAACAAATCGAAACTACCGTGACTCTATATGACCTCACACTACCTGTGTTGATTCCCTCGTCAAACCCAACTCCAGCTGCCACAGAAATGCACATTCTCGGTACAATTGCCGCAACTTTGACGTTCTTTACACGGCTGTCAAGAAACTGGACTATGCCAGTGCAGTAATGGAAGGGCACTACCATGCCCAGCCTGATGGAACCCCCGTAAATATTTACTTTCTACTCTTGACTGTCCCCTCTCACCCACAAGGACGGAAGTAACGAATTGTCGCGCAACGTGGCCACGTCATTTTGTCACTACACTGAAGAGGTGCTAGGCAAGCATCATTGACATATTTTAGAACACCGAAATCCATATGTCGGTCCATCTCAAATAATACGTCTAGTTTGGTGGACTATTAGAAATACCTGGCACGGTTTCAGACGCCTGCCGCTCTTACCGAAGTAAGCTTGAAAGTGCTTCCGTTGGTACTTCGACCCATGCATTGAGCATTCCCCGTGGTGGCCTTCACGGTAGTTTGTTTGAGTAGACTATTTGGAGGGCTAATGCCAGCAAAATGGCAAGGGGTTCGAGGTGATAAACCAGAGTGCTTGGTGCTAATGACTACTTAAGACCGGACGCATGTGATGAACGCTAAAAGTTAAAAATAATGGGCCCCTGGGCAACCCGTTAGGCCAGCCAGTATAGTATTAGGTCCCACAAGTGGTGGACTTGTCTCCCAAATTGGAAATGGCAGCCACAAGATACCTTAAGAGAGGTTTGCTCCTTCGGGTCTCAAAAATCCACGCGCGCCACACAACCGTCAATAAAGAACTTGTCATGCGCAACGTGGAGCCATTTTTCTCAAAAGTTTCAGTGCTTCTGTTCAATATTTTGTTGCTTTGTCTCCACGGTATTCCATTATTGTAGAACCAGTTAAAATGCTGGGCCGATGGTCATCAGGAACGTTTCTAGTACTGCATTCCTCTCAAGAGTTTGTCCAATTTTTGTTTAAATGTTATCATTTTGATCGTTAAGCACGACAGATATTGTAAGTTTAAAAAATGATGACCCTGCGTGATAGTCTTAGTGGTTTGTGGTTCCTAAACTGTGGTGGATCAATAGACAGCAGCCTAAGACGGCCATTTTGGACACAAAGCAAGATTGTTAATATGAAGCGGAAGAAGTATTCCATACGGAAAAGCGAGAACCTTCGTGATTCGAGGATCTGAAAAGGCTTGACTCTGCTTAGCCCATACTCTGGCCAATGGACAAGATTTTCCTTTGATCTGTCGCCGGTTCGTGAAACCATCTAAGCCAGAATGGTCTTCGCTCGTTTCAAGCGGTCTGCCCTGGTGACAAGCATTATGCCTGTGGAACGTGAGCTGATTCCTTCTACGCAAGTTTTCCTTACGTAATGGTAAGTGCCGCAGCAAGTCGGCCCTTGCACTAACATTGATGATAGTGCGGAGTTCTATAATATTTCTCCGGCCCTGTGGTGGCTTTGGAGAAATAAGTTAAGCATCTTCAGTCTGTCTTTGTAAGCGACAAGTGTCACCTGCCGTGTGGCTGCTCTATGCACGTACCTAATTTGAATGAATCCTCCCGCGGAGAGGAGTGGGCCTTATTCCCCCGTGCTTCATGCGTGGAAAAATTCAGTGGCATAGGGTTTCCTAGAGGCTTCCGGAGGCCACTGAGTGGGTGATCTTCTGATTGTTCAAAGCGTACCGCGGAATGACACGCGCACTCGATCGGCGAAGACGGCAGTCCAAGGCACGACCGACGGCATAACCCTGAGGTCATTTTTGAAGTCAGTTATGCAGGGTAGAATCTTGTTCAGGTGCAGGGCACCAACTCGCATCTCTCCGTCGACGTGTATATGGGTGCATTTTGTCAAAACTGTTAGCGCTTTTAGAACTCTCCGCCACACGGCCAGTCGATATTGAGAGGTTTTGAAGACCTGGGTCGTCGTCACCCCGGATTTCTCACCAGAATTTTTGCCGTTCGCGCAGGCTGCGCAGGGTAATCACACGGTCCAGAGTTTGTTATTGATGTAGGCAAGCCACCCGAGATCGATACTTGTGAAGTGCTGGGGGTGACTTCTCTCTGCGTATATTACTTTTCGTGCAGTCCCGTGGAGAACTCGTGGCTAGCTGGAACAGCTATGGTAGAGCGAAGCGCGTCAGCATCGACCCAGTCAGCAGCCCGTTTTCCCAGCCAAACCTCGTGGAGAACCTTTCCAAGGGCTTGGTTAAAATGGATGGATATTGCAGTGATAGTGCTTGTAGGCCCTGGTGGTAGCCGAACCTTCTCTTGCAATGAAGTCTCACATATAAATGTGGTTCTGGCAAACGATTAGTTTACCGGCACGCAACAGGTCGTTCTTCTCCAGATCAGTGTGTAGCCATTCTGTGAAAATCTCCATCCCATGCGTGGCTGACCGATCAATAATTTTTTAAACACACTCTACTTGATTCGAAAACCGGGACGACAGCAGTACTCGTTTTCTCACGGTGGCTGGCGGCACTTCGGACAAATTCTATGCACTCTTTCTAATGCAAGCCAGGTCTCCTTGCAAAGTAGTAAACTGTCCACTATAGCTGATTTTGTGGGTGTAGAAGACATGAATATAGAGCAAGCTTCTCCAGCAAAATCATAGTCCCAGAGTACGCCATGAGCCTTGAAAGTTTCTCTGGGTCATGGTCCGACTTTCTGAGTGTGTACCGGGTCATAATAGTTGGTGGATATGACCGTTTTGTCTTCGTTATCTTGTGTCCCTGGCCACAGCAAGCAGGTTGTGGACTTGCCCTTTGCGTTTGTGATTGTCCCAGGACTGATCATATAAATACAAAAACACGCTTGCGGGAAAGGATATGGATTGCCTCCATTTATTTCTGGGCTTTCTACGTTTAGCCATATTTACACCGCTGCGACGATTTTGAACGTTGAGGCCATGGCTTTATCCAGCTTGGGCAGGCAGAAAGTGCCTCCATGCCTTTATTGATGTAAGCGGGGCTTACAGGGGGAACAACGGCCTTGCCGGGTTTCAGCTGTTGTTCTTCATATGTTTCCGTCGCTTTTCCTATGGCTGGTCCATTGTTCTGTTGGGGCCGGCCTTGGGCTTCTGATGCGTCTTATGTAACACAACTGCCCATGTCCTACCTTATGTCCAATAATCCATTGTCCACCTGCTCCCTATATTCATATCTCTAAAGACGGCTTCAGTTCCACCCAACAGGCCTCCGGCAAAGAGCATAGCACGGACTTTGGCGCAAACCCAGGCCTACAACTGCGCAGGGGACATCTATCGGCCTGCTTCTCATGATTCTTCAAGTAGTGCAACATAAGCAGCCTCCCGGAAGTTAGCCGGTGAAACTGCTGAAATAAAACTCCCACTCTACTTCCACATAGGGACCATGTTGATGCAGTAGCTAGGTCCAAGAACCCCAACGTCCGAGGCCTCAGATTATTTTCACGGATGCCACATAAATCTTTATAAAAGATGTCTACCTCACTAACGTCCATACAGCTGCAGCTGAAGGTAACCAAAGCAGTTTGAAAATTCAGGAACAATACAGGCGTCCTGTTGGTCACCCCCGCCCGAGCTGCAATCAGCAATGTCATTATCCGGGCTTGATACCCCCAAGGATATCATATATTTCAAGATGTAACAGCAGTTGGTACTGTTCAAAGCCGCAGTGCTTCAACTTAATCCGTCGCCTCCCTTCTTCTTCTAGTCCCACAGCTTAAAGTCAAATATAGATCCCCTTCACTCCAGTCTGCTTAATCAGCTTTGATCAATTGTCTCGTTCAACAAGACAGAGAAAACAGTAAGAGTTTTTACAGCCGACTCATTTTACACAAAAAACGACCGAAGCAACGACCGAAAATCCTGTGGACCGAAAACCCCGTGGACCGTATATCCCGAACTCTTGATCACCTCACTCATGCGAAGGCCACTCTGTGGTCTCCAGGCGATCCAAAAACAAACATCTTTTATGGGAAGTGTAGTCAGGCTCGCATATCTGAGCGGCTCTACTGGTGACAGTGTACTATCACCTCCGGTGTAGCTTTCGCTGCCATGCAGCCATCCTTATGAACCCTACCTTCAACTCATTTAGCCCCTGCGTGCAGGTCCATTTTTTCTATTTCAAGCCAAGTCACATCCGCCCCAATCTACTTCAAACACAGCTTGCTACCTTGCCCATCCCTGGCCTTTCGTCCCAGTGAGTCAGAACAAAACTGTCTCCGAACTCCGCCACCACCATAGCTACAGATTTACCAACCACAGGCCACTCCCGTCCCTTCAAGTCTAAACCAGTCTGATAGAACGAAAAATGAGATGAGGTGCGTATCCGCAAACTCCGCTGGTATATGCCGCATGAGAAGAAAATTCCTCATGACCACGAAAGTACCTAACCACTGTGCACGCTTTGCTTACTCTTCATCCTGCCAGAAGCCAATCCTTGCAAATACCAGAGTGAAATTTCGTGCCTCCTAAAGCGGAGGTTATGACATAGATGCTCCAAAACCAATTTGCTGCTCGACTACGGGTACTACTTATCATCTCTCCGCCGATCGGCGGCGGCTATTAGGTCCTAGAGAACAGTTCAGTAAGTTCAGCTGTAGCACGCTTTGGGCGCCTAACTGCCATGCCATCAGAAGGAAGCACGAGGGCTAGGATACTGTCAGGTTGCCCAGGCCTAGACAGGGCAGGTCGAGAGGCAGAGGTCGGGTTCGAGCTACGAACCTTCCGGCCAGTAAATTGGCGCTCTAACCACTGAGCCATCCCGCCCACTGAGGACAGTGCGTAATCAAAAACTTCCTTGGTTAGTGAGGCTTACTCAAGTAGCTGCGCCGCCGTCGATTTAGAGCAGTTTGGTCCCATGTCACACAACCTTTTGACGCGACTCAAATGCTCGAAAGAACACAGTAATGTGCACGTACTATACACCATTATCGTAAGCCTTTCCATTCATGAACCCACCCACTCATTGTCTTCATTTAATTTTCATATTCTAGATACCAGATGCCTGTCGGCAGATGGGACCCCGGAAGGTAGCATGTTCCAAATGGTTTCCCCACAAATTTTCTCAGAGAATGCATACTACTCCTCCATTCCGTTGCACGCCGTTTCCTACTCATCCTTCGCGCCCAGTGTTCCTAATAAGCCCTGGGGCAAGGCATTCTTCCACCTTATTTGAAACGGATGATGTCGACGTAATCGTCGCCCTGGTGCTCCAATAAACTCACCCATGTCTTCTGAAATCTAATGGAGAAAGCCATCAGCAAAACACTTCTAACGCTTCTGCATCCAGGAAACCTCCTGGTCCCTGCTCATCATGTCTTCATGCGGTTTCTCCTTTGTACCGCATATAAATCTCCCATGACACGATCTCACAGAAGCAGAGAAACTGAATGGTAGGCGCCCACTCTGTCTTTTTATCAGTTCCAGAGATTAGGCGAGATTGCACATAACAACCTCATCTGGAGTTGGACAAAGCCTGGCTTCGGAAGCCCCCTCGCCCAATAGTTGTCGGCTTTTCTCATAGACGGCGAGTCCAAATTCGAGCCAGTGTCTTCCTCGCCAACCCCTTTAATGCTCTCAGAAGCGTTTCTCATGGATCAATCTATGACCGTTCTCCTTCTCTTATCTTCTTAAACACTGTCCCTTATGTCATTGATCGAATCAAGATCGTTGCAATACCTGGCAGATGGAGACAGCCGTTTTATAGAAAGCCATTAAGATCAAGCCTTCTTCCAACAAGAGACGAAAAAAGTCTTTAAGACAATTTTTGCAACCTCAACCTCTATCATTTACAGGCACGGTCCCAGCTGTTTTGGTGCAGGCACACGAATTCCGAGCGTGCAAATTTCCTTTGATCTCTTTCCCTGGCATATACTTCCGGGCTTCTTCCTAGGCAACGAGATGGTCAGTCTTGTGCGCTGTTGCTTTCTATCCATCGTCATTCACAGCTTCCTAAAATTGCGCTGCGCCTGTGTCCGACCTCTTTTAAAACAGTGCATTCGTGTATTGAACACGTAGCCTAAGCGCAATGGATTATTCTTGGAAAATAATCAGCAAAAGGCTGCTAGGATTGTACCAATTTTTGTCCACCTACTCTATAGAGAGGTTATATCAGCGTAGCCATTTTCCTGTGGGATACCGCCTCATCCGTGCACACCAGATTGTTCAGGGCGGCCACCTTTTCACACTCCCCAGCAAAATTAATTTCTATGGTCACAACTTAAAGATCCCTTAGGTGATTTACCCGTCATCATTTTCTACAGTTTGCAGTCCCATTCTGCAACAAGCTCCCTGAAACCACGGCCCCACTTGAGAGGGCTCATAAATTCAATGAACCGCAGCTCATATATTTTACAAGCTATTTTTCCTTAGATACTTTTAAGCTGACCTCTATCTCAGATCAACCACACATGCCCGTCCTCGCCATATTGCGTCCCAGTTTCCATATATGGCACACCCCCAACCACTTCGTACTTACGTGATCTCTGTTCTCTATGCGACTGTTGCACTATACAATGAATTGTCTATCCTCTGACTACCGTTAAATCTATATGCCGATATCTAGTGCACACTCAGATAGCATCACATGTACACTTCCTGTTCCATCTAAGCCGATAGAAAACGCTCTTTTCTGGCGTTTACTGGTCCTGATATTTCTAGTTTGTTAGCTTAGTGCGGATTCAGTATTCCGAAAATAGCACCGCCTTGACACACACAGTTTACTCATCGCTGCTCCAGCGGATGGTCGCTGGTCTTCCTTCTGCTCCCACCAAAGCGGCCACACGTCTGACTTTGTTAGAGGTTGACCGGCAATACTTAAGCCTCCTAATGCTTTTATTAGTCCGGACACAAGTATTTTGTCGCTTAATACGTTGAAGTACATCGCTGGTATATTACAGCCTATTATTTTTTACTAACATCGAGATGCCCTTCACCACCAGTGGATAGAGACAGCTTTTTACATGACTTTTAGCCACTTACCCAGGCAGCAGAAAACATTGCCCGGTCCAAGCCTCCCGGATTGCTACCGTGTGTACGCTCGCTGAACAAAAAATTGGCATTATTTCGTCTCGGTTGCTCCTGTACCACCTTCGCAGGACCTAGAATTGGTGGGCACGCGGTAGTACTGGGGCTTACTTCGCAAGCGTATAAACGGATCATAAGCTTACGGCAGTGAATCCGTAGCATTCACGGGTTTTTAACCGTCTACCAGGGAAAAAAGTCGCGGCATGCTTGGTGTGGAAGTTTCATTTTGAAACCACACTTTACCTCGGTGAAATTCTTGCATCCGTTGGTTTGCACTAACGAGGGCTTTTCACTGGTTATGCGGTCCGCAAGAAAATGGTCGGTACATTTTAGTAGCCTCTGGCAAAATCAATCAGATTGCCTGATTGTTAGCGCTTCATCCTGAGCTAAGCGAATTAGGTAGGAAAGCAGGAGTTTCTTTTTGGAGCCTGGGCGAAATAGCTCCTATTAGCATACCTACTAGATTTCCGGTACAGTAGCTGTATAGGGCAAGTGTACAAACCATAACCACACCATGCTGCTGTTTGATTTAGGTGCTGCGCGCTTGGGAAATTACTCTTCCGTGGTCCAACAACCTAGAAGTAAACCACAAAGTGAATCGCGAACACTTCTGGGAGCTTGATTTCAAGTCTGCTCGCATTTTGGCCAACCCGAGCATGTAGCAGCTATGCCGGCGGGACTCCTAGCAAAAATTTTCTCATCGCCAGCTGAATCAGGCTTCCTGGTTCATTTGCTTAAATTTCGTGAACCATTACAGTAATTTTCGTACTGCACTTTCAAACTTCCTGGTTGATGATACTTAGCCCTGCTTGGTGGCGTCGACGGTGCTTAAGTAATCATGATCCTGGAAACTGAATATGCCTTGTTGGACCGTATTCTTGTGAATTATGTCCTGAAAACTCAGAACGGTCATAAAAATCAGAAGCAATTGGTTGAGCCAAGAGTTATGCATGTGCACCGGCGGTCCGCGGTAATGTTGCAAGTGCAGTGGGTGTTATTGTATACTTCTGAACCTCGACACACGGGTGGCCATATACTTGCTATATCGGAATATTTATGCGGGTAGGTAACCTTAACGCCCAACTTGGACAGTTCAGTAATTGTGTATATAAGCTCGCGGTAGATCTAGTGTCTCTGCCACAGTGTCAAACAATAGTCGTGATTTTGTTTTATCACCGACGACTAGTGGTCTCCTCATTCACAAAGACAAATCTGAGCACCAGCTGACGTGTTCCGCTTCCTGGTACCATGGAAACCGCAGAGAAAACAATAATTCATTTGTATTATAGAGCCATCACCTACTTTCAACGAGGATGACTGTCGGTCCGTTTTAAAAATCTGCACAGGTATCGACCTCGCCTCCCTCACTTGCTCGTCCGGTTCTCTGTGACACAATAAACACTTGCTCTTTTACCACAATGCTTTTGTGTTCCCTAACCGTCAAAAGACATCGGAGTCTAAAATTTTGTAAACCGCAACCCCCATAAGAGCCTAGAGTAGGTCTTCAAAGAAAATCGGCTGCTGCCCTTCTGTCCGCCTTTCGACTGCGATCACTGCAGTTACATTCGGCAGGTGGTCCGATCCTATCCAGCGCTATCCTTGAAGAAGCTTTCGCTACAATTCCTCCCTGCGCGGTTTCTATTATTAAGCTCGTATGCGAACCAGTCACATGAGGATAACTTGTAGAGGGCCAGGTTTCACGTGGAAGTGCGAGTCTTGCTTTAAAGCACGTATTAAGCCATAGGCTCGTTTAGATTTTGCAGAATAAATTGATGGATTTGGTGGGGGAACCAAGCTACATCCCACGTGAATTGGTTTTACATGATTGGCGGAGTCGCCATTCACAGCGGCTTAACAAAGCTTTCCGAATGGTGCTTCTGCGGTGGATGGCACCCACCAATATTAGGTGTACTTACTAAGCACGGCGCGCCTGTTAGTTTACACACATGCCAACCACAAGCACAACTGTAGTTAGATGTTGGCCAGCCCACTGAAATAACCTGCGGCGCAGTAGCATATAAAGCTCCAACATGGACACATTTCCATCCCTCATGAAGTGGACCTAGAGCTCAGAACGGAAAATCGGTTAGACCGTCTGAATTGGCACCCTCTTCGACTAAATGACAACTCTGGAGGTGTTTGCATTCATTTCCCATACAGAGCTCGACTCAGATTTATCAGCGGCTTGTAAAATACCCACGTGATGATTATGTTGTGGCTAAATCTATCATTGACTCAATGAGTCATTTTAAGCTTCGATTTATTGGTTAGTTGTTGCCGGTTTTCTTGTAAGTTCAATCCGCTGGCGGACCGGTTGACATAAGAGCTGCGGGCAACTGGACTAATCACGATGGATGCTAAATTCTCTAATCGTGACAAATTCTGGAGAACGGTATTCGCACGAATTTTTGACTTATGGTTTTCACTCTATCCGGGCAGACTTTGTAACGGCCAAGTTAGTGTGAAAGCTGAGCCCAAACGAGGGTTTTAATGACAAATACACTTGTTTTAGTTTAGAATTTTTTTTGCAATTTTGAGGTCGACAATACCGCGAATAGTTGGATATTGCTTTAGGACGCCATAAGGTTGGATGAACGCACATAGAACCCCAAATAATGTGCTTTATTTCCACCATCTGCCTAACTGGCAAAATAAATGTGCCTGTTCGAAGGGACCGCTCACGTATATCATGGTGACTTTGAAGTTTCCGATGGATAGGTTATCTAACACCAGCACTCCACAGGTGTCTGGGGGGGGGTGAAGTGTTAAAAAGGCATGTTTTGGAGACACCACTCACCGCAACGCAACAAAATCCATGCTGGGGCTTGAGGAACAGCGTGAGTTTTATGCGTTTAGACTAAACGACATGGTTTCTCTTACGCCATCAACATACGTGCTTGTTTTATATATGTTCTCTGTCTTCCTGCCTTTGATAAGACCCTCATACGAACCCACCAGCACGAACGATGACGTCGCTTATGTTTGAGTACCTTTGTACTCAGTAACCGACTACGTAGCTGCTTTACTGACGCTACGTATGTTAAAGTTTTACAAACGAATTTTCAACTGGGTAGACCCTCGGCTGTTATTTACCAACGTGCTATTCACTTATATCGAACACCCCGCAAAAGTGTCCCATCAAAATCTCCGGCGTTTACAACCGTCCACTGACTACATCCTTTTTCTTGCAAGAGCCTTCGGATTGTTAGCCAGGCGAAGTACAGAGTCATACTAGATCCGGCGCAGTGGCAGCTTCCTAATTGGAAGCTTGCGGCCAAACTATTCTACTTCGTTTTACCACCTGGTAAAAATGGCATTACGCGGTGTACTCGGAGTTGTTGTTGTACCCTCACAAAAATGATAGCCATATAATAAACCGTAAAAGGTTGGGTATATTCCGTTTAAAGTTAACCTGGCTGTAGCAAACAGAAGCTGACATACTCAAAACAGGTTGAAAGAATTTAACGTTGTTCGTTCGCTACACTACGCTGTTAGGAACCTCGACTATTTGCGGCCCAGTTCTGAATTTAGATATAAACTGAGATTCGAAGAGGAAATACCACGCACTCTGCTCTGTTATAAAAGACAATTTATGGACCTGACAATTATCCTATATTACTGACGGAACGTTTTGCAGCCCAACTTTTGTACGGATTTTTGTTGCTGAATTTAGAGATGATTCTGTGCATTCTGCGTCCTAACGGCGACTACCACGCCGCTTGGGCGTTTGCTCAGCAGTCCGCTGAATTGAATTGCCTATACGTTTTCAACAGTGTTTATCTGTTACCGGGTTTGATTGTCTTGTACTTATGAGCGTCGCAATTTGGCTGCGACAGTTTTTGTCACAAGTACAATCACCACCACACGAAAGCTGCTGCACAGGTGTCAGCGGGAAGGTCAGCAATCAGCCCCTACCCCAGACTACAATACTGTCCACTGGTAAAATATCTCGTATTTGTCTACCATCCACTGCCATTCGGTGTTTCAGTACCACCGGCTTAAGCAATTTGGTTTTATCAATACAGGTGCATGTCATACCTTATACAACTAAGTTGAATTGGTTTCTTTTCTTATCCAAGTTACACAAGTAATTGTGTGCTGATTTAAATTTGAGTGGCACGGTTTTACGGAACCCGAAGGCTAAACTCTCAGGGCTTCTATGCAATAACATTTGCTGTGCACACACACCTATGAGTCCGTAAATGCGTGCGAGATTGAATTGTCTGACAAGTTATCAGGAAGATGGGACCTTGAAATTGGCTTCATCGCGGGAACGTTTCGCGCCCATCCGGGAGTCATGAAAGGCAAGAAGAATCATTACGTCACACGAAGATGTGTTTTTTCCTATATCACTTTGTTTTGTTGCTTGGCTATGTATCTGTAGACATAACTGTGTAAAGCTATGAGAAACTGCAGTCAAGCTGCCTCACCATTTTAGATCATATTCATGTGGAACTTGCGTAGAGGCGAAGGCATCACTCATCACAGAACGCTTCGCTCTGCTCCGTAATGGCACTACCACAATGGTTGAAAATTCACACAGTTATGTCCCTGAAGACTCTGTGCAGCTCGCTCTCTCTGGACTAGACACGCATCTAAATTCGTTCATAATTTGGCTTTTAATTGCAGGTATGGTTGTTCATGCAGCATGTTGGTCGCACGAGCAGCGCAAGAAATACGTAAAACTTCCGTATTAACTGAGTGCCCTAAATGAGTGTGATTGTCGTTGTGCTTTCAACTGGTCTGCCACTTCACCTGCCTATATCTCATTTTCCTATGACATAGCAAGGTCCCCCATGACACCTGCTGACCCCCTCAGTTGCCTTGTTTATAGTGACCAGATTTCTCGCCCATTGAACGGTGTGTCTGACGTCTGTTTTATCGGGGCTGCGAAATTTTTAATCTCGCCGGTTTCTTAGCGAAGTCACATTCAAAGTTTGTCCTCACTTTTTATTCGCTTGGTAGTCATTTGCACCGTGGTGAACTTTATTTTCTTGTGACGTTGATTTCCACGTGATTTTGACTGTGCGTTGTCTCAAAGCGTGTTACCTCCACGGAATCTATATCACCTACTAAACACCTTGTCGCTTCCGGAGGCAAATTTTCCCTAGCTCTGCGGTTGGCGTACATTAAAAGGCGGCTGTTACATTTTGCCGAAGCATGCTGGTAAACAGTGTTCTTACTACCTTCTTCAGCTGGGTTCCAAATGAATCTCCCGCAAAACCAACTTGGTTTAAAAACGAGTGTAATTCGCCAATTTCATGCAATTTGGATTCAAGCTGAACATGAGGTTGACGGAAACTAGGGGAGTGTGCCTACCTGATGAGCCCCAAGAAAGGTGAAACCGGTCGTGGGCTGTCGAAGAATTCTCAGCAACCTCATGGGTAGTGTATTACGTCAACAGTTAATCTTCTCTCTGAAAGAAGCTAGTTACAAGTCACAAAGGATGTTTTAAAGATAAGGTCCATTTTTGTTTAGACGGCAGTCCAAAACTATATGCCTGGGTTATTCAAAAGTTTTCGCACGTATTGCGCTGAGATTGTGAAGGCGTTTCACTATTCTCCCAGGTGTATACCGCTACCTGGTTTATTTGACAATTTTGTTCTTGACCCAAACAACCTTGCAGGCCCACTTTTCCGTCAAATACGTTATAACACTGGCCGTGGTATGCCTCCAGAATGCTAAAAAATAGACAGTTAGGTGCATCAGCCATCTTTAAACGTTCTTCACATATCGTAGGACGTTTCAACCGACCAAACAATCTTCTCATTCGTACATCACGATACAGGCCTTGTAGCTAATCATCACAATTTACCGGCATTTTTCTGATTACCCGGTGCGTGGGAACCCAAGAACTTGACACCCCTACAATTTTTCAAAAGCAGGTAAACGTTGAGCAGGTCAAAAGTAATCCTAAAACCCTAGGGTACCAGCTACAGTAACTTGATATAACTCTAGGAAGACAGGTTGCCGCTGATTGCCGGAATCATTCGCTACTTACGCGGATCCTTTTCTGGGACACATCCTGTCATATTTAAGTCGACAAAATGGATGCCAGGAAACACGTGCAGGTAGGGTAGAAAGATATTCAACGGAAGTACTCTCCAGGATGTATTTTGCCATCTCCGCAGTGTGAAGCTAGTACAGTTGATGTGTACCGCATCACCAGCTGAAACGTTTCGGTCCGCAGCTGCTCCTTGCCGCTTCACACAATTGAAGGACGCATAAAATATTTGGTCCAGCGCAAACGCCATTTCAAGTGTTTTGTGACAGAAGGGACAAATACGTCTCTAAGTGACTGAACTAAAAAGGCCGCTCAATAAAGAAGAGCTTTAACGAAAATAACGCTATAGGGATCGTCCCATTACCTATCCTTTTTTCACATCTCTTATCGCGCTAAAGAGGTACGGACAGCACCACTGGAGCATTGGCGCGTAAGAGTTTTACTTTTTAGAAGGGCTGTTTTAAAGCGTTACTCATGCCGCTTGCTGTTAGCTGCAGCCCGCTAACTCCGACAAAAAATATACCACCAACTGGCCCATATATTACTACTGAGCGCCCACCAAAGCTACCAATAACAGACGGCAGGGAAATGGTGTATCGGAACTTTCGCTGCCATTGGTTTTTACGACCTCTCTTCTGAATTGATGAAAATTTGATATAAAGAAGGCGTCTGTCTGCGGGAGCTGATGAAACTTCATTAGCACCAAGACATAATGAAGCGCCTGAATTATTCTGAATCATCAGAATCTTTCCCAAATAATTCAGAAAACCTATCACTTATACACGTAGCGTAGCTGCTCAAAGGAGGTTACGCTGCTCTGAGTCAGTAGATGTAACACATAGATGTTACAATCAAAAAGTAATCCTCAGGTCTAAGTAAGCTCGGTAGCATTTTGAGAAACCTTGAGTATGGAACCCAGTGAAATAATCGGTGAGGCAGGTGGCTATCGTTAAAGTCCAGTTGCGACAAAATCAAGGATAAAGTTCTTTTGTTATAAACGAAGTGTACGGAATGTATTGCAGTTATAAAGTAGTCCATAGATAGTTTTACAAAAACTTTTAAACACTATAGAATTGGTTTGTAAAATAAATGAAACGCGTTCGTAGCCAGTTAATCATACCTTTCAAGAAGAGATGAAATTTTCTATGTCCATCTTTTAAAAGCATTACAGTTAGTTACAAAAACCGAGCAATTTCAAAACAAAGAAAAGAATGCCCACAAAGCAGTTAGGAAGTTGTCGGCTGGCTCCTAAAAAGGAAAAAGGAAACATATTAAACATAGTAATCACTAGAAATCAAAGTAGGACCATTACACTCAACAGTGAATCTTCAGACTTTTGGTAGAAGATATAATGCGCCTGTTCTAATCTAGGTTGCCTGCCGGGCCAAAGAGGTTCCATGCCTGCAGTGCCCGCTAGTGCGGTGTAATGGTGAAGCAGTAACAGGTGTGATTAACCCCAAGTAAGTGAGATATTGCACTTTCTTCGGGAGTAGGTGGGAAATCATGCCTGTTTCTGTGACTTGGATGGGCGTTTTCCGGTTGTTTGAATGTAAACTAATCTCAAGATACTAAAATAACCTTCCCAACCAATATGCTTCCCCAGAGGTGTCTTCGGAGGGGAGCTGTATTCACTCAGAAGCCTTGAGGTTTTGACAGCTCATTTTGAGTTTAGCGCATCATCTTGCATACATCATTGGAGCTCTCATCATGTGCTCCTACAATAACCAGAGGAAATTTTTTCTGGCTTCCGAACACACTCTGGCTGCAGCTGCAGTAATTACTTCCTCGTAGAACGCTTGATTTTGCGTGTTGATGTCTCCGTGGGATGTACAGCTTTACAGCGATGCTTCTCTGAAGTGATCGCTTCCAGTTATTCCGTTATTTTCCCGGTGAGAAGCCTAGACGATAGTTTCGCATCTTTTTAAAATCTAGCGCCGAATTGTCCTTTATCGCTGTACCAGTTACACACTTTTCACACTGTGACTTAAACCTGACCCCAGATTTATGCTACAAAAAACGAACGTGGTGTTAATCGATGCTCTCCCACAACAACCAGTTTAAAGTGACAATTTTGGCTTTATTTTTGTTGGCCGTAGAAAGTTGTCACTGTATGCGGCGTGTCTGTTGTGTTTATCTCTTACGAACGTATGCATTTTGGAAATAAAATAATGGCACAAGGTTGTCAATGGCACATCGCATTAAATACCTCCTGATTTAAATCGGGACTTATAAGACTGATTGGGCTTTGTTGAAAATGCACATAAGACCAAAGTCATAAAGCAACACACTGGTGCAATCATCTTTATAAAAATGACGCCCAAATGGACAAAGCAAGTGATCCTTGCGCAAAGTCTCTTGGCTGCCTGACACTACTTAGTAGGATTCTCAGTGTTCCAAAACCCTTGAAGGTGAATGCAGAACGGAGGGAAGTGACCGCGTATTTTCTTTCAAGCGCCGGTGGGCTTCTGATCCTCCGTAAACCCCAGCTGCAATGCTGAAAGTTAGGACAAGGTCCTCAATCACTCTCTACTTTGAAGAAGACGAGTTTCGCAGACAGCTGGAAGGAGTTGGCGATGATACCCCTTTTCGAAGAGACTCTCGTTGATTTTGATATTCACAGAAAATTAACTCGAATCCAGTTGTAACGGTATAATTGGCGTCACTTGTAATTCACCGGTTTATGATGGCCCACAGAGCACTGACCGGGGAGCAGCAAACGAGATTTTGGCCCAGTGTGGGTTAGGTCGACCACATCTCCACACTACCTCAGGTGCTGAAACAGTGCCATAAGTACAAGCATCATATAATGTTGATAGTTCTGCATTTGATTTTGTCGTCTGGTCCTTTTTGCTCAACATGCTTTGTTTTAAAGAAAGTGTGTGCATATCATAAGTTTTTGTGTTCATGCGTTTGCCGTGTCTAAGAGTAGATGGAAGATTCCTAAAAACCTCTCCCGCAGAGTAAAATTGGGACGACTGTCCAATCTCTTATTTTTTCAGTTTTGCAATCAAAGAAGAAACCATATAGGCTCTAAATTTTCAAAGGTTTCATAATCAATCGAGGCGAAATCATCAATGAAGTGTTGAGTGGGTAAGTTCATCCTCTCCTGAGTGTCCTCATGTAGATTCTAAACGGTATCTAATAGCTCCAAATTGACTGGTTGCTCCAGAGGTGGCTTTCGCTTAATTTGGATGCGCAGCTTGACATCCAGGTTGCGTTATTATCTCTTTTCCCTGTATTTGGTTGGTTCGTTGGGAGCCCCCAATTCGACAGTTTCATTCCCCGCTGTGGTTGGACCGTGTCCTTGTTTTGTGATCTGATTTCGTTCCACTTGATTTGTTGACTGCATGACCTTTATCTTTGTCAGCTTTCTTCCTTTGGTCCGACTGATCCTTTGGTTGCCTTTAAGCTGCTTGATTTCCGTTGTGTTTTCTGAAAACCCTTCAATATCCCACGACCGGTTTCGCCTTTCTTTGGGCGCATCAGGTGGGCATATTCCGCCAGTGTTCGTCAATTTTATGTTCTACTTGAACCTAAATTATATACTAATTTGGCCGAAGGGTTTTCAGCAACCTTATGAGTAGTGCATTACGTCTACAATTCTCTGCCCTGGCTGTGATGACAAAGTAGCCTGGCGTTGTTCGTAAACATCTCCATATGAAGTTCCTTGGGCAGCCATTATTTTGGGGTGCCTGACAAAGTCTTCGTTATTCTTTTGTCTTCGGCTCTGTTGTGTTGCAGTGCGTATTGATTAGCTGGATTTGGAGATGGACACAGCTTTGTTTGTGACAGCTGAAGTAGTCCAGAATTTGCTCTCTGAACGTTACTTTCACGTGTACTTTAGTTTTTAATTGACCACCTGTTGTCCTTGCGACGATCACATCTAGGAATGCCAATTTCCTTTTTTCCGCTGTTTCCACTGTAAAATGGATGTCGGGAAGCACGTTGTTCAGTATTTGATTCGCTCGTGACAGCTGAGGTTGGTGCGCATATATCTGAGGCCAACTTGAGACGCTAATGCGGACGGAGGCATATCTCTTAGTATCAAGGGACGTGCATGCAGCGTTACCGTGTTAGCTTGTTTTTCGGAACGTAGTCTCTGCGAGCAGAAGTGAGGGGTCTTCTGGTCTTTGGCTAATATTGCCAATAATCCATAGGTCATGTGAACTTGAGTCAACGACTGCGCAGTGCAACAACGAGAAGACCAGATTTTGGCTGTACAACAAAGACCCTAATTAAAGAACGTGCCCGGCGAACAAAAGTGCGGATACAAGTGACCAGAAGTCTAAATTGTGAAAGAGGACAAAATTCTTGTGTCCTTCTTTGTGGTTTACATTATTATATACCGTTAATCTGTTTGATTTCACTGCATTTCCTTTCTATACATTGGCTTTTGTTGACACCTAGACCTACTTCCATTGTGCTAGGTGATGGCTGCTATATGGACTGACGCTGTATAACAAACCAATTTGGGTTCAAGTAGAACATAAGGTTGACGGAAACTCGGAGACTGCGCCTACCTGATGAGCCCCAAGAAGGGCAAAACCGGTAGTGAGCTGTCGAAGAGTTTTCAGCAACCTTGTGAGTAGTTTCCTTCATGAAAATATACTGCGATACCTCAAATATCAGACCAACTGAAACATGAGGCGTCCATTGGGCAGAACATTCAGTTGAAGAATACCATAAACGAGAAATTCACTAGGGTCTCCCGTGAAAACTCAGTTGATATGCAAATGAGTGTATTCGTCGAGATAGTTGAATCCCTTTCTTGGACTTCTACGGCTGAACATGAGATAACAAGGTGGGAAGATTCATACAACCCAGTACCAGCAGGCGACGGAATCAGTAGCAGTCACCCACCTGTGTCTACCAAGGCTGCGTCTAAACTGTGTCATTTACTCAGAACTCATTCTGAGAACTCGGCAGTTTTTGGTAAAGGCACGCATTGTTTGTCAACAAATCCTCCTGGATAGCCCAAAAGTTGTAAGAGAAACCGAAGCAGAAACGTAAATCTGCTTGACGTCACTTTACTCGCAGGGTGAATGCAACGGATGGCGATATAGTTCAGATTGACATGAAAGCCAACGGCTCAAATGCCGGTCAATATTTACATGCTCAAAGGTCCTATTTTACACACGTAATATGGAGTTACTTACAATATCTCACGTGGTGACTGGAACAGGAGCTCACCTAAGGAACAGTCTGCCTGAATTTATTTAAATTCTATGACCTACTGACCCCCGTGTCACCTTCAAAAGAGACAACTCTCCAAAACTATTACTTCTGCTTAGTCTATGGCCGATTTCTCAACGGATAACTTTATAAGACTAGCATACCTAAATATCATGACATTTCGGATTTATGCGCAAATCACCAGGCGCTGCCACAGAAAACACAACTCAGACTCAAAGCCAAACATCAGCAACTTACTGTCCGTAAGCTCCGTAAAGGTAGAATTCACACATATGTATGCAACTAAAAAACGAGCGAAAACGGGTACGGTTTTATCCTCGATAAGGTCATGCAACAGACCTACTCTACTGAGAAGCCTGAACAGCACGTTGAAAAGCAAGCAGCCAACCCTTCAAACTTGTCACCATTTTTACCCTTCTGAGGTAAACTATAGAACAAATCCAGCCTCCTACAGACTTTTGGAACATTGGGCTCGGACAACTAATGCCCCTTGACCGCTGCAGCATCTCCATTCCAGAATGTATTTATCACGGATTAAGCCTGTTTGCTATGTAGTTAACACCGTGTTTCCATTTGATCCAACGCTTGAAGAAACTGAAACTAATTGAAAGGAACAGCCTGAAATCTGTTGACAACTAAGTGATAAAAAACTGAGCGGTATACACATAAAAGTGCATATTATACTCGAATGCTTTCTGCAGAAATTGATTTCAAATTTTGATCTTCTTTCCTCTGTAAGCAGTCCCTTTCCGGGGACCAGGCCAGCAAAGAGATCACCTTCATAAGAAACGCGTTATGTTGGTTCCTTTCTGTTAGTTGCTCTAAAGGAAGACTGCACGCCACTAGCGTTGATTATTACGTGGTAAGTTAGCATTCGTGTGCCTATCGACGTGTGCTACAAGTCAATTTATGTTTTCGTTTGAACTTACTTTGCGTGGGCCCCGTAGTAGTTCCAGTACCAGCTGAAGGAGTTATTGAACAATAAAAACACAACTTTGCACGATGAGCCGTTTGGTGGAATTGTGTTACAAATCTACTCTGCTTAAAACATTTGGGCAAGCCGTACTGGAAAGCTAGAAGAGTGCTACTCCCTCCTGATCCAGGTAGTTTGACCATTAGGGTGTGGGGCCCAAATGCGTTGCTGAAAATCTGTGACGGCACATCAAATATCAGGCAAATCATACTACGCTGTGATGAGCCAAGTGCACATGACAATCAACCGGAACCAAGTTGCATTCATGCCTAGGACTAGGGAGCTTCACACCTTCCCTATATTTTGAGTAGTTCATGGAGCTTTTTGGTCTGACCACCATCCACTAATGACTGGCTGGTATGTATGCCAGAGCACATCTCACTGTTACCTGTCAGTTTTGAGGTTCTCTTAGATGCGCATCCATTTTTTAGACAATGTCCTTAAACAACTACCAGAAATCTGTTTCAGCTGTGAGGAATTGTACACAAGGCAAATCAGCTCTAAAATATCAAAATAAAAACTAAATTTCCCCATAATATACCCCACCCTACGTAACACTTAAATAGTGGCAAAATAAGAGAATAGCATTGGTCCACCACTTCACAGGAAGCACCACTTTTTCTGGTTCTGGCTAATTCATGGGAGATTGTAGAGGATGAATATCCACGAGGAAATAACTTTTTCCCTGATTGCTATGAGTCCACATAGAATATGATTCTGGCGACCTAGTGTCAAATAGTACAAGTGACGGATTGCACTAGGAGACCGGTTTGATTGTAGACGTCCGTTTCTATAAGACCCGTAGAAGACGACCAATGGAAGAATGCCATGCAACTAATAAGAATTTATAACGGGCCATTGTGACCATACACATTTCTACCAAGATTGTTGTGTGTTAATAAGTCTATGTGAAAGAGGCAAGCAAATCCAGGGTTAGGAGCTTTCACGTGACTAGAGCGAACTATGAGGTCAGAAATATCCTCAGAATTTTGTCAGCAAGAGGTATCTGACAAGTATACAAAGAGGATTTAGTTAGCGCAACCCCTTGTCGCACTCGTTTTTGTAGAACTGCTAGGTTTATGTTTACATCTGCCGTAAATTCTGAAAGCCTCAAAATTATTCATGCTAAAACTGTGATAACGTTTAACAAAGCTGCCAGTACATTCTTAAGACATGTGGCATCCAGGGATTCCTTGGACGACCTGCTGTACGCACGAGTATAGGCCAGAAACTTAAGGGAACCCGGTATCAGTTTTAAGGTAACCCCCACAAAACGAGCCACTCTCAGCTGGAGTTCGTGTATCAGGTTAGAGCAAATTCCTTGAAACAGTTGTATCACTGCACTCACGTTCGTCTTGTTGATGATCATTTTGCTGCTGCTCATTCCGCTATTTGGGGAGTGATCATCCGAAGCAATTTGGTTAAATATATGGAAATGTCACTGGCCCTGCCATAGGCAGACCTATCGCTTGAGTTGTTCACCCTTTCCTTGACACCTCAATCCAGCCACTGTAACCTTTAGGAGCTCTCCTGTGGTTTTTCAATTAAATGGATGTGGTTGTGATTGAACCCAATATTTATGGAAGTGAACATGGATATGACTACTTAAATGGGTGGGGTGATTTCTTTTCAAAAGATGAACCGATCTGATGTCACTCAAGTAAGATATTTTTCAAAAGGTTTTCGACGAAGCACTGTGCCAGCTACTCCTGTATAGGAATCAAGATTATGCTAAGGGAATAGGGGTACACTCAGTACACGCCGGAGGAGATGTATTCGATCTGTGAGTTTACGGGAAAAGTCTGGCGTGTTATTGAGTTTTTTATACCCATATTCAGTGCGAGAACTGTCGCGCTACATAAAGTGAGTTTCCTTACAAAGTACGTTTCACTTCGGTGAAACACTGTGATGTATATTCCGAGTACTTTAGCTTCAGCGCTACCTGGAGGTAGAATGAAAGTGAGGATTCACAGTAAGAGCTTCTTTGGAGCATGAGTCAGCACCATTGAGATTACTTCTTTAAACCGAGCCTACATGCTAACTATCGTTACTCAAAACCGTTTAATTTGTCCAAGACTGATGCTTGAACAATTGGATTGGGCCTTAATCCTATGGTTCTCATGGCCTCTTCCCCTTTGTTCAATGAAATTGGTGTACGCTGACTCCCAACACCATCTGTTTTTGAAATATTCGGCTCGTATGTGAGTGTAATCCGCAGTTTCAGTTTTGACAATGTTTGGAGATACTAGGCAAGATACGATCGAACGCAAGGAAACCACTATGTACAAAAGGGTCAAATGACTGCTTGCCCTAGATCCCGGAGAGTCGTTATGCAACTGAAGCACTAAGTGCCTCTGGGCTGAACACAATCTTGCCAACTGCTCTGTTCATTATTGGTGCTTTCGATACCTACTTACTTTTTGAACGTGTGACTGCTGGCTGTAAACATCTTTTTGTTGCTTTGTGGCGCGTTTAGATGACATTTAGTTTACGGCTTTTACGCAACTCCAAAAGCACCGCTCGCGTCCGTTTTTTTCAGACCCAATAAACAAAGTTGTCTGCTCTGGCATTAATTTTAATGTCTGATGCAGTGAAATTTGCAATTAAAAATTAGGCCCCGCTATGGAATAATTCATAAGCCATAACAAACGCGCGATCTACACAAATGTGTATTATTAAAAGGTACCGTGGCTAATGTTTGGCATTTTAAAACCTGGACCTCAGGCAAATGCGGCTGAATGACCCCAATTACGACAGACTCTAAACATAGCCCTACTGAAAATCCCACGGAAGCAGACAATTTCGTCAATGCAAAACATTCAGTTGGTTAATGCAATGTTATGATATCCCTCCTTATGGAGGGTTGGTCTGAAATTACTCATTTTTTCTTACTCCATCCTCAGCACGCGTCAAAAGCAAGGTCCCCGTTGTCTGGGCACGCCTCTTCCTCGATTATTTTGAACCATATGTCGGAAACGTCTTGAGAAATATCCGAACTTCTCACGATTCTTGTAAATTGGCTCAAATATTGCAGCATCTGAACGGCGCTTCGCTGTTTTTATTCGTGTGTGCCCCATTGTTCACCTATCCCTCGTCTGTATGACCAATAATCCGGTCACCTTTGATGAGTTCCTGAAGGTCACGTAAATTCTCACCGGGATGGCCTTCACTTCAGTCCTGCTATGTGTTATTTTCCACAAAATAGTAAAGGGAAATCTCTACGAAGGCCAGTTAGAAACATATATTTTGTATCCAGAAGACCACTTGGTGTTCGGTCCACGGAACGTCCAAACTTGACCGCGTCAAATCAAGATTTGTATTGCGGTGCTCTCATACTTTCCTTTTTATATGAGTAATCCTTTCTAAATTTATATTTTGAAAGTACTAATGTACTAAAACGAAAACGTTATCTTCTACTTTTCCTGGGTTGGCGCAACAACGCCAAAAATCCCTGAGTGCGGAGATACTCATGTACTACTATCAGCGGCCTTGTCTTCTTGAGTTTCAACTAGTCCCTCAGACGTGGTCATTTTTACGATAAAAAGTGGAAGTTAATATGAAGGAGGTAGAACAGTATTTACTGTATAAAAAGACTTCTTCCAAAAGGGTGCACAACCTTTAGGAGAGTCAAAAGGGCCACTTTGTAGTAGTGGAGGTAGTGGATTACTTTTCGAGAAATTATTTTGTTTGGTTCTCCTACAAAACAGTGCCTATACATTTATCACTCCCTAGATGCGCGGCGTTTATAACTAGACAAAATATTTGTTTCTGAGGTATGTTTACAGGATTAAGTAAAGTGGGGTTGTTTTTAATTGAACAATTAATAAATAAACAGTGAAAAACACAAGAGAATACATTTTAGGCTGCTACAGAAAGAGTATTCATTTCTCAACTAGTGAGCGAAATACAGTGAAGCTCACATTTGACTTTGTACATTTGTGGTTAATTTGGAAGCCCTCACTCTGGTTCCTCCATGCATCAGAGCAAGTATTATTTTTTCATATCAACGTAAACCTTCTGATGCGCAAAATTTGGTGGAATCTTCCTTAAAGTCATTTTAAAATTATTATCCGATTTATCGTGATCGACAATCGGAGTGAAGTGTCTCTTAACTGTTTCTTGAAGACATCTCACTTTTAAGTCATGAACTCTGTAGGTAGCTAACCCATTTCAATCGCACCAGCGACGTACCCCACAAAGGAGTAATAGTCAATCTTGTGAAAGGTGAAAATCAGAAATGCAGCCTGAAACCGTTGAGTTCCTTGTTGTTTTTGTCATTAAAACTTTCGGCATGCAAAGTGGCTGAAAGAAATTTCAAGTTTCTTTGTGACTCAGGTACATCTGCGCGGTGACTTATGCTACTGACGTAATACACTACTCGTAAGGTTGCTGAAACTTTTCGACAGCCCACGACCGATTTTGTCTTTCTTGGGGCTCATCAGGTAGGCGCAGTCCCCGAGGTTTCGTCCACCTTATGTTCTATTTGAACCCAGATTGGACAGATTTCGACAAATACACTCATTTGCATATCAGTTTGGGTTCATGTAGAACATAAAGTTGACAGAAACTCGGGGAACTCGCCTACCTGATGAGCACCAAATAGGACGAAACCGGTCGAAGGCTGTCGAGGAGCCTCCAGCAACCCTATGAGTGGTGCATTATGTCTATGCAATGTATCACAATATCTCGAATATCCTACCAACTGGAACATGAGGCGACCTGGTGCAGCACACTCAACTGCTTAACATAAAAAACGAGAGATTCAACTGGGTTCCAGGTGAGTCCCCCATCAAAACCAAACTGATATACAAATGAGTATATATATATATATATATATAATAAAATAGGGCTTCAAAAGTTTCTGTTGCAAACAATAAGACTGTCGTTAAAGTCACACCCAAAGTAAGGCATAAAAACCAGTGCGACACATGTGCAATCAATTTTTATGGAAACAAGCTAAATTGGCAATACACCACGATATATGCCCCCACGTGATGATTCTTCGTGTGCCACCAGCCGTTAAAAGTGGTAGCAACACCGTACTACTATATTCTGGTACATTGTGAGCAAATACTTTGCATAAAACCTATCTCCCCTGGTAAGGAGTTCACTGACTTGTCGTAGAGTTCCTTTCTGGCATTTTTCTTGTGACTGGTCTTTGTGAGGCTGCACAAAATATCAAAAAAATTGTGCGTAGATGCAGAGTAGAACGTTTTGGTGTTCAAGAGATGCATAGCTGTGACAAGTTATTCAAAACTGTTATAAAAATTGAGAAATTATTCTACAGATTCAGGTCGGTATGCCAACGGTCCAAGGCCAGCTCTATTGCACTAGTTAAGGGTAAAATTCTCTATGAGCAATGAAGCGCTCTAAGCAAGAACTTGTGACCTACATATCTCACTGAACATTCGTCAATTATGTACAACGGTTGTTTTTTCGAGGTACACGGGTTCAGTCAGCCTCAATTTTACCCACAAAGAGTAACTTCGTTCAATCTTTTGGGAAATTGTGTGGGAGAATATCTCTCCTTTAATTAAGTCGGGCTAAGTAAAAAGAGTGGGAGAAAGACAGTCTATTTGTTATATGCGTACATTTTCCGGAGGAAACGGGACTGTGACTCTATCTGACTAGTGGAATACTCGGGTATCATAGACAAATTTGGCGCCACTGAAATTACCATATGCATGACAACAATGGAAAGCGCTGTTGTTCAGCGCTACGCTGTTCATACGAAAATCCTGATAATATTCTAGCCGTTGCATCTTATAGAGTTCGGAGATTTTTTAGATAAAATGTGACGGTTTATGAGCACTGGAAGTTTGGACATACGAAACCATATGGTATCAAATTTAGACTCACGAAACTAGGCGTTTGTTAACTTTTTCGTAATTCCTTAGCCAGCGTTGTCTCACTCGTTACATCCGTAGTTGCTGTAAAGCGATACATCTGAGATCATCAAAACATTTTGATTCAAAGTCTTAAGTTACGTTGCCAAGCCGTTGACTTTTGTTGAGCTGGGCAACTAAGTTTTGGGTGCTCCATCATCAGTCGAGGTGGCATCGTGAATGCGTCATTGTGAGGCGAGGCTGCACAGTGTGTTAGTGGAAGTATCACTTTTGGAAGTATCCTAATTGCCACTCTGTAGCTTAGATTTATGTACATCGGAATTTCTGGTCCTCGGCCATTTGCTTGTCACCGTCATTACTGTGTTCATCCACTCTTCTGGGATGCAATCCCAGAACTGTAGTATGGTGAGGCTAGCTACCAGGTTGGTGCGCAGAAGAAATGGGGAATGGGCTGAATTGCTACATTCCAAAAAAAAAACAATTGTTACTGATCCAGTTCTGCCGATGGAAGTTTTGTACTCGGAGAGAGAGATCAAGATACGTTGTGCACCACTGCCATGTCAACATTTTTTTCGGAGTTACTGTTGCTTCCTTTTTCATAGGCCCCATTCAAAGATGTGACAGCATCTAAAGCGACTGTGTTGGTTCTGTTAGTCCACCACCAAGTTGTGTTTTTGCGTCGTCAATCATCAAGTACAGGAGATTTTCAATAAACTGTTGACAGTAGCACGTTGTAATAGCAATGTTGATAATACCGACTACCAGCGTTCGCTGTATGTAAGAAGCATACATGGATGTTGATTTCTAAAGAATAATGATCGGATTCTTGTTGTTTTATCACAGAATGTTTGGCAATGCTGCTACGGATGTTGTACGGCTAAGACACTATTTATCACCAAGGAAAACCACTTGCTCTCCAAAGAAATTAGCCAAATCCAGTGTGCAGCGCACCTATAGGTCAGCTGACTCCACGGAAAAAGAAAGATAGAGGAAAGTGTGGGAATTCATTGTTGGAATATTCCAGCTCTGCTTCTGCTTGCTTTTACTCAACTGGGTGTATACCAGGTAACAAGGACTATCAGAGTTAATGTGGTACAAACACTCTAAACTAAACTGGAAGGATTTGTGTGACGCTGCTGAGCTAATTCTTGTAGATTTCACCGCAAGCGTGCCCTCTGAATCCCATTCGCTACATGTATCACCAACACAGTATATGGTGATTCATATGTCGGTGTTCTTTAACTAAAAATCTGTAGTTAACTACAAAGTACAGCATGATGTACTTGCATGTCATTTTATTTTACTTCATCGGGCACAGCTTCATTATCTTGGAAACGTTGATTGAGGTAACACTTTCCCGTTTAGATAACTTGTCTCCGGATAAACAAGGGTGAGCTAAGGTAAATAAGGCGCTGTGGTCGCTTCATGATGAACATAATGGAAGTTGCGCAGACACTCTATTTGAGTTGCAATAGTCCGAATGTAGACTACGAAGAGTGATCTTTTTCAAGCATCGCTACTTTAGGGGATCGTCAGCACGCCATGGTGCGATTAGAGCATTAACGAGCTCAAAATTGACCTGTTTCTCGTACTACTATCTATTTGCCGCAGAAGTTTTTAGTGTGTGATATAATTTTAACAAAAAAATAGTTCAACCCACAAATGAACCAATGGCTCATAAAATCAATCGATGTTGCTAGATAGGTAGCAAGTTTTAGGAATTGATTTTCATGAACGCACTTGTGTTTCCAGCTGGTGTCAATAAACTGAGTGCAGTAATGTGCACGCCAAATATAACGGGACACCCAGATATTTTATCTTAAAGGCTGAATTTTATTTTTTCAAAAATATTATTCATGGATAGCTATGCCCTTGGTCCACTAGCGGGTAATTCATCTATGACGGTCAGATCGCACCTGGTTATAATATCTTCCAAGAAACGTACTTACAGCTTGTCGACAGTGTAACCTAAGGGAATAGAACTGTCAGAGACAGTCAGCCACCTATTGTTTATAAGTTTGCCGGAATGAAGTGAAGCTTTAAGGCCATTCGACTGAGGATGAACCGACTAACTGCCACCTCCGCTAAACCACAGAATGTATAACTCCTTTCTCCTAAGAAGAAAAGTTTCTGGTTCAATGAAATTGTCTGTTTGTCTGCCTTGTGCTCTACTGCGCATCGGTTAGGTATGGTCTGTGTTTTTAAGTAGTGAAGTGAAATTAGGCGGCACAAGTAAAAATGTGCCGTAACTTGTGTTTGAATGACCTATTGAAGTCCATGACGGCCGTGCCATAGTATCTCTCAAGCCGAAGATTTAAAGGTGCAAGTAGTCTGACAAGGCCACGGAAGGCTCTTAGTAAAGAAAGAATAAATTAAGCGACGAGACTTGCTTTGTAGGAATGCGCAGAGCACCTTCAAAAGTATGCCAACGGTGGGTGGTCCGCGTGCATTTTTTGAGGGTAGTGTACACACATCAAGTCGTTATCTTAGTAGCTATCATTTCGCCCATCAGGTACAGACGAGATTAGAAATCATGCAACTGCGCTTTCCTGTTACTTCGGCTGATAAGTGATTTTATATCCTCATGTTCAACAATTCATGTTTATTCATGTTCACACTTCCGGTTCCACATACGTCGCTGTTACACCTACCTACACGGTGTCTAGGCGGTGGTGGCCACAGACTGATTCAACTGATGGGCTCCTTTCATGATTCACTATCTTGTGTGCGGTGATCTTGTTTTTCACGCGCCAATAAACGTCCGTTCTCGCCGTGTTATGTGTAGGACACAAGATGGGGCTAAAAATAAACGCTGGTTAGTGACATGATGCCTGAACGTCCATTCTTTTCAGCTCTTAGTCCTGTAATGATTCACAAATTCCGACGATTCCTACAATTACTTGCATTATACTTAGTCCAGCCCATTCGGAAGCGCCATTTTTAACGGTTACGTTTAATCAGTTCTGTGTGTGTAAATGAGGTCCGGTTTAAGCACCCCTTAAATGCTGATGACTCACACAAAGGAATTAAAAGCCAGTTTTTGGCTGACGAGTAGAAGGTCGGTTGAGAGGTAGTTGAGCCATTTTAAATTTTTGTTTGATGCAGTTTAACTTGCGCAACAATGGTTCCTATGGTGTCTATAAATAAACCAACTCGGTCATAAAAGCACTATGCTTTCAACCATGTTCGATGTTTAGACTGAGAGGGCACGAAGTTATTTTCACACGTTTTTGCCAATACTGTAAATTGCTATGTCTTTAATAGCGGACCTTAGAAAGAACCAGACCAAACAAGGAGAACAAATAGCCCACAAGCAGCTTTAATTAGGAGATTCCAACTGGTCAAGTTTTGAGAAGTATGTTACTTGCAAGTCTTTGATACGCATACAAAAATAGTTAACGCACATCCCAGATCACTCATAATTTGACTGATTAACTAGAATAAAGAATCTTTGGGCAAAATGTACGTTAACCTACAGCCAGTGGAATTAGCCGATATTAATGGTGAGAGTAAGGGAGGCATTGTTGAAATATCAACTGGAAATACAAGCTGGAAGGTTACCCGGTACAGGCAGCGGCATCCAACTTGGCTCTGCGTTGTAGCCGTTCAGCAGTGCACAGAATTCTAGTGGCTTAACCACTACTGACCGGCGAATCCGACCAAAGCGCATTGATGTATGTTCGAAAACCACATAAACTTACCACGACTGAGTCCAAGTCAGATGTCTCAGATTACGCAAATCCCTTTGTCCTTTGGGCTGAAGAAAGTGCCTCAGCCGACACAGTGAACAGTATGGACAAGGGATACTATACAGTTCCGCTGCTAATGGCATCAATAATAGGCCACAATAAAGCGGGCTTTCAGGGAGAAATTGATGTATAGTTGCGGTATATAAGGTAAACCCTGCATTCAGCAAAGACGGGACAAAATCAAAATTCCAGTGAGGTTTGCACCGGTAGGTAATTTAATCACAGGCATAGTTTGACTCTGCTAGCATACGATCCACACCCACCCAGAAAATATCCGAGCTTCCCGCAAATCACAGACAATCAGCTTATGTTCGGAAGGTCTGAAGCGTCCGTGGTGTCACCTGACTAGGCAGTTTCGAAAGGCAGATCACTCAGTCGAGGAAATCAAGCCAGACACTAGATCGTTGTTTCAATTGTCCGGCTTAAGAACAAGCATCGCCCAAACAAAAGCGTGTCGACCTGATTAGGCGTGATAATACATGTGAGTCCATTTGATATAGACCAATCAAAAATGAACTGACAGAGGGCTGTTCATTTGAAATGACTTAGAAACACACTAATAAACTTGACTGACTGACCGAATCGAAGTGCGGCAATCTATCATATACACCAGTTGAATTGAAATTATAAATTATAGGACTATTTAGGAGGATTCGCAATAAGTTGGATAATACACGCACAGCAAGGCCGGAAAAGACAAACATCTTCCTATGGATCAAGCATTTTCATCCCAAACTGGATATGAATTACGAAAGAAGAGGAACTCATACCACGAGATACACACAGATATAAGCAAAAATTACACTTACATTTTGGAGACGGAGTAGTTGTATTCGCCGAATTGGTCATCAATGTGGTCGCTAGAAGCATGAATACGTAGTCCGAATAAGGTAGCAAGCATTGATTTAGAGTCTATATTCTCGCGGTTAGATTAACTCGTTGTACGCAAATACACCAAAGTGAAAGCATGCGTATTTTGGACTTTTGGACCTTTCCTACTCGGAAATAATATTCACAGCCTGATTTATCCTAGAATACCAGATTCAATTCGACCTGAATAGACGCACAAAGTAAGAACGTAAAGGCAGCAGGCATGCCCTGAAATTGACCATTTGCTAGAAAGTACCCTTATTCGACATGGTTACCACACTATGTGCGAAGTGATCCAGTATTCTTGTTCACAAAAACTGTAAGGTATGTATATCTTTTTAGCGCTTCAGCTATCCGCCTAGAGGATAATTGCTAGGAATGATGTGACGCGGCTACTATAAATATATATGGCAACGGACTAATGCCAAAGTTTCTGCTCAGGTCTCAAAGGTCTCAACTAAATCTGAAAAATATATTGGATTTCGGTTTTTAACGGTATAAATGAAACCGTTGTGCTCAGTAAGAATTTCCCAGCGAGGCATGCTGAAATTCAACTCTTTTACACAGCAATTAGTCCGCCAAACAGAGCTCTTCTTAGACCGCGTAGATAAATTTTACCTAAGGACGTAAATTCTAGCAGAAATATACTGGAGTAATGGTAAACCGACTGAACATTTAGGTGAATAAATAACATTTTGAGACATGTTTCTTTTCAGAAGCAAACTCTGGAGTTTATAGTTTGCGCTGAGAATAAGCAAGCATACACAAATTTTACCTTGGGACTATGTTAACACCACAGGAATATCCACAAAGAAATATGTTAGACGATAATTAACTGAATACCTATCCAGTTGTTTACATCAAATAAGTACCAAGGTAAAGTAAATCCATTCACATAATGTGATTATGGAAAGCAGACGGCTAATTTACTGGCATGGGAATGTGCTGTTGAAGTTTCGGAAGTTGTTTTGCTATTGGTACAAACGTTAACTGATGCTTCAATATAAGAACAAATTTGCATGTGACTGAGTACTGCGTTCAGAGAAGCCGTGACCATCCTTTTTTCCGCTTCTGGTGATAAGATTTCGTGATTCCGTTTAGATGGAAACTCAGAAGTGAAAGATGAGTTTGCTCAAAGCAAACAGCTTAGCCTCACTTTCCCGGTTGGCAAATCTGGAGGCTTGTCTGAAAAAAACATGACTGATAGACTACGGCGAGTTAGTGTCTGGTCTCAGCTGATTTAGAATGCGTGTTCATCATGGCATTCACAGAGATGAACGAGGGGAAATAACTTTGAAATTTATAGTTTGTTTTTACATGTGTCCAAAACAACTACGCTGTGATGCTTGGTGTGCTTACCAGAGCAACAACGGTTGACCATAATTCTTAGCTTTGTCGAAAACAGTTCTTGTCGGTTCTATGTGGGCTGTTCATGTGAATGCTTGGTAATGAAGCAACTTCACTTCAGTTTAAACGGAAATTATTGTACTGTTAGAAGAACACGTTTAGACATTCTCGAAAGAAGCTGTCCAGTAAAATGAACTTGAGTCTGGAAATGCTCACTTAATTCTCGAAGGATATGTGGACGACATGGACGATGTCGATAAGGAACTAGCTATGAACAAAGGTTAAAATGCATGGTCACATCGAATGTCCAATAAACGTACGTGGAACTAGTGACCAGACACCAATATTCGCATCTGATAAACTTAAATCCTCGAACACCCTTTTTATACGTGAAACTTGCACCGAATAGGATTTATTGCTTTCCAGAACTAGTTGGACCAACTTATTACTGATCTTACTGAGAAGACTGAGGACCATAGTAGTTCATTTTGGACGTTTTATTCAGACAAACCAAGCTGTAGGATAATGTCAACTTCACTTGAATTAAAACCATGAAGAATAGTTGCACGAGTGGGAATCGACGAAATGTTACGAAGTTTAATAAATAAAAAAGTAAGAGCTCAGATTCACAATATTGTCCTGCAGGCTCAGTACATTTGCTCCGTTTCGCAGTTGTCAGTGGTGAGCTCTATACTGCTATCATGCCAAGCTACTAAAACAGTCAAATCGAATTAAGTAATATCTGTCGATGTCAGCGTTAGATTATCAAACGTTTACTGAAAAGCAGAGAAACATCATTGTTGAAGACAGAGAATCCTGCTGATGTGGCGCTTAATTTTAGAGAAGTAAACATGTGGATCGTGAAACATCACAAAACCTCTTCTGTCCAGTTGTGTAGAGAACTGTTTTTCTTCAGTAGTAGAATGCAATGCGAAGAATTACATGACTCAAAATATCTACCCCTAGGGTGTTCCTGATTAGGGAAACGCTATAGTATAGTTAGCAGTCGGTGAGAGTAATGTACCTACTCTTTCAATTTCGCCACCAGTTTTGTAATGCGACTTCCTAACAATTGGGTTCTACAAGTATCCGAAAACTGGCAGATAAAATATGCTAACACAAGACTCTTTCTGAGTAGCAGTCGGAAGAAGCGGACAACAGCACTTTGGTATCCCATATAGCGCAGCAGCATCCTCCATATTAAGGAATTCACAAGTCTAGTTTTCTGAAAGACGGAAAAACTCAAAAAGTTTTGGATAATAGTGTCAACCCTGTTCATCTGGGATATTGTGTGGTATAAAACAGTTTTTTACGTAACTCAACCATAACAGACTCGCATCTACTTTCTGATGTTCAAAACCCGGCAACCTACCAGCCGAGGAGCTCATACTAGTACCATGATTCCGATCACAAATGATGCCACTTCAGTGCCAATCCCAAGAACACTTCCGTGAGTTTTGGGTAATTTAGTTGCTGATGCGAACTCAAGTTCACTGAGCCTTAGTGCTTTACAAACTAATGCGGGTCAGCACAGAGAAATCGGTCAAACTCAATAAGTCGAATTCAATGATGCAGTCACCCGTGAAAACGACATTGGGTGAGCTGTTCTGGTAAAACTTAGACGGGGAACTACATCGCCGCACGAGCTGTTTATAAATAACCAGCCACCGGAAAAAAAGATCTGAGGATCGGACCATCACAAAGGAGAGAGTTAGCCTGGATTCAGGTGAGTCTCTCGCGAAAACCGAATTAGTATCTAGATGAGTGTATTCGTCGCACTTAAGTCGCACTTAAGTTACAAGTAGAACATAAGGTTGACGGAAATTCGGGTACTGCGTCTACCCGGTGAGCTCCATGGAGGGCAAAACCGGTATTGAGCTGTCGAAGAATTTTCATCAACCTTATGGGTAGTTTGTCACATCTATACAAGAGCTGAGAACTTTAAAGTGAATCATATGTGCATTAGCTGCGGTTACCAGCGAGGATTAATTTCGTGGTTTAACCTTGTATAGAGGGAGAAATGAACGAAGACTGAGTGCTCCATTTATTCAAATTTGGTAAATAGCACATAGTAAATCAGCAGGTAATCAACACCAGCTTTTTATCTCCATCTACAGAGCCAGAACATCCAAACATTCAATGTTTGTCCCCTTTAAGTGGATCACTGCACCATCAAAAGGGTAGATATGCTATACCATTTACGCAACCACCGAAACAAACATGCAGCAAGCATGGCTTTGGAATATGAGTTTTGCGTTAGGTGACCGAGTGCAGAAGAAGGACGATAAAGCCTGAGAGGGAAGTTTTAGTGCAGGATCATCCGGGACCGGGAGGACAAGTGAGACTCTGAAATGGATACCCGCATACCGGGAAGTACAAAAGAGATCCTCACTTTAAGTCCTATACGTAGTGATTACGTGTGAACAGCAGAAGTTGTAAAAAAAACTTGTTGCCACACGAGTGTTTTTTGGATGGCCTCCTCGTTTCCCGATTTTTTAAATTTGAGTTAGTCTACATCAAACTTGGGAATTCACAACGTGAGTTTCAATCGCTTGTCAGTGGTTTTTTCCCTGTCGTGCCGCGCTCAAACCTCGGCCGTCTGACGCGCTAGATTATCAGTTACCAGTACCGAAGCAGTACACAAGGAAAGTACCTATATTTCCAACCCTGAGCATCCAAAGAAGTTCACAGATGAGTGGTGTCATTTCGCATTTATAGTGAGGATCAGTAACTCTCATTGTGTCCCTACTCATTGTGCCAACGTGTCCAAAGAAACCAACCGCGCACTGAAGATGTCTCCTTGTATGGTGATGAAAAGTTTGCAAGCCAGTTGCCAAGCTTGGCGAACAGATCAACAGCCACTTGGTCAATAAACCCACCCGAGCCACCAATATTCAGACATATTGTCTACTGTCAGTAATCAAATATACAACGTCCAATACCATAATTCTGCTATTGAGAACTTAAAGATACGCAAAACATTAGACGAGTTGCACTGAACGATAGGCAAATCCAGGGTTGGCTCATGTCTTTATCGAGTAAATGTCACAGAAAACAACTGGGTTCCCTTCACATACTATGACAAAAGGCAACAGAAAGCGAACGTACAAGAGATGGAACTTGTGACTGATATTTTCGAGGTTGATGTACTATTTGCTGCTTAACGTAAAAAGAAGGGATTCAAGTATTCGGTGGTGATTTCTACAGAACACCTTCCTAGCACAAATCAGAGTTTCTTTAGGACAAAATACCTCTTTTAACTGGTTCATGTACCTGCCATTCCAGGTACTTTGACAGGACACTTGGGGATTAGAATCAGATGGTAAATAAAAAAGGCCCAGAAATCTAAAGCACTCTCTCCAGACAGGCACTCCAAACAAGTAGATATAATTACACACCGGACATTTTAAACCAGCAACTGCTTTTAAAAGCCTTCTTGAGTCAAGGCAGAGGCATGAGGTTTTCATCAGAGTGATACATCAATTTAGCTCCCTCGTTTTGTGTCGAAAAACAGCTTTTGGCTTATGTCACACTGGCTTGGTAGATGGGAAAAATTCATTTTCATTTAGCCGCAATTTCCGCAGAGTTACTCTTATTGCTCCTTACACTTACCTCGTCTTGAGTTTAGTATGTTTTCGGCCAACCTGATTTTAGTTCTGATCGGCTTTTGTGCACGTATCGTTGGTTACAATGCCACGTATGTTTCACCGATTCCACCGATTAATTTGATCAATCAGGACAACATTCGAATGACCGGCCTACTGCACTTTGGCGATTTACGCTCTGCTATTTACTGGTCAAACATAAGAGTGTGGGAATAAGGGCTTAGATGCGATCGCAATTTCCATGGATAAGATGTCTTACATTAGGACTTCGGCTAAATCTAAACTAAATCATAGAAATCTAGTTTTCACCAACAACAGAGTTGCTCTATAAACTCAGCCCTGCAAAAATGTTCTCGTTCGCTTGAAAGATTCTTTGTCAAGGGGGAGAAATGATAGATCCGTTGTAAAAATGAACTGCCAGAAAACTTCCTGCTGTCAAACGCTTGAGTACACGATGTAGCCGCCTGAAGAATATATGAAATTCGA